>CM043705.1:49746643-50284143 GCA_023935145.1 Bretschneidera sinensis
GCAGAGTTTCCTCTGTTTTTCGGATAAAACCAACCTGTAAAGCAATTCAAATGCAGTTTATAAACAACCCAACCAAGCAAAGTAAAACAGACTTATATTCATCAAGGTCTTCGGAGTAATGCTCCCCCTAAATCTATGCTCTATTTTAAGTTTACATTGACATTTCTCTATTTCTCATTTTTCTCCCCCGTTTTGACAACAGTAGAAAAGGGGGTGCAAACTCAAAAAATAAGTAACACAGATACTATAGATAGTAAGATTATGCATAAACAAACTTGTATGTGAAAACTAGGCATTATTCGGAGCTGGGAAGACTTCTCGAGAAGAACCGAAAGTTTTCATACTAGCAGAAGGAGTTAAAGCATATCGCGGAGTAAAAATGATTTAAACCAAGTAATCATATAGCGTAAAAGTAAAGCAAGTATATGAACCATAATCTAGACAATTGAAATATAGGCAAATATATACAAACATCCATATATCACAGGCTTTTAGAAGCCAAATATCGAATATAATAACATAAATGTATGATAAAGTAATAAATGTTCATGTTAAGATCAGCTAAAAGCTATATATACATGAAAATGGGATGACAAAGGAAACTCAGTGAGTGGGAGAATCAGAACCATCTCGAATAAGATCTCGAAGCTCAGCCAAGGAGCCCTTTGTGTGCTCTCAGTGCAGCTCAAAGTCGTCTCGAAGTGAGCGGAAGTCATGATGCATGGAATCAACAGAAAAGCTCAAGCTCTGGAACCTGGACTGCATGGATAGCTGGAGGCTCGAAATAGCCTGGAATAGATCATCGTACCCAGCCTGACCAGTACTAGAACCACCATGCAATGGTGCTCGGTCATTAGTGTCTATAGCAGTAGGAGGGGCTGCATCACCAGGACCCTCGTCGTCCTCCTTGCTACTGTCACCCTCTCCAATCCTGATGTTCTTCCCGGCCTTGGAGTAGATCATCCCATCTCAAATTGTGCATCCCATCTTCTTCAAAGAAGAGACATTGATGATGTCCTTATGGCCGACGTCCTGAGCCTCAGAGGCGTGAAGAGGAACCCGAATGTGCTGGAGGATGAGGATGATGAGCATCCCATAGGGAAGGCACCCAGAGTCACTAGCTTCGCTGTTGATCATGTTGGCAAGTAGTAGGAGGTGGATATTGAAGTGGTGTCCAGTTTTGAGACACTAAATCAATAGGACATCTATCTTCAAGAGATAGCCCTGACTCTAAAGTCGTGGATAGATAGTCCAACTGATGATAAGATTGAACAACTTTGAATCGAGGGGCATGTCACTACATGTGTGAAATGTAGTGGGCCAAAAGATGTAGTTAAGGTCTCCCCTAACAATATGACATGCCTCCTCATAGTCGAAGTTGTCCAGCCATCCATCTAGACTCCATTGGATCCCTTCCACTAGGATCCCCAAGATGCTCACCAGGAGGTTAGTGTTTACCTCAAACTCTATGCCCATCACACTGGTTATGAAATGAAGAGCCAGTTGACTAAATTTCACCAAGTTCGTGTAGAACTGGTGAATCAAGCGTAGGTAGTACTTTTGGTGAATCTTGACAAGTGGTGTCACGTGCACTGCCTCAAAAGGAGGTAATATGTCAAAGTTTGCATGACAGATAGAACTGAAGTCAATGAATCTGCCCGTCATGATCTTCTTGGGACGGAAGAGAAAATTATACCTCTCTTTGGTGGCTGGACTCCAGATGAGTGAGTAATCGAGCTCTGTCCTCGCTTTTTTTCTCGAGGAACCGCCCAAGCCTTTTCTTTTGGCATCTGGAGCTGTGGATTTCTTGGATCAAGGCCTAGTAGGCGTGTGAGGTCCTCCAACGGTGGTTTTGATTCGAATTATCTCAGACATTTGGACAAAGGTGTTTTTAGGGAGATTTGAGAGATTTTTGGGGAAAACGGAATTTTCAACGATGGAAAGTTGAAATGAATGTGATGAGGGATGAGATTAAGGATACTATAGAGTGTTTTTGTGAGATTTTGGATGGAAAAGTGAGATTTTCTAGAGAGAGAAAGCTTCAGGGTTTTGAAAATGGCGTGCAAACCTTGAAAAACTGAAGCGACTATTTATAGAATCGCGATACCAGTCGACTGGGTTAGGGCACCAGTCGACTGGGTCCTTCACTAATTTGGAAATTTTTGACATACCAGTCGACTGGGTCGAGATACTAGTCGACTAGATAAACTAACAGAGAAATACCAGTCGACTGAATTATTCATACCAGTCAACTGGGTAGTTACCAGAAATTCAAAAATTTGGCTTCAAACAAGGTTTTGTTCTACCAGTCGACTGGGTACTGAGACTAGTTGACTGGGTGACAAGGCAGTGTATTACCAATCGATTGGGGTAAACTTACCAGTCGACTAGACCCTTAAAAAAAAGCTCTAGCTTAGAGTCTTAGTACGAAATTTGTTTATCTATGCCACCTTGAGTGAGGGAAATATTAAATAAGGTTTAATACTCATTCATTAGATGTTAAATATACATATGATGAATGATGATGCAATCAAACATACAGTTTATTATAGTCTGTTAAGCCCATTGACAATCTAATCTTACAAAAACTAGCTTCACTTAATGGTTTTGTAAGATTATCAACTATTTGATCTTCTGAATGAATGAATTCTAGTCTTATATCACCTTTTTGGGCACGATCTCTTATGAAATGATGTCTAATTTCTATGTGTTTGGTTCTAGAATGCTTAATAGGATTTTTGGTTAAGTTGATAGCACTAGTGTTATCACAATGAATTGGAATATTTTTAAAGTTCATGTTATAGTCTTCTAGTTGTTGTTTCATCCACAACTCTTGCGCACAACAACTTCCGGCTGCTACATATTTCGCCTTGGCGGTTGATAGTGCAATCAAGTTTTGTTTCTTGAAAACCCAAGAGGTTAGCATTGCATCTAAGAATTGGCATGTTCCACTAGTGCTTTTTCTATCTAACCTACACCCCGCAAAATCAGCATCTAAATATCCTACAAGCTCAAAAGATGAATCTATAGAGTACCATGATCTAGGTTTTGAGTCCCTTGTAGATAACTAAGGATTCTTTTTACTGCAATCACATGTGATCCCTTAGGATTAGCTTGAAATCTAGCACACATGCATACACTAAACATTATATCAGGTCTACTTGTAGTTAAATAAAATAAAACTCCTATCATGCTTCTATAAGTTTTAGTGTCTACACACTTACCTACTTCATCAAGGTCAAGTTTTTTAGAAGTGCTCATGGGAGTACCAAGTGACTTTGAGCTTTCCATCTCGAAACTTTTTAGTAGGTGGTTGGTGTATTTTGATTGATTGATGAAGATGCCTCCTTTCAATTGTTTGATTTGAAGTCCAAGAAAGTAGGTAAGCTCTCATATCATGCTCATTTCAAATTCACCTTGCATGCATTTAGCAAACTCTTGACATATAGATTTATTAGTAGCACCAAATATGATATCATCAATATATATTTGGACTAGTAGTGTGTCATTTTTGTGAGTTTTTATGAAGAGGGTTGTGTCTACTTTTCCTCTTATAAAATTATTGTCAATCCAAAATTTATTTAGTCTTTCATACCATGCTCTTGGAGCTTGCTTCAACCCGTATAAAGCTTTAGAAAGCTTGTAGACATGATTTGGAAGACAAGGATTTTCAAATCCAAGTGGTTGCTCAACATATGCCTCTTCTTCTATAAAGCCATTTAAAAAGGCACTTTTTACATCCATTTGAAATAGTTTAAACTTGTTAAAGCATGCAAAGGCTAATAACATTCGAATAGATTCTAATCTTGCTATGGGAGCATAGGTCTCATCAAAGTCTATTCATTCTTCTTGATTATATCCCTTAGCAACTAGTCTAGCCTTGTTCCTAGTTACTATTCCATTTTCATCTATCTCATTTCTAAATACCCATTTAGTTCTTATTATTGTATGATTCTTTGGTCCAGGAACTAGATTCCATAATTGTTTCTTTCAAATTGATTTATTTCTTCTTGCATGGCATTTTCCCAATCAACATCCTTCTCGCCTTCGACAAATGTTTTAGGTTCTATTTGAGATATATAGGCTACACAGTTGCAAATATTTCTAATAGAGGAACGATTTCTTACCCCTTGTGAAGGATCACCAATTACTTGATCGATTGGGTGATAATTTACATACCTCAAATCTTTGGGAAGACTATCCTCTTGTTGACTTGTAGATGGTTGGTCTAGTTTGAGAGCTTCTATCTCTTGATTTGTTTGAGGTGGGCTCTCATTTGGGTCAGCAATAGGAGTAGGTGTTTCCATTCTTGGAATGAAATCTACATCATCATTGAAAGAAACTACTATACTACTAATTGGGTTAGACTCATCAAAGGGTATATGTACGGATTCTTCTACCACTAGTGTTCTCTTGTTGAAGACTCTATAAGCTTTACTAGAGGTTGAATATCCTAAGAATATCCCATCATCGGTCTTTGAGTCAAATTTACCCAAGTTAGTTTTATTGTTATTTAGGGTAAAGCATTTACAACCAAAGGCATGAAAATATGAGATATTAGGCTTTTTACCTTTCCATAATTCATATGGAGTTTTGTTAAGGATAGGCCGAATTAAAATTCTATTTAAGATATAGCAAGAGGTGTTTATGGCTTCCGCCTAAAAATATTTTGGTAAGCTATTTTCACAAAGCATTGTTCTTACAAATTTTTCTTGAACTCTATTTTTCCTCTCAACAACTCCATTTTGTTGAGGAGTTCTAGGAGCCGAGAAGTTGTGATCAATTCCATTTTCATCTCAAAATTTTAAAAAGCTTTCGTTTTCAAATTCTTTTCCATGATCACTTCTAATGCTTGAAATACAAATTCCTTTTCCATTTTGAACCTTTTTACAAAAGTTTTCAAATCCTTTGTATGCTTTATCCTTGTAACCAATAAAGATAACAAAGGTATATCTTGAATAGTCGTCAAAAATAATAAGAGCATATTGATGGTTACCTAGACTGATGGTACTTATTGGACCAAATAAGTCCATATGCAAAAATTCCAATGGTCTAGTAGTTGATACTACATTTTTTGATTTAAAAGAAATTCTAGTTTAGTTCCCATTTGACAAGCATCACACACCTTATCTTTTTCAAATTTGATTTTCGGAAGTCCAATGACAAAATCTTTTCTTGAAATGATTTTAAGCAAATCCATATTCACATGACCAAGCCTTCTATGCCATAGCCATAGGTTTTCACTAAATGCGGGAAAACATTTTTCATTTTCTGAATGCAAGAATTTTAAATCAACTATATAGACATTTTCGTGTCTATGGCCAACAAACTTTATCTTGTTACTCTTGATGTCTATAACTAGACAATGAGAGGTTTCAAATATGACTTTGTTGCCTTTGTCACATAGTTGACTAATACTTAGTAAATTTGGCTTAAGGCCTTGCACAAATAATATATTCTAATGAATAGTCTGAGGATGACACTTGGATGTGCTATAGCTAGAGTTAGAGTTGTTGATTTGAGAAAGCGTGGTAGGCCCCCAATATAATAACAAGTCGAGGTTAAGTCTGAATCTGTGGTTCTTAGAAGGGAACGTGTTGACAATATAATTAATATTAGTAAAGGTATGAGAGAATCTGAAGTTAAAAGAGATGAGCTAAGATAAGCTCTTACACATGCTCTTGAGAAAATGAATGTAACAGATGATAGAGTTGATAGCCTATAGCATAGATTTGATGAAAGGGCTAGAGCAGTGCCTGAGGTTGTTGTAAATCCAGTAATAGTAAATGTTAAAAAGAGGAAAAGTGGGTTTATGCACGAGATGCAGAGAGATTGTTTTGTTAGATATATTAAATTGAATGTCTTGTTGTTTAAAGGATTTATGAATCCATTTAAGCCTGAGTTTAGGTGAAACATGTAGAGAGATTATTTGGGTTTTACTAGTGACTAGCATGCAGAGGGTGTAACAACCCATCTCGGGTTGGCCACCCCCGAGACGGTGTCATCACATTTTGAAAATCCCAATACAACATATATATGCAACAATAAAAATAACACCAATAGAAATTTTTACTTCAATCCTCAACCCTCAATAGGGGAGATACATCATTTTGATCTTGACTTAAACATTATATACAACGTAAAATGCATAAATATTTAGAAATAAATTTTTATTTTATTTTCTCATTAGTTTGAGGATGTGGACACGTACATGGCTTACAGATAATGATTTCGTCTGAAACTCAACTCACCAAACTATTTGTCATGCCTGCTACCTGAAATCATTATACAATGAGCGGGGAGCTTCACAAGCTCAGTGAATTAAATTTACTAGAAATACTCAATTTGTATAAATGGACTTTCAATATTTAATCAATTAAATCTCACATAATTTGATAATAGTATTCTACTATCACTACACATATCATAAGTCTCATTCTCTATCAATCTCTTCTTCTTGTATATTGGTTCACCTTAAGACCATCAATTTTCTCATAATTACCTCGTAATGAGGTTCACAGCACAAAGCCTACCATTTAGATGGTTCTTATCGTATCATACTTCTATGTATCTTTCTCACCATAGCTGTCTTGCTGTGAGACTCATTCATCTATAAATAAATTTACAATAACAAATAACACATCAACATTTTAGTAATGCAATCAATAGTTAAAACAGATGCAATGCATGAATTATTATTAGAGAATGTCTTCCCACATGTCGAAATGTTTTATCTTAGACCGGCCCCCTCCCAGTTCTTTCATTTCCAGCATATATCAGCTATCACGGTATTTATTTCTAGCATATACTAGCTGTCATAGTTTTTATTTATTTCCAGCATATACCGGCTGTCATGGTTTTTTAATTAGACCGGCCCCCTCCCAGTTCTTTTATTTAATGCATATGCATATAAACAGTGATATGAAATATGGATATGAACAATAACATAAAAACAAACATGAATTCAAATATTTAAATTGGCTATCCTGATTATTCTCAAATTATTATTAAAAAAATTTCACTAAATTCTTCTCATCATAAATCGCATCAAATCATCCATCATAGCTTGTCAAGATCCACTAAATTTCATCTCCTCATAATTCATATCAAAAGATCAACCATACCTCATCAAGAATTTCACTTATCGCTTTTATTATTAAATCAACTTATTATTTCAAAAATATTATTTGTCACCTAATAATTTTCTACATGTCTAAAATTCCTATCATACCTATCAATCAATTTTTCATCTACCACCAAAGCATAAGTTAATAATTTATTTTAATATTATCACTAGATATTTAATTTTTATTTAGATTACTTAAAGTAACTCTAACTCACCACGTAGCACTTAGAGCTACCCGTGGATCACCTCATTTCCTTTCTCGTTCCTTTCAGCAATTTCCACCGGTTGCTGATCATCAACACCTGACATAATATTTATTTTAAATCTCTAACTTATTCTTCAATTCTTCATAATTTACACCCTTTGAAAATTCCCACTTTGAATTTCGAAAAATTTCATGTATGCTAAATTTCAAAAATAAACTTCACGTTATTACCTTCTATTTTTCCTAGTGCTTCCCGTGATTCTCTATAAAATTCTCCTGTAAACCCCTTCAAAAATTTGCTCTTTCAATTTTTCTTTTGGTCCCCAAGTGTTTAGAGAAATATAGTAGTTTGAATTGTAAAAGGAAGAAACCAAATAGGATTTGAAAATGAATAAATAATGTAACTTTATATATATATATATATATATATATATATATATATATATATATATATATATAAAACACTAAGTCTCAGTATTTGGTTCAAATGGCTGCCACAACAATTGCATGTGTCCTACATGCAATTGTCCAAACTTTCACTTGGCAGCAGGTGGCAACACCTACTGCCACGTTTTTTCCTTCTTTTTTTTAGAATTGTTTTATTCAAATAATAATAAACCTTTCACATATATTTTATTTTAATTTCATGTCGTATTTATTAAATTACTTATTTTCCCTTACTTTACTAATACGGGTATTATAAATCTACTCACCTTATAAATATTTCGTCCCCGAAATTTCCTTACCTAACTTAAGAAACAATTGTGAATAATATTTTTTTCATAATTGTCTCACACTTTGACGTAATCTCTTCAACATCCTTATTCTACCACAGAACTTGAACTAATGAAATTATTTTATTATACAAGATTTGTTTTTTTTGTCTAAAATTCTCACTGGTACTTGTATATAAGCTCAATCTTTCTGAATTTCTATAGCTTAGCTCAAAATATTATAAGATTTATCATGTAAGTGCTCTTGTCAAAGTGAAACATGGAATATGTTATGTCACTGCTTCAAATCTGGAGGCAAATCCAAGCTACTCACAATTAGTCCAACTTTCTGAACAACCTCATAGGGTTTCACATACCTCAAATTCAACTCTCCTTTCCTTTTTAAATCTCAATACACCTTTTCATTGAGATATTTTTCAATACATCCAACCACCTAGTTGAAACTCAAGAGATCTTCTCTTAGTATCAGCAAAGCTATTCGGTCTACTCTGTGCATGTAAGCATCCCAACTTACTGAAAAACTCATCACATTTTCCCTTAACATATTTTCTAGTACTATAATAATCCTTTCTGTCTGAGCATGAAAAATTATATTAAATTTTAATTATGTACCCATGGCTTTCTGAAAGCCTCTCCAAAACCTAGAATCTCTTTTTGACACTATGCTTAATGGTGCTCCATACAACCTTACAATCTCAACTACATCCCTCATCAATCCTGACCACCAGAAATTCTGTCTCCATCCTCTATACATCTTATTGTTACTTGATTGCATCTAATCTACTTCATCATGTGCCTCTCTCATTATACCCTTTCTCAACTTCACACGATTTCCATGTTCCAATATCAAAATACTCTTATTTCAAATTTTTGAACTCAAAAATGTTTTCTTGTAAGCAGTCAATGCTTAATCTTTTCTATTTCTTCATCTCTACCTTGCATCTCTAAAAATTTACTATGAATGACTGTACAACCATATTCGTTAACCATGATCCTCTATCACTGATATTCAACTTCATTCTTATCTCTTTTAAATCTATCATCAATTTCACATCAGGACTCCCAATAGCAATTAACCTTTTTGTAGACTTTCTATGCAATGCATCAGCTATCACTTTCGCATTTTCTAGATGATAGTGAATTGTACAATCATAGTCACTAATCAAATCCATCCACCATCTTTGCCTCAAATTCAACTCTCTCTGGGTAGGTAAGTACGTCGAACTCTTATAACCCATGAATATCTTATAAGTGGCTCCATACAGATGATGTCTCCAATCTTTAAAGTAAACACTACAGCAATCAACTCTAAGTCACAAATAAAGTAATTTCTATCATGAATCTTCAATTGCCTAAAAGCATAGGCCACAGTTTTCCTATGTTATACATATCCCAACCAATGATGTGACGCATCACTATACACTACAAATCCTTCATCACCAGAAAGAAACACCAATACTGGAGTTGTAGTCAATTTCTCCTTTAGTAATTGAAAATTTTTCTCACACTTCCCTCACCACACAAATCTCACCTCTTTCATGGTCAGTCTATTCAATAGTATTACAATAATAGAAAAATTCTAAAAGAATCTTGTATAATAACCAGCTAACTCTAAGAAGATTCTAATCTCAGTCACATCAATTAGTCTTTTCCAACTTAAAATTGCCTCTACCTTTTTGTGGATCAACTGTTTGGCCATTTCCCGATATTACATGTTCCAAGAAAGTTATTTCATTCAACCAACACTCACACTTAGAGAACTTTGCATATAATTTCTCTCTCCTCAAAATCTCCAATACACTGTCTAATGTTTCACATGTTGTTCTTCCTTCTTAGAATATATCAGAATGTCAAATACAACCATAAACTTGTTAAGATATAGTTTAAACACTCTATTCATCAAGTCCATGAATGTTTCTGGAACATTAGTCAATGCAAATGACATCACAAGAAACTTATGACCATAACATGTCCTAAAAGCAGTCTTAGGCACATCTCCCTCTTTTATCCTTAACTGGTGATAACCTGATTTCAAGTTTATCTTAGAAAACACTCTCACTCCTTGTAAATGCTCAAACAATTCATTTATCTTGGGTAAAAGATATTTTTTCTTATTCAACTATTTGTAGTCTATACACAATTTCATTGTTCCATCTATGGCGACACATTAAATCGAATAAATTGTTTATCTAACAATTCTTGAACTTTCAGCTCTCTTAACCCAATGGGTATCACTCTGTATGGTGCTATTAGATATATGTGATGAGCCTAGTATCACATCAATAGAGAATTAAATCTCCCTACTGGGAGGCAACCTGGACAACTCATCACGAAATACATCATGAAAATCTTTCACTACCAAGATTTCTTCTAACTTCCTATTTTCCTTTCTAGAATGCATTATGTATGCCAAATACTCCTCACATCCTTTCTTCAACCATCTACTCGTAGTCAGAGTAAAATAAGATAGTTCGAAAGTATTTTATGTTCTCCCCGAAAGTTACAATCCTCATGTCCATATCTTGAACACTACATTCTTTTTGAAACAATCAACCATATTCAAAGATAATAAATCAGCTTCAGATTTTCTATCACTGATACGAATCACACAACCCTTGTAATCATTTATGATTATCACTCTATCTCTAGTGGGAACTTCAACAAAAAAAATTTGCATCAAAGGACTAATACATACTTCAATAGACTTCATATGAATACTGGATGCAAAAGAATGGGTTGCACCAAGATCAACCAACATTGATATGTGTTGTGAGTTTTAAATTACTCGCAAGCGCACGAGTCGTTTGCAATATAGTGTGTGCAAGTGCGAGGTCGAATCCATAGGGAATTGCTTCGTGAAAATACATTTTTATCTAAACTAAACCTATTTTAACCTAGTTCCGAATTTTGAATTGTATTGTGCAAAGAATATAAACTAAACTAAATTGAGTTAAAACAAATGATAAAAATACTAAGGTTTTTGAATCCACCTCACCAAATTAAAGCATATATTTTCTTGACTTTGTTCCTACAACCGATAAACAATTTCATCCTATGCATGTTCTATATAAAAGTAATCTATCAAATAATTCCATGAATCCATCGATATACAAATCATAACGAATACCCTAATTAAACCAAATCATCCAATGTATCTATTTACTTTAGAATCACAATGGATATCCGATTTACTTTGGATGATTTGTTGTATCCGTCAGATGAAACACATGGAATATCCAATTGAACAATTTATAAACAAAATAATTAATCAGAAGAATTTACTCAAACAATTGAATTGAAATAGAACATCAATACAAAAAATGTCGGAATAACATATATGAAAATATAATGCTAATCAATGGCAAGGCTTCATCTTCAACCTTAGATGAAGGTTTAAGCCTCTCATGATTATGAAAATAAATTTCACAATTAAATTTCTAAACATTAAACTTTAAAACTAAAAAGAAATAAATTAAAACTGACAATACATGGATAGAGAAATTTCACTCACAGCTGTTGCACGGTGCTTTCCCCCGTTGGTAGCAACGCCTTCCAGATTACACACCGATTGCCCTGAAGATAAAGTAAAATGGGGCTTTTATAGAGAAACTCCATGAGTGCAATATGTTTCCAACTGATGTGAGATGTGGGATTTAAGCCGTCACATGCCCTTCAAAACTTATGCCCACGCTGAAATCATGCATAGCCTGACCTTTGTCTACTAAAACTGTCATAACTTTCTCTAGAAAAACCATATTTATGAGTCATAAAATTCTCCAGAAAATAGACATCTGGATCTTTCCAAGAATATATGGCTCATCTCCTGTTTCTTCCTGAATCATTATAGTTTAATCCACAAAAATCACTTCTGCCACACTAAAATCACGCACAGCCTGACCTTTGTCTACTAAAATTGTCACAGCTTTCTCTAGAAAAATCATATTTATGAGCTGTAAAATTCTCCAGAAAATAGACATCTGGATCTTTCCAAGCATATATGGCTCATCTCCTGGTTCTTCCTGAATCAATACATTTTAATCCACAAAAATGACTGATCTGTACGGGTAATTATGGCAATTTAGTGAAGCTCATTTCCAAGTGCTTGTAAACTTGTAAAACAACGAAAAAACAAATCAAAGTAACAAATTCCTAAGCTAAAAATATAAATAAATACTTGAGCATTGTTGCACTCAATCGTAGGTCTCTTGTGCTCGATCGCAACAGCAAATTCTAGCTTTTGCATTTTTTTCACATTAAATCCTCAATTTTCTTTGCAATACTATACAACATTAAAAATCATAGAACTAACACAAAATATCAAATTAGGACACAACTAAAGAATTAACAAATGTAAATTAAGGGATTAAAATATGCAATATTTGACACTCATCAATATGTCCACCTTTTCTATATACAAAGCACCTCAAATTAGAACAATTATGGGATAAATATCTTATCGGATTACATCTATAACACATTCTAATATTTTTTATCACGTTATCACATCCACTAATTAGTACACTCCTACATTTACCATAACTTCCAGTTCCCATAACATACCTCTCAAATCTAGGGGTCCCACCGATATTACTCTGAGCTACAAAAGCAACAGATTCTGCTTGCCTCTGACTCTGTACTAAAGTTCTCTGTAACATGGAACGCCTCATCTGGGGTGGTCTCTCACCTTGTACACTCATACTACCACTACCTCTATAACCTTCATATCTCTTTAACCACTCTTTCTCTTTCCCTTAAACTCCATCACATCTCCCTCAATTTGAAATGATATATCCACCAACTTGACATAATTCTTACACCTTATGTAAGATAGTTTTGATTAAATCTTTAAACATAGTTCATCTATGAATCTCTTACACTTCTTCTCCTCTAGGTCTATCATTTTCAATACCACCCTTGTCAAAGCCACAAATCTGCTATCATACTGAGTCACAGTCGACATATTTTACCTCAAATAAATGAAATCTCTCTTCTATTGGGCTCTGAAAGTGTATGAGCAATATTTATAAAAGGAAAAGCCTCTTTAAACCTATTAAAAGTTAAAGGTCTATCAACATCTGCACTTACCTTGGGAAAAATATCCTTTCGCCATTCCAAAACTTCTTCTTCTAACTCAAACGAAGCAAAGGCAATCATCTGCCTGTCAGTTACTGGTAAAATACCAAATAAAAAAATCTCTCTACGTGTTTCACCCATAACTCAGGCTTAAAAGGCTTTATAAATCCTTTAAACAAAAAAGCATTCAACTTAACAATCTCCCTGCATCTCATGCATAAACTCATTTTTCCTCATTTTTGTACGTTTACCATTACGGGATTTACAACAACCTCAGGCATTGTCCTAGCCTGCTCATCAAGTAAGGGCTTATCTTAGCTCATCTCTTTCAACTTCAGATTCTCTCACACCTTTACTAATATTAATTATACTGTCAACATGTTCCCTTCTAGGAACCACAGATTTCAGACTCAACCTTAACTTGTCAAAAATATTGGGAGCTTACCACGCCCTTTCAAATCAACAACTCTAACTCTAGCTTTAGCATGTCCACGTGTCATCCTCAGACTATTAAAATATGATTTATTTTAATCTTCCACGTTCTTACTTTTTATGCAGTCTACAGAATCTTAAAACCTAATGTTCTTATACCAAAATTGTAACGACCAATCCCAGGTTGGCCACCCTCGAGACGGTGTCATCACATTTTGAAAATCTCAACACGACATATATATGCAACAATAAAAATAACACCAATAGAAATTTTTACATAAATCCTCAACCCTTAACAGGGGAGATACATCATTCTGATCTTGACTTAAACATTATATACAACGTAAAATACATGAATATTTACAAATAAAATTTTATTTTATTTTCTCATTAGTCCGAGGATGTGGACACGTACGTGGCTTACAGATAATGATTTTGTCTGAACCTCAACTCACCAAACTATTTGTCATGCCTACTACCTAAAATCATTATGAAATAAGGGGTGAGCTTCAAAAGCTCAATGAATTAAATTTACTAGAAGTATTCAATTTGTATAAATGATCTTTCAATATTTAATCAATTATATCTCATATAATTTGATAATAGCATTCTACTATCACTACACATATCATAAGTCTCATTCTCTATCAATCTCTTCTTCTTATATATTGGTTCATCTCAAGATCATCAATTTTCTCATAATTATCTCGTAATGAGGTTCACAGCAAAAAGTCTACCATTTAGATGGTTCTTATTGTATCATACTTCTATATTTCTTTCCCACCATAATTGTCTCTTTGTGAGACTCATTCATCTATAAATAAATTCACAATAACAAACAACATATCAGCATTTCAATAATGCAATCAATATTTAAAACAGATGCAATGTGAATTATTATTAGAGAACATCTTCTCACATGTCGACATATTTTTAGCGTAGACCGGCCCCTTCCCGGTTCTTTCATTTCCAACATATATCGGCTATTATGGTATTTATTTCCATTATATACCAGCTGTCACGGTTTTCATTTATTTCCAACATATACCGACTATCACGGTTTTCCTTTATTTCCAACATATACCAGCTGTCACATTTTTTCAATTAGAGCGGTCATCTCCTGATTCTTTTATTTAATGCATATGCATATGAACAATAATATGAAATATGTATATGAACAATAACGTTAAAACAAACATGAATTCAAATATTTAAATTGGCTATCATGATTATTCTCAAATTATTATTAAAAAAATTCCACTAAATTCTTCTCATCATAAATCACATCAAATCATCCATCATAACTTGTCAAGATCCACTAAATTTCATCTCCTCATAATTCGTATCAAAAGATCAACCATAGCTCATCAAGAATTTCACTTATCGCTTTTATTATTAAATTAACTTATTATTCCAAAAATATTATTTCTCACCTAATAATTTTATACATGTCCAAAATTCCTATCATAACTATCAATCAATTTTTCATCTACCACCAAAGCATAAGTTAATAATTTATTTTAATATTATCACTAGATATTTCATTTTTATCTAGATTACTTAAAGTAAATCTAACTCACCACGTAGCACTTAGAGCTACCCGTGGATCATCTTCTTGTCTTTCTCGTTCCTCTCAGCAATTTCCCTCGGTTGCTGATTGTTAACACCTGACATAATATTTATTTTAGATATCTAACTTATTCCTCAATTCTTCATAATTTACACCTTTTAAAAATTCCCACTTTGAATTTCGGGAAATTTCATGTATGCTAAATTTCAAAAATAAACTTCACGTTATTACCTTCAGTTTTTCTTAGCGCTTCTCATGATTCTCTATAAAATTCTCCCGTAAAACCTTTCAAAAATTTACACTTTCAACATTTCTTTCGATCCCCAAGTGTTTAGAGAAATATAGTAGTTTGAATTGTAAAAGGAAGAAACCAAACATGATTTGGAAATGAATAAATAATGTAACTTAACTTATATATATAAAACAAACCAAGTCTCAGTATTTGCTTCAAATGGCTGCCACGACAATTGCGTGTCTTACATGCAATTGTCCAAACTTTCACTTAGCAGCAGGTGGCAACACCTGCTGCCAAGTTTTTTCCTTCCTTTTTTTCTTTTTTTTTTTTTACAAAACTTTTTTTTCTTTTTCCTTTCCTTTATTGTTTACGGTTTTTTTTTTTCATTTTCTTTGTAACTACGCCTTCAAGTGTCCAGTTTTTTTTAGAATTGTTTTATTTAAATAATAGTAAACCTTTCATATATATTTTATTTTAATTCCATGTCGTATTTATTAAATTACTTCTTTGTCCTTATTTTACGAATACGGGTATTATAGAGGGTCACATTTGCTTCATTTAAGTTAGAAGGAGAAGTTTTAGAATGATGAGAGGATACTCTTCCCAAGGTAAGTGCATATGTTGACAGACCCTTTAACCTGGAATAGGTTTAAAGAGGTTTTCCTTGATAAATACTTTCCTTATACTTTTAGAGCCCAACAAGAAAGAGGTTTTATTTATTTGAG
The DNA here is from genome assembly GCA_023935145.1 of Bretschneidera sinensis. Lineage (NCBI taxonomy): Eukaryota > Viridiplantae > Streptophyta > Magnoliopsida > Brassicales > Akaniaceae > Bretschneidera > Bretschneidera sinensis. The sequence goes on from CM043705.1 coordinate 49,762,744, forward strand.
GCAAATGTATTGACTATGACTCAGTATGATAGGAGATTAGTGGCTTTGCCGAGGTTTGTACCTAAAATGGTAGACCTAGAGAAGAAGTAGTGTAAGAGGTTCATAGATGAACTATGTTTAAAGATTTGATCAAAACTATCTTACATGAGGCATATTAATTATGTCAAGTTGGTAGATATATCATTTCAGATTAGAAAAGATGTGAAGGAGTTTAAGGGAAAGAGAAAGAGTGGTTAAAGAGGCTTAGACATGAAGGTTCTAGAGGTAGTGATAGTATGAGTGTACAGGGTGAGAAACTACCCCAGATGGGGCGTTCCTTGTTACAAGGAACTGTAGTACAGAGTCGAAGGCAAACAAGATATATTGCTTCTGTAGCTCATAACACTATCGGTGAGACCCTTAGATTTGGGAGACAGGTTATGGGAAATAGGAGTCATGGCAGAGGAAGTAAGTATGCCACCAAGGGGAAGTGGTAATCTGATATATGATCGAGAAACAAAAGTTTGTTTTAAATGTAATCTAATAAGATATTTATCCCATAATTGTTCTAATTTGAGGTGCTTTGTATGAAAAAAAGGTGGACATATCAATGTGGGTTGATCTTGGTGCAACCCATTCTTTTTCATCTAGTATTTATGAAGCTTATTGATGCATGTATTAGTCCTTTGATGCATAATAGTATTGCTGAAATTCCCACTAGAGATATAGTGATAATCATAAATGTTTACAAATGTTGTGTGATTCGTATCAGTGATAGAGAATCTGAAGTTGATTTATTACCTTTGAATATGATAGATTTTCATTTGATTTTGGGAATGAATTGGTTGTCGACGTATTATGCCTGGGTTGATTATTCTAGAAGAAAAAAATGTAGTGTTCAGGATATGGATAAGAGGAGTTTAATTTTTCAAAAGAATGTAAGATACTCTAGAACTATCTTATTTTGTTCTGACTACTAGCAAATGGTTAAGGAAAAGATGTGAGGGGTATTTGGCATATGTGGAGGATTTTAGAAATGATAGTAAAGAGTTGGAAGAAATTAGTAGTGAAAGATTTTTCTAAAGTATTTCTTGATGAGTTGTTTAGTTTACCTCTTAGTAAGGAAATTAAATTCTCTATTAATGTGATACCAGGTTCATCACATATATCTATAGCACCCTACAGAATGACACTCGCTGAGTTGAGAGAATTGAAAGTTCATCTTCAAGATTTGTTAGATAAAAAAAATTTATTTGACCACGTGTGTCACCATAGGGAGCCTTTGAATTGTTTGCAAAGAAGAAAGATAGAACAATGATGTGGTGTATAGATTAGAAGCAGCCGAACAAGATCTTCGTCAAGAACAAATATCTTTTTCCTAGGATATATGAATTTTTTGAACTGTTGTAGAAAATGAGAGTGTTTTCTAAGATAAGCTTGAGATCAAGTTATCACCAGTTAAGGATAAAGAAAGGAGACGTGCCTAAGATTGCTTTTAGGACATGTTATTGTCATAAATTTTTTGTGATGCCATTCGGGTTGACAAATACTCTAGCAACATTCATGGATTTGATGAATAGGGTTTTAAACTATTTCTTGACAAATTTGTGGTTATAATTATTGATGACATTTTGGTATATTCTAACAATGAGGAAGAACATGTGAAACATTAGAGAGTGTGTTAGAGATTTTGAGGAGAGAGATTGTATGCTATAATTTCCTAAATGTAAATTTTGGCTAAATGAAATAACTTCTTGGGGCATGTAATATCTGGAGATGGCATAACAGTTGATCCATGAAAGGTAGAGGCAACATTAAGTTGGGAGAGACGAACTAATGTGACTGAGATTAGAATCTTCTTGGGGTTAGCTGGTTATTATAGATGATTCTTTCATAAATTTTCTATTATTGTAATACTGTTGACTAGACTGACCAGGAAAGATGGGAGATTTGTATGGTGAGGGAAGGGTGAGAAAAATTTCTAATTACTAAAGGAGAAATTGACTACAGCTCCAGTATTGGTGCTTCCTTCTGGTGATGAATGATTTGTGGTGTATAGTGATGCGTCGTATCAATTGTTGGGATATGTGTTGATGTAACATGGGAAAGCTTTGGCCTATACTTCTAAGTAATTGAAGAATCGTGATAGAAATTACCCCACTCATAGCTTAGAGTTGGTTGCCATAATGTTTACTTTAAAGATCGGAGATATCCTCTGTATGGAGCCATTGGTGAGATATTCATGGATTATAAGAGTTTGACACACTTACTTACCCAGATAGAGTTGAATTTGAGGCAAAGATGGTGGATGGAGTTGATTAGTGACTATGATTGTACAATTCAATATTATCTAGAAAATGCGAAGGTGATAGCTGATGCATTGAGTAAAAAATCTACAAGAAGATTGACTACTATTGAAAGTCATGATGTGTAATTGATGATATATTAAGAGAGATAAGAATGAAGTTAAATATCAGTGATAGAGGATCATTGTTAACAAATATGGTTATACAGTCATCCATAGTAAAATTCTTGTTAGAGATGCAAGATAGAGATAAAGAGATAGAAAAAGATTAAGCATTGAGTGCTTCCTAGAAAGCAATATGAGTTCAAAATTTGAAATGAGAGTATTTTGGTATTGGAACATAGGATTTGTGTTCCCAATTACGTGGAGTTGAGAAAGAATATATTGAGAGAGATAAATGATGATGTATATTCGATGCATCCGAGTAACAATAAGATGTATAGAGAGTTGAGACAAAATTTATGGCGGTCAAGATTGATGAGGGATGTAGCTGAATATATTTCTAGATGTTTGGTTTATCCGTAAGTGAAATTAGAGAATAAACATCTGGGAGGCTTACAACAGCCTCTTCCTGTGCTCAAATGACCATAGAAAAATATGAGTATAGATTTTATTTTTGAATTTTTTCCATACCTAGAAAGGTCACGATATAGTGTAAGTGATAGTAGATAGACTTTCTAAGTCGTCTCAATTTCTTCCAACTAAAACAAATTAGAGTCCTAACAAATTGGCTAAACTGTATGTAGCTAAGATTGTGAGGTTATATTGTAATGACCTATCCCAGGTTGGCCACCCCCTGCAACTCTTAAAAATCTCTACAACACTTTATTTGTTGCAATTTGCAACTTTCACCAACTTTCACGTTTTGGCTACATGTCCTTCATGCAGCCTTCAAAAACAAAACTTGTCACTTCTACAAAAGTTTTACTGTTCACGGATATTTTTTTTTTTTCTTTATTCAAGTACTAATAAATCTTTTACATAGACTTTATTTTAAATTCCATGTCATATTTATTAAATTACTTCTTTACCCTTATTTTACAAATACGTGTATTACAAATTTTTTTGAATTTTTTCTCTTTATTCAAATACTAATAAACCTTTTACATAGACTTTATTTTAAATTCCATGTCATATTTATTAAATTACTTCTTTACTCTTATTTTACAAATACGGGTATTACATATATGGAATACTATTAAGCATAATGTTAAATAGAGATGATAGAGTTACATCTTGGTTTTGGAGAGGCTTTCAGAAAGCCACAGGTACGCAGTTACAATTTAATATAGCTTTTCATCCTCAACAGATGGGTAGAAGGTGAAGAACTCTAGTATGTTGGGAAGAAGTGGGAGAGAGAAATATATTTGGTTCATAAATTATTAAATTAACAACTAAGATGATCAAACTGGTTAAAGAAAACCTTAAAACAACACAGAGTAGTCTGAATAGCTACGCTGATAATAGAAAAAGACCTCTTGACTTTCAAGTAGGTGATTGGGTATATTTGAAAATATCTCCATGAAAAGGTGTGTTGAGGATTAAAAAGAAATGAAAGTTGAGTCTGAGGTAAGTGGGAACTGATGAGGTTATTGAGAAAGTTTGGTTAGTTGTGAATAGTCTGGATTTGCCTCCAGAGTTGAAGCAGTGACATAATGTATTCAACGTTTCACTTTTGCGAGAGTGTTTACTTGATAAATCTCATAATATTTCAAGCTAAGTTGTACAAATGCTGTAGAAATTCATAAAGATTCGACTTTTATACAAATACCAGTGAGAATTTTAGACAGAAAAGAACAAGTCTTGTATAATAAAATAATTTCATTAATTCAAGTTCTGTGGCGGAATAAGGAATGCGAAAAGATTACGTAAAAGCGTGAGGCAACTATAAAGAAATATTATTCACATTGTTTCTTGAGTTAGGTAAGGAAATTTCGGGGACAAAATTTTATAAGGTGGGTAGAATTATAATACCTGTATTCGTAAAGTAAGATTAAAATAATATATATGTGAAAGAATTATTATTGAATAAAATAATTATCTTTAAAAAAAGAAAAAAAAGATGGACGTGTTTAGTGTGGGTAAGAAGAAGAAAAGAAAAGAAAAAAAAAAGAAAAACAACGTGGCAACACCTGGAATCCAGGTGTTACCAAAAGAGGGAGTGTGGTGTGCTGTGTATCATGCATGATACACCGCACAAAAGTAAACAGTTGGGTGGGGGGGGCAAAAATAAGTATATAACGTAAAATTCCTCAATTCAAGCTACTCTATTTCTTTAAATGCTTGGGGACTAAAAGAATGGTTAAAAGAGTAAAATTTTGAAGGGGTTTACAGGAGAATTTTATAGAGAGGCACGAGAAGCTCTAAGAAAAATAGAAGATAGTAATGTAAGTTTTATTTTTGAAATCTAGCATACATGAAATTTCCCGGAATTCAAAGTGGGAATTTTCAAATGATGTGAATTGTGGAAGAATTGAAGAATAAATTAGAAATTTTAATATAAATATTATGTCAGGTGTTGACGATCAGCAACTGGAGGAAATTACTGAGAGTAGCAGGAAAGACAATGAGGTGATCCATGGGTAGCTCTAAGTGCTACATTGTGAGTTAGATTTACTTTAAGTAATCAAGATAAATATGAAATATATAGTGATAATATTAGAATAAATCATTAACTTATGATGTGGTGATAGATGAAAGTTGGTTAATAGATATGATAGGAATAGTATATGTGTAGATAATTATTTTATGAGAAATAATATTATTGGAATAATGAGTCGATTTAATAATAAAGGTGATAAGTGAAATTCTTGATGAGCTATGGTTGATTATTTGTTATGATTTATGAGGAGAAGAAATTTAGTGGATCTTGACAAGCTATGGTTGATGATTTGATATGATTTATGAGGAAAAGAATTTAGTGAAAATTTTCAAATAATAATTTGAGAATAATCAAAATAGCTAGTTTAAATATTTGAATACATGCTTGTTTTTATTTTATTATTCATATGCATATGCAGGAAATAAAAGAATCGGGAAGGCATCCAGTCTAAATAAAAATAAAAGAACCGAGAGGACAGCCGGTCTAAATGAGAATAAAAGAACCGGGAAGGTAGCCAATCGAAGATAAAAACATGTCGACATATGGGAAGACGTTCCCAATAATAATAACATTTAACTTCACGTATTGCATTTACTTTAAATATTGATTGTTATTGCTTGATATGTTAAAATGCTATTTATGATTGTAAATCTATTGATAGAGGAATGAGTCTCACAGAGAGAAAAACAATGTTAAGGAAGAAATATGGAAATATGTCTGATGAGTAACTTAAGAAGAGATTGTGTAATAGGGGAATTATGAAATTGAGTAGTGATTACAAAATATTGTTATTGAATTATTTGAGGAAAAAAGATGAATGAATATCGGAATATTTTTAGAAGTAATTGAAATGTAAAATGTAACTGGAAGTATAAAATTGAATACTTCTAGCAAATTTAATTCAATGAGCTTGAGAAATTCACTCCTCATTGTACAATGATTTCAAGTAGCAGGCAGGACAGATAGTTTGGCGAGCTGAGGTTCAGACGAAATCATTTTCTGTAAGCCACGTACGTGTCCACATCCTCAGATTAATGAGAAAATAAAATAAAAAAATTATTTGTAAATATTCATGCATATTACGTTGTATATAATATTTAAGTCAATATCAGAATGATGTATCTCCCATGTTAAGGGTTGAGGATTGATGTAAAAATTTCTGTTAGTGTTATTTTTTCTTGTTGCATATATGTGTCGTGCTGCGATTTTCAAAATATGACAACACCGTCTCGGGGGTGGTCCACCTGGGATAGGTCGTTACACCCACTTACCTCCTAACTCCATCACATCCTTCTCAATCTATAGTGCTCTATCCACCAACATAGCATAATTCATAAGTCTCATGTAAGATAGTTTCAATTTAATCTCAAAATATAATTCATCTATGAATCTCTTACACTTCTCCTCTAGGTCTACAATTTCTGGTACAAACCTCGACAAAGCCACAAATCTCCTATCATATTGAGTCATAGTTAATATATTTGCCTCAAATAAATAAAATCTCTCTCTTGTTGGGCTCTAAAGGTATAAGAAAAGTATTTATCAAGGAAAACCTCCTTAAACCTATTCCAGGTTAAGGGTCTATCAACATATGCACTTACCCTGGGAAGAGTATCCTCCCATCATTCTAAAGCTTCTCCTTCTAACTCAAACGAAGCAAATGCAACCCTCTACATGTCTCTCACTAGTAAAATACCAAATAATCTCTCTACATATTTCACCCATAGCTCAAGCACAAAAGGATTCATAGATCCTTTAAGCAACAAAGCATTCAACTAAATATATTTAACAAAAAAATCTCTCTGCATCTCATGCATAAACTCACCTTTCCTCTTTTGAACATCTACCTTTATTGGATTTACAACAACCTTAGGCACTACTCTAGCCTATTCATTAAGTTTATGCTATAAACTATCAATTCTATCATTTGTTACAATCATTTTCTCAAGAGTATGAGCAAGAGCTTCTCTTAGCTCATCTCTTTTAACTCTAGATTCTCTCATACCCCCACTAATATCAATTATATTATCAACACGTTCCCTTCTAGGAACCACAAATTTAGAATCAACTTCCATCTCAACCTCAACTCGTTTAAAAAATTGGGGCCTACCATGTCCTCTCAAGTCAACAAATCTAATTCTAGTTCTAGTACGTCCACGTGTCATCCTCAAACTCTGCATTAAAATCTAATTTATTTTAATCTTTCACTTTCTTTCTTTTTATGCAGTCTACAAAATCATAAAACCTAATGCTCTGATACCAAAATTGTAACGACCCATCACAGGTTGGCCACTCCCGAGATGGTGTTGTCACATTTTGAAAATCACAACATGACACATATATGCAACAATAAAAAATAATACCAACTACAATTTTTACATTAGTCCTCAACCTTCAACAAGGGAGATACATCTTTCAGATCTTGACTTAAACATTATATATAACGTAATATGCATGAATATTTAAAATAAATTTTTATTTTGTTGTTTTCCATTAGTATGAGGATGTGAACCACGTGGCTTATAGATAATGACTTTTTCTGAATCTCAACTCATCAAACTATCTATCATGCATGCTACCTGAAATCATTGTACAATGAGGAGTGAGCTTCACAACCTCAGTGAATTAAACTTACTAGAAGTATTCAATTTGTATAAGTAATCTTCTAATATTTATTCATCTATATCTTATATATTTTGATAATAATATTCTATTATAACTACTCATATCAAATTCTCATCCTTTATAAATATCTTTTTTTCATATAGTTAATCATCATCTTGAGATTATCAAATCTATCTCATAATTACCTCATTATGAGGTTCACATCATATAACTAGTCATCCAGATAATTCTCATCATTCAATATTTCCATATTTCTTCTCAGCATAATTGTCTCTCTGTGTGACTCGTTCATCTATCAATAAATTTACAATCATGAATAATACTTTAGCATCTCAAGTAATAAAAATCAATATTGAAGCAAATGCATTGCATGAATTTAAATGTTATTATTATTTGGAACGTCTTACCACATGTCGACATGTTTATCTTAGACCGACTACCTTCCCGGTTCTTTTATTTTCATTCAGACTGGCTGCCTTCCCGGTTCTTTTATTTCCAGCATATACCGACTATCACGGTTTTCATTTAGACCAATTGCCCTCTCGGTTATTTTATTTTCATTTAGACCGGCTACCTTCCTGGTTATTTTATTTCATGAATATGCATATGAATAAAGATATGAAATATGCATATGAACAATAATATAGAAACAATCATGTATTCAAACATTCAAATTAGCTATCCTAATTATTCTCAAATTTTTACTAAATTTCTTTCCTCATAAATCATATCAAATCATCAACTATAACTCGTCAAGATCCACTAAATTTCTCTCCTCATAAATCATATCAAATCATCAACCATAACTCGTCAAGAATTTCACCTATCACCTTTATTATTAAATCGACTCATTATTCCAATAATATTATTTCTCATAAAATAATTTTTTACACATCCACTATTCACATACCTATAAACTAACTTTCATTTATCACCAAATCATAAGTTAATGATTTATTCAAATACTATCACTATATATTTCCTATTTATCTTGATTACTTAAAGTAAACATAACTCACCACGTAGCACTTAAAGCTACTCGTGGATCACCTCCTTGCCTTTTCTGCTCCTTTCAGCAATTTCCCCCGATTGCTGATTGTCAACACCTGATATAATATTTAAATTAAATATTTCTAATTTATTCTTCAATTTTTCCATAATTTACACTCTTTGAAAATTCCCACATTTAATTCCAAGAAATTTTATATATGCTAAATTTTAAAAATAAAATTCGCGTTATTATTTTTCGTTTTCTTAGAGCTTTCTGTGACTCTCTGTAAAATTCTCCAGTAAATCCCTTCAAAATTTTACTTTTTCAACTTTTCTTCCAGTCCTTAAGTGTTTTAAAAAATAGAGTAATTTGTATTGAAGAAAGAAGAAAACCAAACAAGATTTGGTAAAATAATAAAACAAAAATAAAAATGGTAACATTTTATACCAAATCCCACTACCACCGTTCAGCCCTTTTTCTTTCATTTTGCTGTCTCACATGCAAGCTTTGCATGTCCAAGAGTCCTTTTTGTTTTTTTTTTTTTCATTATCTTTTTTCTTTACACCATGCATCTTTTTTTTTAAAAAATTATTTTATTCAATAATAAATATATATATATATATATCATTTTAATTTCATATCATATTTATCAATTTATTTTTTTTTACCCATACTCTAATAGCACGGATATTACACTATTGGTGCAATTTTTAATAAAATAAAATGGAGTAAGTAATTCATAAGGTATCAAGAATTATTACTCTTTTAATTGTCACTCTTTCTTAAAAAAAAAAAATGAATGTTTTAATTTTTTTTGTTATTTTCCAAAAATAAAAATATAGTTATCATGCAATTTGTAGAAAAAATAAAGATTAGAACACAATAGACTTTTACACTACCAACAGTCCCTTGAAGTTTGAGTGACAATTTCTTCGAATTTTTTTGAAGCTATAGTAGTAACGTACAGTGACAAATGAAAAATGAAAAAATTCTGCTTATGTGTGTTCTGATTAGCGGAAATCACATATGATCGTTTGTGATGTAGGTCGTTACGGTCTCTCTATCTCTACTCTTATAAAAATACTACTTAACATTTTAAATGGTTCCAATCAACTCCCTCAATTGCACAATTTACTCCATTCTGTCACTAATTCTATCCAAAGATAGCGGGATTCCATCTACGATGCAATGTAGAATTACAAATTATGGAAAATTACCCGCCCAGGCCACTAATCACTTCACGACCTCTTACCCATATGCTTGCATCCATAAAACTTCTTCCTATGTTAGTTTGAGTGCGGGATGTTCGGAACACTGTTGTTTCTCCACACAAACATATAGGCAAGATCTCACCTATATGGTGAGCTGATGACATCGAACTCTTTGTCTTTATCACCGGACTGCAAAAGAAGAGCTTTTGTTTGACCAGAGAAGAGGGCCATTTGAGTCACTAATTGGTTTGGCAGGCCTTTATCCGCCAAAATCAATAAATTTTTTGTTATTTTTGCCACCTCAGCACCTACATGGCATTGTAGGTGGAATTCTGTTATCTTTGAGAAAATTAAGAGAGTTGATGGAAACAATTGAAAATATGTAGAATTAAAAAGAGAGTACAATCATATTTAAATTATTTAAAAAATAATTTTCAATTTAAAATTGGTTTTAAATTGAACCCAAACATCGTCTATACTTGCCCATTAATAAATACAAAAAAAAAAAAAAATTTGTTTACCAATAAGGTATTTACCTAGTGATTAATGTTGAAGTTCTAAAACTACAAAGTCTCACATTCGATTCCAACGGTATGTGAAATATTTGTTCGACTTATGTATCGATTATTTCTCACTTTAGATGAATTATGATAATATTGTAAGTTTTTACATAAATAATAAGATAGTAATGGTTTATATTGTAACCAAATTATCATTGTATTACTTATATATAGTATCGCTTCAATAAAAAAAAAATGTTTAAACTTCCAAATAGCGAATATCTAGGCTGCCTAGAGCACTGCTCAATATCGGGAAATAGACTCAAAGCTGCGGACTATAGATGTCCCAAATATTTCCAAATTGAAATCAGGCCTCTAGATCGACTTCAGTTTCACCTGAGTTGGGTCAGCCCATTATATTGATCCTAATTCAAGCTCGATTCTATAAATTTACACTCCCAGCCCATATACCTCACAGTAATCTTTGTATGCCTAATTCAGGCCCAAGTTGAGGTGCACTGAAAAGGCAACAGAACTAAACCAGTGTTTGGGAAAGAGAGAAGCCAGAGAAGCAAGAACAGAAGATTAAATCCAATGTACATCAACAATTAAAAACTTCTTCTCATTCCCTTAACACCCTTTTGTTTTTCCCCTTAAGAAGAGCACAAATCATAGATTAGCACTTTAGCAGAGCTATATGTTCAAGTTATCAATGTTAAAAAATGCGCTCTGGCCCAGGTTTCTCTGCTGGAAGCTTAAGTAACTCTCGGATTCCCTCACAGACCTGCATGCAACATTTTAGTGGTTGTTCTCAGAACCCAAAACTATCTAAACGAAATACTAGGCTTTTGTGTCATATCTGAAATTCAAATATTGTTTGCATTATACACTTGTCATGTCTAGTCCAATCTTGCCTTCTACTTTTTCTATCTCGTATTTGAATCATATGGTTTTAAAGAAAATGTTGGGGTGGTGGGGAGACGAAGAAAATGAGACATACCAGCTTGATCTGGGCTTTAATTGATGCAATAAGGCGAGTATACTCCTCTATTTGCCTGCATATTATATCAGCACTTCAGTTTGAATAACTGAAGGCACTCACCAAACAGACGAGAGAGAGAGATTGGAAGCAACAATTAAGTTAAAGATAACTTACCAGATAGATCATAAGATCTAAAAATGACGTGTTCTCAAAAAAAAAAAAGATCTAAGATGATATTCTGCAGGAACGAAATACCCTCTTTAATGTTTGTTTATTTGAAGCCTAAACTTAGGATATTTATGGACCCATCAGTTCTTAGGATATTTATGGACCCATCAGTTTGCAAAAAGACTGGCTACAAAGCAACTCAACTAAGCATTATTACCACACTAGTTGGGATCGTCTATATAGATCCCTTTTTCTCCAATTTTTCCCTTCAAAAATTATATCTCCAGTTAAATCTTTAGAGGTCAAGTTTTTTCCCTGAAATCATACCTCAACCCATGTCATGTTAAGTCTACCATTACCTCTCTTTGCACCATTCAGTTGGCTCGAGCCATTCACTCATTCTTGCACACTGCTGCACCCTTAACTATGGAACTTTATGGCTAGCTACTCCCTCTTCTGCTCCACATGCATGCCTGCCACTTAAGGTAGCACTTGCCTAGTTGCTGTTTAGTGGATAGTGACCTTAGTACAGCATGCACATCAAGTACCCATAATAATCAATAGTCAAGAATTATCTATCTGATAATGTGAAGACAGATGGGGAAAATCCTGAACTTATTTTTCCATCTCTTGCCCTGATTAAGGTCAACCAACAAAAACAAAGAGAGGAGAATAACATGAACATACATCACCAGCCTCTCAAACAAGTGGTCTTTGAAAATCCACCATACATGAGGTATGCAGCTTTTATTTCCATTTATCTCTTAGTGGCAGCTGCGATGATTCAAATAAGCTAATTTTTCTCTATAAGTATACTTGGACTAAATTAAGCTTGCATATAGCAATTTGTACAATGCATCCTGGTCTGAATTATTTAATGTGGAAAGTCTTTAACTCACTGACTAAGTAGGCCCCACAAGAAGAAGAAGAAGCAGAAAAAAGGCATTCAATGAATTCTCTGTAACATGAATGAAAGACCAAACTCAGTAGTCGTATACGACTCGAAAATTGACATAAGTAGGAAGCAGAGCTCATGATTTGAGCTACTTCTAAATATCATAAAGTTTCCTTGGTTGTTGCTGCTAACTCATTTCTATTCTATGACTAGCAGGTTATTTGGTACACAGTAAGTGGTACAAATCATTGATTAAAAGAACTTTCAAGAAAACAGCCTCAATCAATTAAACATAATGTGTACCTGGTTAACTTTTCTTCCCTTTGTGATATGTAATTTATAGCTTCTGACCAGGTGAACTCCACGTGGAATCCTAGTCCAATATCAACAAATATGTGTCATGCATCTGGCCTGTAGTCAAACAAAACACCCAGACCACAACCCACCCACCCACCCCAAAAAAAGTAACATTAAGGCAAAATTCATGAAAACAAGATAAACATCTCAATATAGTTGCTAAGGATAAGTTCGATATAAATCCTTGTGCGCAGTATCCATGCTCACCTATAAACCAGAACATGTAAGCTTCTATGTGGAATTATATTTCACAATAGTTGTGATTAGACCCAGAGCAAATGCAAGAAACAAAAGTTTTGGACACAGAGTCAACGATATGCAGTACCATCAATTTTTTCTTTTCTTTTTTTGAGTTAAAACTGAGAACAAAATTAATCTGAACATGCATCACCTATGTAAGATAAAAACAAGGGCACAAGGCACCAGGAAAGAAGAAATATAAAAGGCACCAGGAAAGGAGATATATAAAAGGCTTACACATCAGCTTGCATGTAGACTTCAGAGCCAATATTGACCAATGTCCAAGACTGGTTACACTATTTTTCTCCAGATTTTCTATGTTCATCTGTAAACTTGAGCTACAAGTTAAAAAAGAGTCAAGGCACATACATGCAATGATCAACAGAAGAGGTTATGAATATGAAATTTATCTTAGCCTTCATTTGGATCTAGGAAAGTTCAAAGAAAAAGTTAAATGATTAAAAATGCTGCAAGAAAACGCCCCCCGGGGGCTGAAAAAAAATTCAAAAAGATTTAGCTTTGGTGCTTCTTCTAGCAGTGCTTGCAATATATTGGGCTGGTTTTCTGAAATTAGTTTGCCAACAAGGGCAATAAAGAATCTAAAACAACAAAAAGAGATTGAAAATGCTTAAAAGTTGTCCATTATAATTTACAAGTACTTCTTCTCTTATGAGATCCAAACGAACCATTAACAATAGACAACTACTTATAAACATTTGAGCAAACATATCACCGTGTTTCAATAGAAACCCATTAAGAGAAGTTCAGCTGAATGGAAAAGGGAGCAAAATATGTATCTCAATAAACACAAATTCACATAGAAAGGATACGAAGTTTTTTGTTCTTCAAATACCTTGTCCCTGAAAATTAAGAGAAGAAACACAATGAATTAGCATGTATTGCCACTATGAATTAGCTGTGCATAACAATTGCTGCTTGTTTCACCCTCCACTTTCACAAGGAGTTGAGAACTCTGGAGATCATTTAAACCTTATTAAAACATTTCAAGTAATTAAAAGAAACAAAAACTAAACTTATGCAGCATTTACGTAGTTCATAGATAGTATACACATCTAGTTTATTCTGCCTGACGAAGATACAATCAATTATACGAGATTTATTAAATATCATATGCTTTTGCAAAATTTCCTGTCTCAATTTTGAATGAATGTTATATACCGTTGAGCAATGGCGCGAACAAGGTCTAGTTTCAAGCGGCCATCGACAAATTCCTCAAATTTCTGCACTTTCTCCAGGCGTACCTTTTCCATGGCTGCCATACTTACAGGATTAAGCCAAAATTTTAGTCTTCACAAAGGTTTAAAAAAAAAAGGCATTGTAATCTTTCATTGTTATTACATAACGGTTAACGACTCATCTAACAGAAGCAAAATTGCAGCATTTCTCTTTACATCAACAAGTTTGCTTAGTTTACTCCTTTTGATTGTTACTCCAAATTCTAAGAAAAAATAATTACTGTACATAATTTTTTAAACAACTCTTTTGAAGTTTATATTCAACTGTACCAGGATCAAGTTTCAACAGCAATTAGTTTATTAGATTTCAGTTAGAAATTTTATCAAACATTTAAAGTGCACTAACTCAATAAACCACATTTAAACCTGCTAGCAACAAGCATATGCATAAAGGGGAGGGGAGAGGAGGGGAGGGAAGGGGGCGCTGAAAATCAAAGAAACAAACAAACTTTGAGAAAGCACCTGTCATGCACTGATCTTACTGACAATCCTATTATATTACATATTTGGATTTCAAAGAATATGTATATACTGTATAAAATGCTATTGTATTATTCTAGGAAAAAGGAGGAGAGGAGAGGGAAGTATAACGCCAGTGTAAGGGCGTTTCAAGTTACTCACGTCTTTAGTGTATGTTCTGTAGGAGTTGTTGTTTACAGTCCTAAACAAGTTTCGAGTTTTGGTGGTTGCGTGCTGGTGTATGTACATACAGCCACTGACCTGTTTAACAGACTTAACAAGCACAAGCGTAATTATGGCAGCTTTGGGCAATCGGTCTAGTCATCCCATCTGGTCAAACCGGTTGACAGCATCATATTCCTTTCCTTTCCTTCAAATTTTTTCATTTTAAAAAGAAATCATATAACCTTTTCTTTTACTCTGACTATGCTAGTTTCACTCATAGGTATAAAACCCAACCGGACATCTAACCGGTCAAGGCAATGGGTCACTGATTAGTGATTACTGGTTCAATCAGTAAATCAATAGTCAAATCTTTGGTTCATAAAAATTATTGAAAAAAAAAATATTATAATATAATATAATATCATAATTATTATATTACCATAATATATGGGATTGTAAAATTTCTAGTCTATTTATAGCATGCTTGCACTTCATGAAAGAGCTCTAAAGTCCAATCTAGAATGAAAATGGTTCAGCAGCTCCTTCTTTCAAAAAAGATGCAGCTCCAAAGCCACTCTTCCTAATACATTTTTATAATCATCTAAGTCTCAACAATCTTGTAACAGAGTAAAAACCCCTAGAGTTAGTGGTGCAACTCTGATCTACCACCTCGTGTAAAACCTCTAAACATGTTGAAAGTAATAGCCAGAAATATACAGCTACAGCTAGTACAGCATGTTGAGAGTTAACCTCAAACATTGACATTTCAACTACATTGTAACAAGACCATGAAAATTTATGTTGTTAGCTATTTCCAGTACTACTAGCAGGGGAGGAGACCAATAGAAGCAGCAATAATTTGATTTACCATACACTTTAATCTTTTGTGGTTTGTATCTAAAACTGATAATCAAAACCATGGACATAAACTTGAAAGGAACTTAAGAGTGCATTTAGTATTGTGGTGGGGTAACAAAATCTGTTTTTTCAAATGCAGAAATCTAAACTTTGTGTTTAGTAGAATTTAATTATTAAACATGTTAGCAAAAGTTATGATACAAAATGTGGATTGTTCAAAACTACTCTTAAGGTGATAGTAAAAACATTAATAACCATTAAAGATTTCCAAAAATACTCTTTGACCTAATGAAAATTCCTTAGACAAAAAGATTCTTTATTGTTCTTTTCAACTATGAAGACACTATCATTATTATGTCTATTTTAGACATTTTTACATAACTACAATAATTTCATAGTTAATTTTACCAAACACTTTAACTACCGAAACTAATTTGAAAAATGTAATTTACCAAACACTACATTATAATTGTCTCACAATACTTTTTTCACTGCACTTTTGAAAACGTTACATCAATCTCAAACTCACCTTAAATGAGCCTTTGAACACTAGTGGAAGAACTGAAGCAGCCTCTATCTTTCTGGGTTGGACTCTTTTTTTTCTTTTCATAATAATAATTCATAAATCGAAAGGATAACTGAACTCCAAGAGAATATTTTATTCTCTACCTTAAGTATTCAAGCATGCGTGTTAACCTAAAGCTGTTCAATTTGCAGAATCTCCGCTTCCCATATGAATAAAAGTGGCAACTCTGGTGCCTTTTGTAAAAGAAAATATAATTTTTCTTATATGATAAAAATACATTTTTGTGGTAAAATTTATAATTTTGATGGTAAAAAAACATACATTTAGTAGTAATATTTTTTATTTATTTTTATCATTAATATTTTGGTTTTTAGTATAAATTTACCACTCAAAATGTGTTTTAGGCAAATTGCCTTTTTTCTCCAAAGGCCAAAAAAGGAGACAATTTGCCATAACTGTATGTTTTCGTGCTAAAACACTTCTTTTTGGTAAATTTATAATTTTTGGTGATTAAAATAAAACACTTTTACGAGAAGTATACATTTTAAGTAAATGTTTTTTTCTTTGCAAAGGCACCGGAGTAACCACCAAACATAAATTATCCCTTGGGCTGTCACCAAAGAAGTTATTTAGGTGAAGATTTTCTGATTCAATTAATGTAATCAAACTCCAAAAATCGATACTAAAGTACTAATACATTCTTCGGTTAATAAGAATACACAAAAATATATGGTAAAAACACTACAATTGAAGAGCAAATCTTTACCGGAAATGTGGACGATGGCCAGCGTAATCTTCAACGGTCGGCAACCAGTGAAACAAATCTTCAATCTGGACGGTTGACGGCGTATCTTTGCGACTATAGCCGATAGATGGTAAGGAGAGGGCTGAAAAAAGCCTGAAATCCTTTAAAATTGAACCAGGACTCATACAGACAAAAATATCCTTGGATTATTGAAGGTAAAAGAGTAAGAATTTGGTTTAAAATGGAATTTAAAAGCAAATGCCAAAAACCTATTGGTTTTACCGGTTCACACGGTTAAACCGATCAAACCGAAGATCTAATCCGATCGTAATCCTTTAAGTTTTCACCAACAAAATTGAGGAAATTATATAACAGGATTTAATATATGACACCTTAATCATATGATTTCATGAAAATTATTATTATATATTTTATTTGTTAATAATGAAAAAAAAATTGATATATTGATAGCAACCGAAATTTGATATTTTGATCAAAACAAGTTATATGAGTCATACTGTACAAGTTCAAATGATTGGTACATGGTGGTATTGAAATTCGAAACCGAAAAGATATTTAAAAAAAGGTCTTTCATACGTCAATGGAGAAAAAGATTTAATTTAAATATCATATATAAAACACTTGAAAATAACCATTAAATTCAAAGTAATACAAAAAGATCTTAATTTTACGCTAAATGATATTATAGAGATCTTGTACCAATTTTAGGTCAAATTAGTTTTCAAACCTGTGCTACATACAAATTTATTTCAAAAATTTGTGTCAATTTTTTTCTTTATAATTCCTTTGTTTTTTATTAGATGTATATTTTATTTTATTTTTATAGTAATAATATGATGTAAATGAATGTTGAGTTGTAATTTATGTAGGTGGAGATTGTTTAAAATATTGTGATTGAATTTAATGAAAAATGTTGTCAGTTTAATCGAGACATATATATTATGTTTTTTATTGATTAAGAGAAAAAGAGCCACAACAAGCTATATTTTGAAAAATATTAGTCAATCATAAGTTTTGTTTATTATATTGTCATTAGAGATGCATAGTAATATAGAAGTTCATCTTATTAATAAACAAGTACGAGAAAAAAATATATATTTATCTGAAAAAGATCATAGAAAATCTTGACAAAATTGTATATATAAGCAATTTTGACTAGAAAAATCAGCTATTCCAAAAAATTAAATCCAATTTGTCTGGGTTTTTTTTTCCAGCACGATACCTGTGCCAAAAGGTCTTAGTTTTTCCATTAACTTAACCATTAATTTTTTTTAATGGTATTAGTAAAGCATTAATAAATTACCAATAACGAAACTGGCATAGACACATATGACACAACAGAGCATTAATGGTTCTTACTTATGTAAATTGAGACTTAGCGAAGGGATACATTTATTTTCTTTGTAAGAGAAGAACAATTAAGGTTAACATTTAGAAAAAAGATACTCAGAGCATTTTTTAATAATAACTGATCAAAATTCAAAGGTAGATTTACAAAAGATTGAAACTCTTTTCAATTGTGTTTCAAACTTGCCATATAATACGCACAACGATTTTTTTCACTTAATACGTGAGTGACTGTATTGGAAAAAAAATTATAGAGTAACATTCTACGATCTTCAATGATCGAGTTAAATTGATGAAACGCAATAAACGAATCTGATTCAATTGAACTGCAATAAATGAATCTGATTCAAACACCACATGAAACAATAATTTATCTTTGAAATACATTTAGCAAAAGGAAATAAAAAGATTTAGAACATCCAAGAATGGTCATTCTCGCCTGTAAAACAAACAACAGATAAAACCCTCTTTACTGAAAAGCAATCCCAAACAAATAGGCACTTTGAAGTTGATGGGAATTGATTTTCAGCATCATGATTTCCATTAAGAAAATTAGAGCAGGAAACTTCAAGATGATTAAGCCTTCACTCTTCTATCCTTACTATTACATATTGGAAAATGGAAACTTATGGCAAACTTTTAAAAAAAATTGTACTTTTGAATATAAGTAGAAAGTTAAAATCAGCCGAAAGAAATATCATCAAACCCAATTTTTACAAACACAACAAAAAATTAGATGTAAACGGCATAAAACTGAATTTATTTAATAAATTAAAAAGATCATAACCTGCTCATCAATGAGAACCATATTTCAGTTTGGTTTCTGATGAACCTAAAGTTTCGATTTGGGAATAATTTTCTCTGTTCGGCTCAGTAACCAAACCGTACTTACCCTAATCACACCTCTTTTGTGAGAGTATGCATTCGATTCAATTTTGATTGCCATCATCACAATTAAAAAAAAAAAAAGTGCAAATTAAAGAACAATATTCATTTTTATAGGTGAACTTTTAATGTTATAATATAATTTTTACTTTAAAAAAAACATTCAATTTATAAAGAAGCTCAAAAAACACTTTCAAAAGCAATAATACTTCACTCATTTTCTCTAAGCTATAGTTTTTCAAAAGATTGCAGTTTTAAGAATCGATCTAAATGAATGATATCACAAGTCCTAAAGGGGATAAAAGGGAGGATATAGTGAAATTTTTGGGTGTACTAAGTCCTAAAGGGGAATAAAGAGAAGGATATAGTAAAATTTTTGGGTATACCGGGTGTAAATTACACTCTGTGCATGTCACACGTCCATTAAAAAAGATAATAGCATTTTTTTATGGACGATTGACATACACCCGATGTAATAATATTCGGTACACTCAAAAATTTCTCGTAGATATAAGTATTAAATACATTTTTAAATTATTTAGGATAATGTTAATTGTAATTTTATCATTTAATTGAGCATCTTAATGCAAATATTGTATTAGAAGATAAACAAGCACCTTGAAACATGCGAAATAAATTAAATTTAGTTATTATTTTTTTTATAAAAAAAATACATCATTAAATAGTGAATATTTTCAAGCAATCTCATGCCTGAGCCAATTTATTATCTTATGAATTTTTCTTTATAAATAGGGTTTGAGGAAACTCAAAATAATACTATAGCAGTTGATTTGTATCGATCCGAAAATAGTACCAAGCACTAGCCAGCGATATGAACAACTTATACAATAATAGACCTCGAAGAGTAGAAGACGAAGATTTTTCAATTTTTTATACTGCAATTTCGAATCCAAACACATCAGGCTATGATGAAGGTTACAGAAATCAACATTTAAAGGGCATAAGAATATTTGATGGTGTTGGCTCTCCAGATTTCCATGCTGCTCCAAGTGAGAATCAAAATATCGGGCAGAGGGGTCAAGAAGCACCAAATATATGGAATTTGCCAAAACAACAACCCCATCAGACAGTGGGATCAGGAGGAGGTGCACAACCTTATGATTATGGCAAAATGATATCATTTCGCCCACATATCATTTTGCCCACTTAAGTGTCAAAACAATATGGTTTTGTTCATTTTAACGTGGTTCTAGACTTTTTAATCATGAAAAAAACATTATCCAATGACGTAGGAGTTTTTTTTTATATAAAGAGGGAAAAGATTTTGGGGTTTCCCAGCAACCCTCCAAAACCTTCAACATACCACTTTTTTAACACCCCAAATTTGGAGGTTTGCAGGGTTTTAATAGAAAACAAGCTCGTTTACCTTACTTTACCCTCCTTCACATTATAAGACTCACAAACAAAAGAAAGTTATCAACCTCTCTTTTACTCTTCTTTCCCTACCCTTCATTCCCTTTAAATACCCTTCCCTTCCTTTTCCCCAAAACTCCCAAATAGTATCCAAACAAAGGAAAGGTAACACTCCCATTTCCCTTCCTATTCTCTTTCTTTAGAAACCTCTTCATCTTTTTCCCTTCAAACTCCCAACGTAGTAAAACACACGAGTGAATATATATATATCATAAAATTGACAATACATATCAATATTCAAAATTTTTGGAATCGCGAAATGATGCTTAGTTGCTTACATGTAAATCTCCCATAGCATATACTATAATGTTTTTTTTATGGTAGTTAGCTATATATTTGTGTTAATTTAAGTATTATCAATTTCTCTTATGACACCTAAAACTCGACGCATTGATATCCAAGAGTTAAACCACAACACTACATCGCATCAGTTAAAGGGCCTAAGGTTAATTGATTGTGAAGCTCAAGTGGACTTCCTTGTTGATAGACAAGCTCAACAAACCATAGAACCAAACATCCAGAGGGCTTGTGCTTTCGTAGACTTGGAAAAACCACAAGCACCACCAAATGTTCAGCGAAAGTTTAGTAGAGAAGAGAAAGGGAAGGGAATATTGACGGAATGAGGAAAACGCATGACGGAAAGTTATTGCATAATTATATGGTTTGGGTTTCTCAAAATATATATGTGCATTTAAATCCTCCTTCACGATAATATAAAGAAAAAATGTAGTGCTGTTTTCGCTTCTATACACAAGCACCCAGGATAAGGAAATGATCATAAATAAACAGATCATGCATGTAAATCATACCTTAAAAAGGATTTAAATGTTTCTTACAAAAGAACTGGATCCAACCAGTTCTAAGTTCAAACTCTTCCACTCTTTGCTCGACTTATTGATATACAGGGAAGTTTCAACCTGTCAAAAAAATATCAGAACCATGGTCACACCAATCTTTACCATCCACTTTCAGCTGTGTCAAAGGAGCTAAATACATCTATTTCTGCGTCGAACATCACATGCAGAAATGTTTTAGCAGGCAAAAAGAAAACAGGAAATTTCTTTTTAAAGAAAAATAACAAGGATATGACGACCAAATGAGAAATGTGTCAGGGCTAAAAATTATCTGATGCTAACGAGCTAGACAGGTTTCTTCTGAAATGTCATCTCTTTCAAGTTGCAATGCAAGTATAACCCTCGATTTTTTTACAGACATAGCATGATCACAACCAATGTACTTATTTTGTACCATCAAGATTCAAGACAGTGAAGACACATAATCATGAAAACCTATTAGGCATGAAAAATAATTGAAACTGCAGAACAAATAACTTAAAAATGAATGTTCTAGACCACTAGAATAAGCTGTTGCTGATACTAGAACAACTTTATACGAACAGTTTCAATGCACTTTCACCCCCTCTTATCAAGGCCAATGCCATAAATCCTTGAAGATGGAATCCAACAAAAAGTCAATCATGAACAAGATAATTAAGTGCATTATTTCAATTCATTTGTGATCAGCATCTTCTTTAAATGATAATATTTCCAAATAACTTCTGAAGCTTGTCAAATATGCACAGCAAAGTATGGAATTTGAAAAGGCAAAGCCAATTTTCACTATGTTATTAGTTACTTGTAGAATGCAAAAGGGTCCAACAAATAAAGTTGGGACAATTTGAAAATTTTGCTGTGCATATTTGACAAGAAAGCTATAAGAACCATAATGTGCAGCAAACAATAGAAAACGAAAAAAGAGAAGAAAAAAGATATGATCTCCTAAAAGCCTTCCTCCCAGGTTATACTGCTTTATCCATTAATTTTCAAGTTATCAACTTTCATATATCTTTTCTTCATTCCATATCTTGGTCACTGAAAAAGCAAATTTACATATTTGAATGAAGTATCTATGAACAAGCTAATAATTTGAGCAAATCGACTGCCACAAACCCATGTGCATGGGAGTCAGCGAAGGCACCAAAAATTCATCGCTCACCAAGTGGTGAAAGAATGTTCAGGATCCAGATTCACTTATGGAAACCTCCATCTTCATGTTTTGAGCTCAAGAAACTTTTGAAGATAACAAATCAATTTGCAAGACGATATCACTCCATAGCTGTTGATCCAGTGGAAACAGCCACAGTTTCCAAAATTGATTGGCATTCACCATTCAAGGCTTCCATTCTATAAGATTTGCAACTGAAGTAGAACACTGCACTCATCATGGAATCAATCAGCAAAACAAATGAATACATTATCACCAAAAGAGGCCCTTCCCAAATCCTGGAAGACCCGTCTCCATAACTCAATGTCTTCACTCTATGCTCAAACAATCCCTCCACAATTGCCATTCCAATTGTAGACCCACAATTGCCATTCCAATTGTTAGTTTAGTATATACAATCATTACTATTAAAGTTCTTTAAAATTATCAGTCAAGTTTCTACTCTGTATAAAAATAAGTTTTACAACTGATGCAAATAAAAATTTCTCCCTTGAAATAATTATCTTGGAGTATGAGATTAGTGTTTTTTTTTTCTTGCCTTCTTTACCAAAAACAACAGTTTTTAAAAGTTCTATTTTTCCTTTGAATCAATATTTTGCTCATTTAAAAATATATTTTTTTTAGGGAAAGAACAAAAGAATTGGCCATAGGCTTCATAGAGAAAATGCAAGAGTATAAATATGTTTGTAATTTAGTAGGACACATGATTTGACTCCATACCCAAATCTTGTATGTGCCAATCATCGGCCAATTAGTCTTTGTCATCACATGGTGTTTATTATACTCATTTTTGTAGAGCTTCCAAAATCACTTTTGCTCTTTTAAAGTATGTAACATATAGTAGGAGATCTGTTGACAACTTGTCAAAAATGTTTTGTGCAATTTATAAATTGCATAAATTATAATCAAAATCGAAAGATACACTCGACAAAGATTGAAATTAATGTAATTATTGGACTAAATCTGGGAACTTTTATGTGCAATTTGAACATAATGATTGTTCCCAACTTGATTTTATGGTTGATGCTCTTTACTTTGTGTTTTTTCTTTAAAATAAAGATACTATTTCTTTGTTGAAGTTCATATGGTTAATGCCTTTCATAGGTAGGACATTATGGACCAACCGCAAAATGTCCAACTCTGTGTTTTGTCAGAGCACTTGATCTCGGCCAAAGATGATTAGACTGCACACACACGCCATCAGGTGCCTATGGGCGTGTACTGTTTGGGTTTGTCTCGTTGATTTGGAGGTAAGACAAAATTTTAAAAAATAAATATTTAAAATATCTTTATTTTATTAAAGTGTCAAAAAATTTCTTGACATAAATTAATCACAATATAATGCTAATTTACACATAAAATAAAATAAGTAAACATTTTCATATGTAACGATTCATTCTGAGTGGACCGTATTCAAAACGGTTTTATTACTTTTCAGCACTGAGTACTTTAATTTAAGATACAAACATACAATTAGCAATTTATAACAACAAATCAATCAATACATTGTCAAGATACACATTTAATTACAAACCCAACAATCTTATAATACAAGGTTTTTAAAGCTTTACAAAGACACGAATAAAACAAAACTCCTCCACTACAACCAACTTATGCAATTTCTTTTACAACTATTAAACCATAACCAAGACTTTAAACTTTTAACAAAACTTAAAAGGCGAGGACGTCGTAGTCGGTAAACCCCTTTTTAACTTCGACCAAAGACTCCTGGTATTACCTGAAATGTTAGAAAAAAAAGAGTGAGCTAAAAAGCTCAATAAAAAACACATTACGAGAAGTAATCGTATTGGAATGTTAGTTTAGTATATACAATCATTACTATTAAAGTTCTTTAAAATTATCAGTCAAGTTTCTACTCTGTATAAAAATAAGTTTTACAACTGATGCAAATAAAAATTTCTCCCTTGAAATAATTATCTTGGAGTATGAGATTAGTGTTTTTTTTTTCTTGCCTTCTTTACCAAAAACAACAGTTTTTAAAAGTTCTATTTTTCCTTTGAATCAATATTTTGCTCATTTAAAAATATATTTTTTTTAGGGAAAGAACAAAAGAATTGGCCATAGGCTTCATAGAGAAAATGCAAGAGTATAAATATGTTTGTAATTTAGTAGGACACATGATTTGACTCCATACCCAAATCTTGTATGTGCCAATCATCGGCCAATTAGTCTTTGTCATCACATGGTGTTTATTATACTCATTTTTGTAGAGCTTCCAAAATCACTTTTGCTCTTTTAAAGTATGTAACATATAGTAGGAGATCTGTTGACAACTTGTCAAAAATGTTTTGTGCAATTTATAAATTGCATAAATTATAATCAAAATCGAAAGATACACTCGACAAAGATTGAAATTAATGTAATTATTGGACTAAATCTGGGAACTTTTATGTGCAATTTGAACATAATGATTGTTCCCAACTTGATTTTATGGTTGATGCTCTTTACTTTGTGTTTTTTCTTTAAAATAAAGATACTATTTCTTTGTTGAAGTTCATATGGTTAATGCCTTTCATAGGTAGGACATTATGGACCAACCGCAAAATGTCCAACTCTGTGTTTTGTCAGAGCACTTGATCTCGGCCAAAGATGATTAGACTGCACACGCACGCCATCAGGTGCCTATGGGCGTGTACTGTTTGGGTTTGTCTCGTTGATTTGGAGGTAAGACAAAATTTTAAAAAATAAATATTTAAAATACCTTTATTTTATTAAAGTGTCAAAAAATTTCTTGACATAAATTAATCACAATATAATGCTAATTTACACATAAAATAAAATAAGTAAACATTTTCATATGTAACGATTCATTCTGAGTGGACCTTATTCAAAACGGTTTTATTACTTTTCAGCACTGAGTACTTTAATTTAAGATACAAACATACAATTAGCAATTTATAACAACAAATCAATCAATACATTGTCAAGATACACATTTAATTACAAACCCAACAATCTTATAATACAAGGTTTTTAAAGCTTTACAAAGACACGAATAAAACAAAACTCCTCCACTACAACCAACTTATGCAATTTCTTTTACAACTATTAAACCATAACCAAGACTTTAAACTTTTAACAAAACTCAAAAGGCGAGGACGTCGTAGTCGGTAAACCCCTTTTTAACTTCGACCAAAGACTCCTGGTATTACCTGAAATGTTAGAAAAAAAAGAGTGAGCTAAAAAGCTCAATAAAAAACACATTACGAGAAGTAATCGTATTGGAAGAATTTATCATTTTAATTATAACTATAGCACATAAATTATTTAATTTCTAACTACATAAAAAGAAGTTCTCAACTTTCCTCCAATCTATTTTTTTTCTCTCAATTTCTTAGCAAGAACAATTACTATTTGAACAAGAATTTGCTAATGAGCTTCTGGTAAATTTCAAGCATATGATTTTTACCATAATATACACATCATAAAGTCAATAAATTTTAGAGAAACCTCCATCTCGATAATTTTCTATCATCACAATTAACATTCGTGTCCTTCACCAGGCTAAGCACATTGCATGCCTCTCAAGACAAATCACAATCATTACCCTCATGGGTCAAATCCATCACAACATCCATTATCAATAGTATGCAATGCAAATACGAATGTAATAAGATGCATAGTCATGTATATATTCATATTATCATCAAGCACCTCATTAGGCAAATCATATAACATCGGGGACATTTCCCC
Source organism: Bretschneidera sinensis (assembly GCA_023935145.1). Taxonomy (NCBI): domain Eukaryota; kingdom Viridiplantae; phylum Streptophyta; class Magnoliopsida; order Brassicales; family Akaniaceae; genus Bretschneidera; species Bretschneidera sinensis. The sequence goes on from CM043705.1 coordinate 49,789,013, forward strand.
ACGTACCGGTACATCAAATCATCACAACCATTTCTCAATGAAATATCTTCGGATCCTCAAATACCCTCTTTCAGGCAGAGTCCTACACATCCAAAGTTCCTTCGGTGCCCTTACACCCTTGTGGGAAGGGACATGTCGCAATCTCACCACTCCCCACTCTTATAATACACTAACCATATATATAGCGTGACAATGCATTCACCAAGCAACAAATGTGCAAGCAAGCATTCATCAATCAGCCACGTCACATTTTCTTACCAATCTAACCAACCACATTCATTACATTCATACACATCACAATTCCCAAACACAACCACCTCAACTCATTTCCAAACTTATATCTCAAATATACAAGAAGTGCTCATAATAATAATCTTATTATTTCCATACCAAAACCTTGTTTAATTACTTTCTTATATCTCTATCATTGATGATTTACACAATCAAACATATTCTTAAGCTTTTGTTTTTATCATACAATTCATACGCTAACTAAAAGTAAGGTGTAACTCACATCACTACACGATCCTACTACTTCCTTTGTTTATCAAGGATTTTCCCATTAGTACCTAAGAATGAATAACACTTAATCCCATTACTTTAAATCATTTAAAAGAATGTCTAGCAACCCCAAGGTGTTATGAACACTTTAAATCTTAAGAGTGCATCTCGCACGAAACCAAAAGTCAAAGAAAATGAGGCTTTAAGCCCTTTTTCAAATCATCTACTTTGGGTTTCAAAAACACTTTAATTTTCATGAATACTAACATTTTAAAGGTGTTTTAATCATACTTCAAATTTATATAAACATTAAAATCATTTTGGGAAAGTTTCACACTCAAAAACTAAACAAAAAGTCAAAAAATTTTTTATGAAAAAAATAAGCATGGTCCAGTTGACTGGATATCTGATTCAGTAGACTAGAAAGGGTCCAGAGAATTCACCCCCTTCATTTAGTCAACTGAATGAAGTGGTTCAGCCCTTGATTGGTTCAAATGAATCATCCATTTGACTAGGCACTATTTTTCAGCAAAAGTCATTATGAAAACTCATCTTTATCTCAAATTTCTTCTTGATTTCAAAAGATCCTTTCAATTATTCAAAGATACAAGTTCCTAAGGGTTTAAAGTCAAAAATTTTACATTACCTAAGAGAAAATTTGAACCCAAAACTCCCAATTTTTTTTTTAAACAAACCCATTTTCTTCAAATATTTTTCTTGAGAAATGCCTTTCAATCTAAACTCAATTTCACAAATCTTTAGCTTGATAAACATACTTGAGTTAAAAAGAAAGAAATACAAACTTTTACCTTAATCTATGCAAGAAATTCCCATATCTTCCTTTATTTCTGTTCTTTCTTCATTTTTTTCCTATTCTCTTCCTTTTCTCTGATCTATCCGATAGTTCTAGAGAGTTCCAGCACATTTGTTGGTCTCTCTCTCTCTCTCTCTCACCTTTATCCTATTTATAGACAAAACTTATCATTTTTTACATTTTTACCCTTTAGTTCACACATCTTCCTAATTTTCTCCACAAAACTCTTTAAATTGTCATTTTTACTTGGTTCTTCTTATTTTCCTTCAAAATTTTGAATTCCTCAAATGACAAAAGTCTTCACTAATTGATTCTTAATTTATTTAATTGTCTCCAAGTTCCACAAGTCCGAATACGAATTAAATTCTAATTTAAGACTAAACAATCATACTAAAACGCGTTGAACTAAAACTTATGATTTAAAAAAAATTATCCAAGTAAGGTATGGTAGGGGTGAGCATGGGTCGGTTTGGGTCGGGTTATCCTAAAATTTCAACCCAACCCATTTATGCCGAGTTGAAAAAATCTCAACCCAACCCAACCCATGAACCAATCCAACCTCAACTCAACCCAACCCATTATAATCGGTTTGGGTCAGTTTGGGTCACCGGATTGATATATTTTTTTTACTAAACAATTAAACCATATATATTACATAACAAAAAAAAAATTCTATTAAATTCAAAACTAAATCCATTCATATTACAAGTAAAATATGTGTGCCTGACAGCACAAAGAATATTTGATAACATGGAAAAGATAACAATTTTCTCATGAACTACAATGATTGTAGGTTATGCTAAATTTAGTTTTTTGGATACTGCTAAGAAGTATTTTAATGACATGCAAGATAAAGATATTGTGCCATAGAACGCCATAATTGGAGGCTACGTTGAAGCTAAACTTGGTAAGGATGCTTTGACATTGTTTCATGAAATGCAAGCGAGTAATATAAAGCCTGATGAAGTGACTATGGTCAATTGCTTATCTGCATGCTCACAACCTGGAGCCCTTGATGTTAGAATATGGATTCATCGTTATATTGAAAAACACATTCTTCATCTTAATGTTGCGCTAGGAACTACTTCAGTTGACATGAATTTAACTTGCTTTAGAAGATTGTTCAATTACGAAGGAAATCTGGATTTCTGGACAGTTGCTAATAATATATTTTTATAACTCAGCATTTGTTGCCCGTGCTAGTGCTTTCTCACTAATCAGTCTAATTTTTAGACTATACTTTAATGCACTTGGAAGCGATATGGGGACTCTTAAAAGGTCACAAAGAAGCAAATTGAATGGTTCAATAATGTTTGCATGAAAGGCTTCTAGCAAGTTGATATTACTAAGCTTTATCATACATTCAACATTTCTTCTATCAGCATTATAGTACATCTTTTTGGAATATAAATTTATCTAAATACATTGATCCTAACTGGAATCTTGTAGGTTGAGTGTTAATTGTGTTTACTTTATAGTTACAATGGTACAAGAAATCAAAATTTTGTTAGCATAAGTTAATTGTGCATAAATTTATTTTGATTGAAGTTATAATTAAGAATAATTACGAAAACTATTTCATAACTCGAAATCAATATTTGTTTCTAGTGTAAATATTTGAAACTAAAATCTGGGTAATTGGAAAGTATGAGACTTGTTTGGACATTGGAGCATCTGCTATATATAATTTTACACACTAGTAGTAATTATAATGGACATTTTATGATTATATATTTTACAATTATATTATAATTATTTATACACTATTTTATATTCAATAAATATAAAATATATAATTATATATTTGACCGGGTTACCGGTTTGGGTCGGGTTGAAAATTTTGAACCCATAACCCAACCCAACTCACCGGGTTCAAAATATTTTCAACTCAACCCAACCCAATCTCTAAAAAGACATAACCCAACCCAACCCATTATATCGGTTTGGGTTGGGTTCGTGGGTCAACCAGATTCCATGCTCACCTCTAAGGTATGGGCTCTACAATTCTCCCCCATTAATAATAATTTCATCCCAAAATTTCTTGACCACGGTTTGCAAAACATTAGGATTATCACTTTCTTAGTCTGTCTCACATTCTTGAGAAAAATTCTCAAATTCTTCACCTTCATCATAAATCGTCAATTCAAAGTTAAACTTTCTATTCATTAATATCAAATTTGTTACTTCAATAAACTCCGTTCTAACTTACTAGAAACTATTTTCACTTACTAAGCGGTGTTCGTCCTTCTATCAACTATTCACCCTTATAATTCATTCTTTATCCTCCATCTGACCTTCAATTCACCCAACTAGTCTCTCAATTCACATATTCCTAATCAAAACCATTTCTTTCTTACATCTCCCATTTTACTCATAGTTTTCTAAACAAAATTCTACCAACTCATACTTTCCTCTAAATCCTTTATTCTATATCTTGACTTCAAGCTTCAAGAATCCCAATTAAATCTCGACTTTAAACATGTATCTACTTCAAAGCACCTCTTCATCAAGACACTTATCAACTAACCATTCTTTCTTATCGATCAGTAACTTCCTCCCTAATTATACACTATACTTAGGATCCATCGATAGTGTTATCAAAATTAAGTACTCATTTCGACTTAGATTTTAATCAACTCCCAAATCCGTTTATCTTACAATTCCAAATTTACACATGGAGGGAAATAATTAAAACAATCAAATTTCTTGATCTTTCATAAAATTTTCTAGCATCTATCAAGTAAGAACTCAAATTAGTGATTTTCCCTCATTCCTTGACATTCCTCTTAGCTCTACTCCAACTTTCTCACTTATTGTTTCTAGTTAAACTTAAACTTATCCACCATCAACTGGGGCATGCATACAACAAACTTTTACATAACTTATCAAGGCAGCAATAGTTAAACACCTTACTCTTCATTACAATTCCAAATTCACTGATCTTTTTTAATAACAAAATTACTTTGCAATTCAATTCATAAACATCATGTGAACAATTGATGAATAAATTATTTCCATTTATGGCTATGTAGACAACCAGTTTCATTCTAAAATTTTTGAACAGACCACACATAGGTTTCTTATGACGAATCTTTGATCCTAGTGTGCTCGAACTTGTAAATGAGGAAGTCTGGATTTAATTAGGGAGTAGGTGCAATTGCAAGACCATTTTGTTCAATCCATTTAATTCACTTTAGTTTTAAATCAATTGGACCTTATTTGATTCAATTAATCCAAGACCAAAGTCTTTATTTAAATTTTGATCCAATCCAAAACCCACTAAAGCCCATTGATTTTTTCTAAGCCCAAACATTTTTGGCCCAAATTTTAAGCCCAATAAGACTTCTAATTTTTAAGTGTGAACTTTCAATTTCACCCTCCACTTGGCACTCATTGATTGGTTCACTTTTCTCAAAGTAAAAGTTACTTTTTTTACAACAAAAAAGATGTCTCTCTCCTTTCCCTATGTGACTAGCCATAATGTGGAATTTTTACTCATTTTTTGCTTTTTGAACTCATATCTCCCTTATAGGTTCCCTCATCTTCTTTTGTACCAAATGCTACATTTTTCCACACAAAATAAAACATTTTTCACCTAAAATATAGCAACAATGCACTTATAAAGTAATTGATTTTTCTCTCTCTTTGGACAACCATGTGTTCCAAAAAGAGGGAGTTTCTCTTCTTTTCCTTTTGTTTAGTTAATTGAATATTACCTTATTAAGCTTCCACCCTTTCCTAAATGCCAAATACCACATTTTTTTAAATTTTGATCCAATCCAAAACCCACTAAAGCCCATTGATCTTTTCTAAGCCCAAACATTTTTGGCCCAAATTTTAAGCCCAATAAGACTTCTAATTTTTAAGTGTGAACTTTCAATTTCACCCTCCACTTGGCACTCCTTGATTGGTTCACTTTTCTCAAAGTAAAAGTTACTTTTTTTACAACAAAAAAGATGTCTCTCTCCTTTCCCTATGTGACTGGCCATAATGTGGAATTTTTACTCATTTTTTGCTTTTTGAACTCATATCTCCCTCATAGGTTCCCTCATCTTCTTTTGTACCAAATGCTACATTTTTCCACACAAAATAAAACCTTTTTCACCTAAAACATAGCAACAATGCACTTATAAAGTAGTTGATTTTTCTCCCTCTTTGGACAACCATGTGTTCCAAAAAGAGGGAGTTTCTCTTCTTTTCCTTTTGTTTAGTTAATTGAATATTACCTTATTAAGCTTCCACCCTTTCCTAAATGCCAAATACCACCTTTTTCTACCCAAAAAATCATATTTTATACCCAACAGCACCTAAAAAACAATAGCTTTTTTTTAGAGTATGAAGCCTTCTTTTGCTTTGTAAATGCACACATTATTTTCTTAAGCTTTTTCACTTTATTATATGTTAAAAACCAAAGAAAAATTGTCTTTTCCCCTAATAGTCGTTCAAACCAAGGAGAGTTTCTCCTCACTTTTTGCTTTTGCTTTTCTTTTATTGAAAAAAACTCCAAAATGTACTTTTTTTTCACCTTTTTGCAAACCTTCTTCTTCACTTTTTTTTTCACCTCAAAGAAACCCCTCCCTCTTCCCCATGTCCAACCACCTAAAAGTCTTTTCTTTCTCACTTTTCACTTGGTTTACCACACCTCACTCCTCTAGCCCCACCTTTGTACCACAAAAGTGAAACACCTTTTTCATCTCACAAATTGAAACTACTTGATGAGAGTCATAAAATGCTTCTCAATAGTGGTTAATTATTAGCATTTTAGGATTGATCTCGGTCTTTATTGCGCTTTTATGTGTTAATAATTCTAAAGTAATATTATTGGACCACTAACTTATTTCAGTGCAATTTTCAGGTACTTTGAGTTTAAAAGAGAAAAAGAAGCGATCGTTGCTTAAAATGCCAAGATCCATGCTTATGGAAGGATAAGATGGACTGCTGCCTGTACTACGATCGAGTGCACAAGCAGTGTGATCGAGCATACATCCCACATCGACCAAGAAGTACTCTGCAGTGCAACTGTGATCGAGTACAAAAATCTGCAATCGAGCGCACTAAGGCTGCGATCGAGCTCACTTGGGCAGTATCCCACATCGGTTAGAAAACAAATAGCACTCCGGGAGTTTGCCTATATAAGACCCACTCCACTTCAGCTTTAGGGATCAATCAGAGCTCATCTGAAATCATCAGAGAGTGAATCCAGAGGGCCTTTAGGAGGAATCCGAAGTATACTTTTGGAGAGCAAGCTGAAGAATCGCCGAAGCTTTCGCTACCAAGGAGGAGATAATCGTTGAGAGGCTGGAGGCAACTCAAGAAAGCATGAGCTCCATGGCCAGCTAGTCTCCAAGCAAGGCGAAGGGATGAATCCCTAGGTGTAGTTGTTCTTATTTTCCTTTATTTGATTCAGTTGTAGTTTGGTATTATTTTCATTAAACACTATTATGTTTTATTCTTTAATTTAATTAGTAGATTTCTTATTAGTCCGGTGATTACATGCTTCTTTTCCATATAAGTCTAGTCATGCTCTTCTTATGTGTATTTGTTTGGGTGTGATTGAGTCCGATATATCTCTTTTATAAATTTATCCATTGCTGTGGTATTGTCATTTAGATATATCGTCATCTTTTGATAATCTATAAGTTAGGTCATGTGTGCTTAAAAGTAAAGAATAATTCATATCAATTATATTAGGGTTTATACATGCACTTTAATTGAATATTTGCCGATTGCCTGTTTGGGATGTGAAACTTGCAATCGAGATAAAAACAACTGAATCAAGTTAGGATTAGAGTAATGAACCTAGGGAGGATTTCTGAAACCTTGTTGTTTCTTTATTTATATTTCATTTACATTTACACAATTTTTCTCACATTATTTCATTATCAAAACTCAAAAATCTTTCGTTTAACTTTTATCGTTCGTTTTAAGGTTCACACATTTTCTTTTGTAATTAACTTGTTTCCTTGTGGAATTGACACCCCAAAGCTGTACTACAATAACCGCATTATACTTTGGGTGTAATCAAATTTTGGTGCCGTTGCCGGGGAAATGCGCTTAAGTACAAGGAAGATTGTCAACTTTGAGTGTGACGGTAGAAGAATTGTAAATATTTTTCTTTTCAGCAGTTTGTAAATACGGTAATATTGTTCCTTTACCTTAGTTTTGATTTTATGATTTATTTTGTTTTATTTATTTCCCCTCTGATTCATTTGGTGTATGCTTAGACTGAGAGATTTGCGAGGTAGATTCATTGGAGGACCCGAACTAGAATTACCCTCTCCTTCCGAGTCTAATAGTGAAACCTCGCCTATATTAACCAATAGTGGAAACCTAAGTGAGAATTTAGAGGATTTTGTTAACATGGTCGATAATCTTAATGAGAATGTTGCTAGGACACTTCAGGATTACCTCCACCCTACATGCACAGCCACACCATCATGCATCATGTTTCCACCCAATACTCGCCAATTAGATCTTAAACCAGGGATGATTCAATTACTCCCTACATTTCATGGCTTGGATAATGAAAACCCGTATGTGCACATTAGAGAGTTTGAGGAAGTAGTCGCAACTTTTCATAGTCAAGATGAAACCGTTGACATTGTGAGGCTTAAGTTCTTTCCTTTCGCTTTGAAGGATAGAGCTAAGAGTTGGCTATACTCACTAATACCACGATCTATTGGGTCATGGAGTGAGATGACTCAGGCTTTCTTTAATAAATACTTTCCCTAACATAAGACCAAGGCTTTAAAAAGACAAATCTCCACCTTTGCACAAAAAGACAGCGAGACTTTGTATCAGTCTTGGGAGAGATTTAAAGAGTTGTTGAGTATGTGTCCTCACCATGGGTATGAGAATTGGCATTTAGTGAGCTATTTCTATGAGGGTCTTATCTATAGAGAATGCCAATTTGTAGAGATAATGTGTAATGATGGGTTCTTGGAGAAAGATCCTAATGAGGCCATAGAGTACCTCAATGAGCTTGCTGAAAAAGCTCACACTTGTACTGGACCTAGTGCTACTGAGAGCATAAATAGCTCACAACCTATAGAGAACTCAAATGGTGGTGGAATTTACCATCTTAGGGAAGAGAATAACCTTAAGGCCAAGGTCGAGATGCTCACTAGGGAACTAGAGGTATTAAAGACTAAAAGTTCAAAGCCAACACACGTGGTTAATCTTACAAAATCTTTTGAACCATATTTTGTGTGTGGCGGGGTAGATCATCTCGCCCAAGAGTGTCCCATATTTGCTTATATGAGAGGGATGTATAAGGAACAATGTAATTCCTTAGGCATGTACACGAAGCCTTCTACACCTTTCTTTAATACCTAAAATCCGGGATGGCGAAATCACCCTAATTTCAGCTAGAAGTCTGAAAACTAGGAGCTTGCACAACCCCCTGCACCTTATCATAAACCATATCATGCACCTGTATCTTCTAGGAGTCCTTTAGAAAACACTTTGCATGCTTTTATTGAGGTACAATGTAAGACTAATCAAAGGCTTGAATCTTTAATTATGCAGGTTGTTGAATAACATAAAGAGATTAAAAGCCAAGTGTCCAAGCTGATGAGCTACTTGAGTGTGACGAAGTGAGGTAAGTTCCCTTCCCAAGCTCAGTCCACATCTTATGGTCAGCACCTAACGCAACAGAATAAATAGGAGGTGAATGCCATTGAGACACTTAGTGGTAAGTCGTTACACATCCCAACACCGAACAAATCAGAGGATGTGGACAAAAAGCACCAAGTACACATGATTGACTCATTCATGAAAAAGGTCCATCACCTTAATCCATTGGAGTCCACCCTCACCCATGGCTTCACAAGAGCATATATCGAGCCAAAATTTACGGGTGTTACTGATGACATCCTTGAGGTCTCTCAAAAACATACAAGCACCAAATTTAGCAATAAAGCAGTGGCTAGTGCATCCAACTCATGTTTTTCGATGAGAGAATAAAAGTGTCTGGCTGAAGACGTAAAACTTAGCGCTCATGGGAGGCAACCCATAACACATCCTTTTACTTTTACTGTTTTTTCATATTTCTTTTTCTTGTTTATTATTATTATTTTGCTGTTTTCCAGTTTTAATTTAGTATTTATTTTTCAGGGACAAATAAACGAAGCAGTTCAAATGATCGTGCACAACTTTTAACTCCACGCACCGTTAGTTAAAAAGGGAGTTTCCTTAACTTTTGGTTTTTCATTGAGGACAATGCTTATCTTAAGTTGGGGGTGGAAGATAACCATTTGAGGCGAATTCCTAGAATGCACACTACTTAGGATATGATATAGGTCATTTTTGAACCGTTTGAGCCTTTCAAACTTACCATTGCTATATTTATCACTAGTCACCTGTTTGAGCCTTTTTCTTGAAAAGAAAAGTTGAACTGTGTTTCTTTCGATAAACCATTTACTTATCTTTATGAGCCTAAAAATATTTTATCTTTACCTTTCTTTTAAAAGAACTTAGTTATACACATGTTGTGAGAAGCACTTAAAAGGAGTAAGGGTGGAAATATTAAAAAAAATATCACTACCACAACCCAAGTACATTAAAGGAGATAAGTTGGGGCTGTGGAAAAGAAAAGAAAAAAAAATGATGAAAAAGAAGGTGAATGGTTATGTGCCAAAATAAAAAAAATGAATTATGGCAAAGAAAGAAGAAATAAAGAAAAAGAAAAGAAAAAAAATGGTGATTTGTTGAAAGAAATGCTCGAAAAATGGTTGAAAGAGTTGGATGTTGAAGTAAAGGTTATCAAGTGCTTAAAGTGATTGTGTTTAAAGCTAAGAGATTGAGTTCTTTTACTTGTGAATCCTTCCCATTCTTCCTTAGCCTTTACCTTAGCCTAACGTTACAAGCTTATTAAAGACCTTTTGATCCAATGTAGTGTGATTTTTCTACAATAGTGGAGAATGGTTTGAAATGTAAGCATATGGAGCTTGTTTTTGTGATTGATGTCACGAAATTTATTATGGTTTTAGAGGCCAAGACTTGTATTCATAAATGTTATGCATAAAATCATCCGGGTGTTTGGATTAATGGATTGTGGTAAGGTGGATGTTAAGACTCAATAACGATTTTAAGATTGATGTTTGAATTATTTTTGGACTTGAGTGATATTTAATGATTCTATATGCCGTGTGCTAAGTGCAATTTTTGAGACAAAAGTGAATTACTCTTGGTTTAACACTAATATTGCTTTTCATTTACTTTGATTCCCACCGTAGAATTCATCATTTGTTTTCGCTTGAATTGCTAAGGACTAGCAATAAGCTAGTTGGGGATTGTGATGAGAGTCATAAAATACTTCTCAACAGTGGTTAATTGTTAGCATTTTAGGATTGATCTCGATCTTTATTGTGCTTTTATGTGTTAATAACTCTGAAGTAATATTATTGGACCACTAACTTATTTCAGTGCAATTTTCAGGTACTTTGAGTTTAAAAGAGAAAAAGAAGCGATCATTGCTTAAAAGGCCAAGATCCCATGCTTCTGGAAGGACAAGATGGACTGCTACCTGTACTACGATCGAGCGCACAAGCAGTGCGATCGAGCACACATCTCACATTGACCAAGAAGTACTCTGCAGCGCAACTGCGGTCGAACGCAAAAATCTGCGATCGAGCGCAAACGCGATCAAGCGCACTCAGGCTGCGATCGAGCGCACTCGAGCAGTATCCCATATCGGTTAGAAAACACATAGCACTCTAGGAGTTTGCCTATATAAGACCCACTCCACTTCAACTTTAGGGATCAATCAGAGCTCATCTGAAATCATCAGAGAGTGAATCCAGAGGGCCTTTAAGAGGAACCCGAAGTATACTTTTTGAGAGTAAGCTGAGGAATCACCGAAGCTTTCACTACCAAGGAGGAGATGATCGTTGAGAGGCCGGACGCAACTCAAAGAAGCATGAGCTCCATGGCTGGCTAATCTCCAAGCAAGGCGAAGGGATAAATCCCTAGGTGCAGTTGTTCTTATTTTCCTTTATTTGATTCAGTTGTAGTTTGGTATTATTTTCATTAAACATTGTTATATTTTATCCTTTAATTTAATTAGTAGATTTCTTATTAGTCCGGTGATTGCATGCTTCTTTTCCATATAAGTCTAGTCATGCTCTTCTTATGTGTATTTGTTTGGGTGTGATTGAATCCGGTAGATCTCTTTTATAGATTTGTCCATTGCTGCGGTATTGTCATTTAGATATATCGTCGTCTTTTGATAATCTATAAGTTAGGTCATGTGTGCTTGAAAGTAAAGAATAATTCATATCAATTACATTAGGGTTTATACATGCGCTTTAATAGAATATTTGTCGATTGCCTGTTTGGGATGTGAAACTTGCAATCGAGATAAAAACAACTGAATCAAGTTAGGATTAGAGCAATGAACCTAGGGAGGATTTCTAGAACCTTGTTGTTTCTTTATTTATATTTTATTTACATTTACATAATTTTTCTCACATTATTTCATTATCAAAACTCAAAAATCTTTCGTTTAACTTTTATCGTTAGTTTTAAGGTTCACACATTTTCTTTTGTAATTAACTTGTTTCCCTGTGGAATCGATACTCCAAAGCTGTACTACAACAACCGCGTTATACTTAGGGCATAATCACTACTTTTCCCCTTCCCTATATGACCAGCTATGCACCTTCTTTTCACCCATTATTTTGTTTTTCTAATCTCTCGGTAGCCCTTTCTCCTCTTATAAATACTCCACTTTTGCGAACACAAGGGACCAACACAACACTAAGTAAAGTAGTGAAAAAAAAAGAGAAAATAGAGAAAGTTTAGAGAGAAAGAAAGAAGTGAAAAAAGAGAGAAAAATATAGAAGAATAGGAAGATCAAAAAGAGAATTATAAAAAAAGATAAGAGAGTGTTCAAGGAAGGTGAGAAAAGAGCAAAGAGTGAAACACAAAAGAAGAACTAGTGAGAGTTCTTCATCATTTTTTACCACTCTTTGTTTTTTGATCTTTTAATCTTTATTCAAATCATTCTTCCAACTTCAGTAAGTCCACAAGAGCACAAGAATCTCCAAGGATAATCCTTCATGTGAAAATTTTCCTTAGCCAAATAAGGTTGGTTAAGCTTCTACTTTTTTTTGCAAAATAAATTGCTAGCATGATTCATGTGTTTAAACCACCTTAAAAATAGACTAGGTTAATTTAGCTCACTTAGAAAGTTTCATCTTAAGATACTTACTAGTTTCTTAGCATTTTCTCTTTCACTAGTTATATGTCTTTTTTAGTTAGCTACTAGTCATTTGTAGTCTCTTCGTTAAATGTAATATTTTCTTTGTTTCATAATTCCTTTATTTTAAATGCTTACTTTTACCACGCTTACTTTTACTACATTATTTTAAAGTTGATATTTGGTGTCACTTTGTTTGAACATAAATTGCAAAATGTGTGTTAGACTTTATTAGTAGTGTATGATAATAATACTTGAATTAAGATTTCAATTAATTTCCTTGAAATACAAAGAGCTAGACTTCGGTCTAAGTAAGAGAGAACTTTAAATCCTCACTCTTTTGTACCTAAATATCCCGAACCTTGGAATTTCTCACGTAGACCAATGACAAGGGATTTGACCCCTTTCAAGGTAAAATGGTTGCTCCTTACCCGTCATCCTTGATTTGTGCTTGGATGACAAACGACCATTTGTCTAATACATTAAAAATGCACTCGTCACGGGAGCCTCTTTACTACTTATAAAGGGTTTGTATTAGACTTGATAGGTTTCACTCATTTCCATATGTCTACTCATAGCAATCCATACCCTTGCCATATCCACCTTCTTTAAGGGATGTGGCCTTGGGTAATGAGCCGGATGCATGGGTCTTAGGAGGAAAAGAGCGGTACCTATAGTTGGCGACTCCACTGAGGAGATTTAACCTTAAAGTGTTTCTTGGAAATCTTTTAAGTTTTAATTTGAGTTATTATTTCATACTTCACATTGCATACTAGCACTTACCCTTTTCTCTCAACGGTAAATTTGGGGGCTCGTTTCCTCTTGGTCTCTGGTATGACCCCCATTTGCTTATCGTCAGCCCTTGGTGTGGGACAAGTTCCTCTTGGTTCTTGTCTATGTAACAAATGTTTGCCAAAGGTGTTTGCACTCTTGTGGTCCTCTTTTCAGGCCACTAGAGGAGCATGATAGCATCCTTCTAGCCATAGGGTACCTAAGCCCACTAGAGTTATAAGGAAAGCCTACCCTCTTTTAAGTAAACCCTAGAACCTTTCTATCTAGGATAGGAACCTTTTTTCTATCCATTTGGTTGATTGTATGTGTTTTCCTTTACCTCACATGTTAAAAAAAAGAAGATAAAATCAATTTGTTTGATAACATGTTTGGAAATTTAGGGTTTCCTTTGATTAAATCACAATCAAATAAATTAAACTCAATGTTGGGTAAATTAGCCCAAAATAGTGGATATTCTCTTAGTTAAGTCTTATTAGTTTGACCTCTTTAAGGAGCCCACAAAGGAAACTAGTGGTGATTGGGCCTTAACCTAAGAAATCTAAAATGAATACGAGTGAAGGCCCAAGGATCAAGTGGAGAGATCCGTATAAGGGGAAAAATTCATCATTTATTTAGGCTTCTTGGATTTAGCCCTAATTACCACTAGGTTCCAAATCACTTAGGAAACTTAGTGATATCAAACCAATAATACTTAACTATGAGAAAGCCTATAAGGGATTGAAGGGGACCAGACTAAGGAAGTTTGTTTGGAATTTAATCGAAGGAAATCTCATTTGATTAAATTATAACTAAATGAAATAAGCCCAATTTGTTTCAAAATAAAGGATTTTCCCTTAGTTAAGGTGGTTTGATATCACTGAGAAATCCATTAGAAGAAACTAATGTTGATTAGGCCCTAACCTAAGAAATCTAAAATGAAAGTGACTAAGGACCCAAGGATCTAGTGGAATAATCCATGAAAGGGGCAATCTTTGTCTTTTATTTGGGCTTCTTGGGTTTAGCCTAAATCACCATTAGAGTACAAACCCCTTGGGAAGCTTGTTGATGTCAAATCTACCACATTTAACCATGAGAAAACAAAGAAAATTTTATTGTAATTTGATTAGAGGAAATTTTTCTTTATGTTTTTGTTTCCACCTTATTGGGCTAATTGAAAACTTATCCGCAAGTGGACTTTAATTCATTCAGTGGTTCTTTGGATGCAAAACTGAAACCCATTGATAAAGTTAAAGTAATACTATGGATAAGCGAGCATGGAAAAAAAAAAGATTCATAGAATGAAGAACTTAAAAAATGTCTTGTCTTTTTTGTAAAGAAGAGTCATAGGTTCGGGACTCTTATGGAAGGCTAAAGAAAAGGTCTTCTACGAGTCCAGTCCCACCTTCAATGGAAAACTTACTAACGACTCAGCTCTTATGCCTAATTACACCTTACCAAACTTCCTTAGTATGATCAAAGAATTACTCACTATGCCTACCCTAAACACAAACCTAATCACAACCCTTAACCCTTCCACCCTAAACACAACCCCCAACCCTTTCACCCAAAACACAACACCTAACCCCTCCACCATAAGCACAACCACAAACACTAAAACTTCCAAGCCCAACTTTGGAGAGATAAGTAGTGCCGAATTTTGGGGGCTCATGATCCTAATTGAAGAATTCTTGGATCCAGATAGTTCGACTTTGAAGAAAGCAACAGACGAGGAAGGCAATGTGATGTCAATGGTAAGCCTTATTATAATACATGAACAACAAATTGAATGGAGCGACGAGTCGATGGACATCAGACTAAAAGGATGTGTTTGAGAAACAAATTGAAATTGAGAATGCCAGTGAGGTTCAGAGTATATGAATGATGCAAGTTAGTTTAAGAGCATCAATAAAGAACTCGAATGGTTGTACCAGGTTGAAGTCCAAGGTCTGAACCCTTTCTTCTGAAGGATAAGTAGGGGAATACTATCTCTGCCTCCTATTCAAATTCATTTCTCATGTCAACGAAAAGATGTTTGATTTTGAATGTGTTATGTTTTCAATATTTGATAGGAAATCCCTTTCAATAAACTTGATTTTGAAAACAAAAAACCGAAACAAATGAATTCTAACTGTTAATCTGGTACTAAATCTATTCCATTATAATAAAAACAAAACATTTCGTGGTATAAATGCATTGTATACCTAAACATTTGAGCAAAAGGCCACCTCGACCTAAAAGAAAGGAAACATTGGAAAGTTCACTTGTAATCTTGAACCTATAAAATCTTTGGTTTGGAAAGGCTAAGTGGTTGGATTTGAGATCACAAGAGGCCATCATTCTATTTTTTCCCATTTATCAAGATTTTATTTCATTATAATTTCTTTCTAAAAAACCCTTGCTAAGTATTGATTTCACACCACCCAATCAAGGCCTAACATGCGGCAGCCTCTAAGGACCCCAATGAATTTAGTCCCAAGCGGATTCAACCCGAACAGATTCCCCCACTGTGGTATTTTAGTACTCAGGTGGATTGATCAAAGTGGATTTTTCATTTCAGTATACCCGAGCAGATTCCACTTCCTTCCAAAGTTAACACATTTGACGATGAAAATTTTCAAAAAAACAGGCCACACCAAGGGGACAAACAAAACAAAGAGACAAAAAAAAAGAAAAAAAAAATAAGAGAAAAGAATGATTGATGAAAGAAATGAAAAAAAATGAAAAGAATGATCGATGAAGGAGATGAAAGTCAGAAGATAAGAAAAAATAAAGAGAATAATCGATGAAGGATACGAAAGTAAAAAAAAAAGAAAAAAAATTAAAAGGTAATCCTTGGCTTATAGAAACCTTGAAACACCTTTTAAGACTTTCGATTATCCTTTCCTTCATTAGCCTTAAAAACCATTGACCACGTTACAAACCTTGAGAAATTCCTCTCAGATTGATAAAGACCGCTTAGCCTCACAAACTATTTTTGGGTGATGATGGAACTTAGCTTTTCTGAGCTAACATACCTCGTCTTGAAACCACTCATGAAAGATTATCCCTCCAAAATGATTTTACTAAACCAACACTCACTCTTGCACCACTTGCAATATGTTTCCAGCAAATCCACCTTACATCTAAGCCAATCGATTATGTTCGCCGAACACATGAGATGAAACCCTCAAACTATGTTTAGTTTGATCCCTCTTTGGGTACATAGGCAACTAATTTGGTGCAACCATGATCTTGCAAACGAACCTTAGTTCCCCTTTTGTCATCGTCAGAACCATACAAGTACATCATTAAGACCCAGTTGAATGAACAAAACAAAATAAAATTGTTTAAGTATCCAAATTAGTGGAAACAATTTTTTTAAATTTCTCATGCCAATCATTCATTTTTATGGATTTCAAAACCTATATATTAGACAAAAAACACGAAGAATCATGACATCATTTCTCGAGCTCTACAGTGGGGGCAGATTTTGAGTAAGAACAATGGGGGAAATTTTGGAACAAGTACATGGGTGCCAGGATCCCACTTTACCAGTATAGCCCTTAAGAAATTCCAATCGATCTTGACGCTTTTGAGTGAGAAGATCGCATCGATGCCTTATGAAGAGAAATTGTGGTGCCAAATAGCCTTCATGTTGTTGATCCCGCATATCAATTGAGTGAGATAGCTTCGACGGCATTTCTGTCAAAGAAGGAAAAAATGATTGTGGACAAGTTGTGAAGCTTTGTTCTTAAATCTACTAGAGGATGTGTTCTAAATAAGAGGAAAGATATGTTTAAACGACAAATCCTGAGTTAAATATTTTTATCTTGACTCCGTTAGGAGGAAAAATGGGTTTAACTACAAGTTTTGGGTCAAATAAAATAAGTTGCCCAAGAAAATGCCACTAAGTGCATCGCTTTTTAAAAGTCATTTCTTGCATGTATTGTTTTTCCAAACTCTAAAAAACATAATCCTAAATGCCATGACTCGGCTCACACCTATTTTTTTAATTTATCTTTTTTATTTTTAACTAACAAGACTCTGCAGAATCACCAAAAAACCTTACAGTAGTCAAATCACCAAAAAAGCCCTCATCAGCAGGCAAAATACCAAAAAAACCCTTATCAACAAGCAAAATACCAAAAAAGCCATCATCAGCAGGCAAATTACCAAAAAAAAGCCCTCATCTGCAAGCAAAATCACCAAAATGTCCTCGTTAATAGGTGAAATTAATCAAAAGTCCTCATTAGCAAGCAAGCCCAAAGTCCTCATTAGTAGGCAAATCATTGAAGTTGTCATCAGCAATCAAATCCAAAGCCCTCGTCAATAGGCAAACCCAATATCTTTATCAGTAGGCAAACCAAAGTTCTCGTCAATAAGTAAACCTAAGTCCTTATTAACAAGCAAAATCACAAACTAAAGTCCTTATTGCAGGTAACCCAATGTTATCATCAGCACGTAAACCAAAGTCCTCGTTAACAGGCAAACCAAAGTCCTCGTCAACAGGCAAATGAGAGTCCTCACTAGTAGGCAAAATCATAAACTCAAAGTCTTCGTCGGTAAGCAAACAAATTTGAAGATGGCGGAAAGTACCCCTATTGCGCAGCATCTGTATGAGTTCAATACAACTGTTAATCATTTGTCCTCTGTTGAGATTGATTTTGATGATGAGATCTGTGATTTAATTGTTTTGGCTTCTTTGCCAAACAGTTGGGAAGCCATGAGAATGGCGGTGAGTAATTCTCAGGGAAGAATAAACTCAAATATTAAGATATTCGGGATTTGATTTTAAGCGAGGAGGTTCGCAGGAGAAACCTCGGGGTCTGGTTCCGCTTTAAATCTTGAGACAAGAGGTAGAGCACATGATAGAAATTCTAATTGGAGTAGATCAAAATTCAGAAGAGGAGGTAGGAGTAAATCTAGATCTGGACTATAATTGGAATGTTGGAATTGTGTCAAGACTGGCCACTTTAAGAAAAATTGTAGAGAACTGCAGAAGCAAATGAATGAGAACGATGCTACAAATGCTGTGACAGAAGAACTACGGGATGCCCTATTACTTGCTGTTGACAGTCCCATTGACTCTTGGATTTTAGACTCAGGAGCTTCTTTCCATACCATTGCACACCGAGAAATCATGGAGCACTATGTGACAGGTGATTTTGGGAAGGTAAATTTGGCTGATGGAAAAGCATGGGATATTGTGGGTATGGGAAACATTCACATTAAATTGCTGAATGGGTCTGTGTGGTTGATACAAAAAGTGTGACATGTTCCAAAATTGATGAAGAACTTGATCTCTGTAGGATAGCTTGATGCTGAAGGTCACACGGTGACATTTGGGGATGGTACTTGGAAGATTACAAAGGGAGCCATTGTAGTGGCTCGTGGAACAAAAATGGCTACTCTATACATGACCTTAAGTGTGAGAGATACTGTTGCAGTGGTTGATGCAAAAGTTGATACAAACCTATGGTACCGTAGGCTTGGTCACATGAGCGAAAAAGGGATGAAAGTGATGCTGTCTAAAAGGAAACTGCTAGAGTTGAAATCCCTTGACTTTGATTTGTGTGAGAGCTGCATTCTTGGGAAACAGAGAAGGGTCAGTTTCTTGAAAGGAGGTAGAACTCCAAAGTCTGAAAAATTAGAGTTGATACACACAAATTTGTGGGGAGCTTCCTCGATTGCATCTCTTGGAGGTTCATGGTATTATATCACATTTATTGATGACTCAAGCAGGAAGGTATGGGTTTATTTTCTGAAAAATAAATCTGAGGTATTTGAGACCTTTAAGAAATGGAAGGCTATGGTTGAGACTAAAACAGGTTTGAAGGTAAAATGTTTAAGGTCTGATAATGGCGGAGAGTACATAGATGGGGGGTTTAGAGAATTTTTTGGTGCTAATGGGATTAGGATGGAGAAGACTATTCCCGAGACACCATAACAGAATGGTGTGGTTGAGCGTATGAACAGGACCCTCAATAAGTATGCTAGAAGTATGAGGTTGCATGCTGGGTTGCCAGAAAATTTTTGGGCCGATGCAGTTAGCACAATAGCTCACTTGATAAATCGAGGACCGTCAGTTCCTTTGGATTGCAAGATACCTGAAGAGATATGAAGTGGAAAGGAGGTAAACTTTTTTTACTTAAAAGTTTTTGGCTGTTTATCTTATGTTCATATTGACTCTGATGCTCGTAGTAAACTAGATGCTAAATCCAAAAAATGTTTCTTTATTGGCTATGATAATGAAGATTTTGGTTATTAGTTTTGGGATAATCAAAATCGAAATATTATCAGGAGTAGAAATGTGATTTTCAATGAAAAAATTATGTACAAAAACATGTCAAGTGCAGAATCTGTTGTTACAGGGCCAGAACCAAAGAAGTTTGAGTTTGTTGACTTGGATGAA
Organism: Bretschneidera sinensis; assembly: GCA_023935145.1. Lineage (NCBI taxonomy): Eukaryota > Viridiplantae > Streptophyta > Magnoliopsida > Brassicales > Akaniaceae > Bretschneidera > Bretschneidera sinensis. The sequence goes on from CM043705.1 coordinate 49,808,690, forward strand.
TTTTCTGAGAGCACAGTGCAGAGTAGGAGTCAGGAAAATGATGAGAATATAGACCAACAGGTAGAACAGTGTACGCCCATAAGTGCTGTCCGAAGGTCTTCTAGGAACATTAGACCTCCACAACAGTTCTCACCATCATTGTTCTATATTTTGTTGACTGATAGTGGTGAGCCAGAATGTTATGATGAAGCTTTGCAAGTTAAAAATTCTACCAAGTGGGGTCAGGGTACCAGGTGACTGGGGTCATTACAGATTTGAAAAGTTTCTTATACCAGTCGACTGGGTAGGGATACCAGTCAACTAAGTAAACTCGCAGAAGAATACTAGTCGACTGGGTAGTTCATACCAGTCGACTAGGTAGTTAATATATTTTCAAAAGATGGCTCCAAACAAGGTTTTTGATTACCAGAAGATTGGTATAGCCTTACCAGTCGACTAGAAGAATGGGCAGAGACTTACCAGTCGACTAGATAGACTTACCAATCGACTAGACCCTTAAGAAAATTTCTAGTCTTGAGTCTTAGCATGAAATTTATTTATCTATGCCATCTTGAGTGAGGGAGCAATTAAATAAGGTTTAATACTCTTTTACTAGATGTCAAATATATAAAATGATGAATGATGAAACAATCAAACATACAGTTTATCATAATTTAACAATCTCATTGACAGTCTTATTTTCCAAAAACTTGCTTCACTTAGAGGTTTTGTAAGAATATCAGCTATTTTTTCTTCTGAAGGTATGAATTCTAGTATTATATCACTTTTTTTAGCATGGTCTCTTAAGAAATGATGTTTAATGTTTATGTGTTTAGTTCTAGAGTGCTGAATAAGGTTCTTGTTAGGTTGATAGCATTAGTATTATCACAATGTATTGGGATACTTTTAAAGTTCATGCCATAGTCTTCTAGTTGTTGTTTCATCCATAATACTTGGGCATAACAACTTCTAGTTGCAACATATTCCATCTCGGCGGTTGATAGTGCAACAGAGTTTTGTTTCTTGGAAAACCAAGAGGTTAACATTGCACTTAAGAATTAGCATGTTCCACTTGTGCTTTTTCTATATAACCTACATCTAGCAAAATCAGCATCTGAATATCCTACAAGCTCAAAAGATGAATCTCCAGAGTACCATAATCCTAGGGTTTGAGTTCCTTGTAGATATTTAAGGATCTTTTTTACTGCAACAATATGTGATTCCTTAGGATTAGCCTGAAATCTAGCACACATGCATACACTGAACATAATATTAGGTATACTTGTAGTCAAATAAAGTAAAGCTCCTATCATGCTTCTATAGTATTTAGTATCTACACACTTACCTCCTTCATCAAGATCAAGTTTTGTAGATGTGCTCATAGGTGTACCAAGTGGCTTTGAGCTTTCCATCCCGAACCTCTTTAGTAGGTCCTTTGTGTATTTTAATTGATTGATGACGATGCCTCCTTTCAATTGTTTGATTTGAATTCCAAGGAAATAGGTAAGCTCTCCCATCATGCTCATTTCAAATTCACATTGCATGCACTTGGCAAACTCTTGGCACATAGATTCATTAGTAGCACCAAATATAATATCATCAACGTATATTTGGACTAGTAGAATGTCATTTATGTGAGTTTTTGTGAAGAAAGTTGTGTCTACTTTACCTCTTATAAAATTATTGTCAATTAAAAATTTACTTAGTCTTTCATTCCATGCCATTGGAGCTTGCTTCAACCCATATAGAGCCTTAGAGAGCTTATAGATATGATTTGGAAGACTAGGATTCTCAAATCCAAGAGGTTGCTCAACATAAACCTCTTCTTCTGTAAAGCCATTTAAAAATGCACTTTTTATATCTATTTGAAATAACTTAAATTTATTAAAGCATACAAAGGCTAATAACATTCAAATAACTTCTAATCTAGCTACAGGAGCATAGGTCTCATTAAAGTCTATTCCTTCTTCTTGATTATAACCCTTAGCAACTAGTCTAGCCTTGTTCCTAGTTACTATTCCATTTTTATTCATCTTATTTCTAAATACCCATTTAGTTCCTATTATTGTATGATTCTTAGGTCTAGGAACTAGATTCCAAACATTATTTCTTTCAAATTGATTTATTTCTTCTTGCATGGCAATTATCCAATCATTATCCTTTTCGGCTTCAATAAATGTTTTAGGTTCTATATGAGACAAATAAGCTACATAATTGCAAATATTTCTAATAGAGGAACGAGGTCTTACCCCTTGTGAAGGATCACCAATCACTTGATCAATCGGGTGATAATTTACATACCTCTAATCTTTGGGAAGACTATTCTCTTGTCGGCTTGTAGATGGTTGGTCCAATTTGAGAGTTTCCATCTCTTCATTTATTTGAGGTGGACTCTTCTTTGGGTCAACAATGGGAGCAGGTGTTTCCGTTCTTAGAATAAAATCTGCATCATCATTGAAAGAAACTTCTCTACTACTAATTGGGTTAGACTCATCAATAGTTACATGTATGGATTCTTCTACCACTAGAGTTCTCTTGTTGAAGACTCTATAAGCTTTACTAGAGGTTGAATATCCTAAAAATATCCCTTCATCAGTCTTAGAGTCAAATTTACCAAAATTAGTTTTATTGTTATTTAGGATGAAGCATTTACAACCAAATTTACGAAAAGAGGAGATAGTAGGCTTTCTACCTTTCCACAATTCATACGGAGTATTATCAAGCATAGGTGTAAGTAAAATTCTATTCAAGATATAGCAAGAAGTGTTTACTGCTTTAGCCCAAAAGTATTTTGGTAAATTATTTTCACAAAGCATTGTACTTGCAAATTCTTCTAGAGCTCTATTTTTCCTCTCAACAACTCCATTTTGTTGAGGAGTTCTAGGAGCTGAAAAGTTGTGATCAATTCCATTTTCTTCACAAAATTTTGAAAAACTTTGGTTTTCAAATTCTTTTTCATGATCACTTTTAATGCTTGAAACACAAATTCCTCTCATTTTGAAGCTTTTTGCAAAAGTTTTCAAATCATTTGAAAACTTCATCCTTGTAAGCAATAAAGACAACAAAGGTATATCTTGAATAGTCATCAACAATAACAAGAGCATATTGATGGCTACCTAGACTAATGGTACTTATTGGACCAAATAAGTCCATATGCAAAAGTTCCAATGGTCTAGTAGTTGAGACTACATTCTTTGATTTAAAAGAAATCCTAGTTTGTTTTCCCATTTGACAAGCATCACATACTTTATCTTTTTTAAAATTGATTTTGGGAAGTCCAATGACTAATCTTTTCTTAAAATGATTTTAAGCAAATTCATGTTCACATGACCAAGCTTTCTATGCCATAGCCATGAGTTTTCACTAATTGCTGGAAAACACTATTCATTTTCGGAATGCAATGAATTTAAATCAACTATATAGATATTTTCATGTCTATGGCCAACAAACTTGATCTTGTTACTCTTGATGTCTATAACTAGACAATGAGAGGTTTCAAATATGACTTTGTTGCCTTTGTCACATAGTTGACTAATGCTTAGTAAATTTGGCTTAAGGCCTTGTACTAGTAATACATTATCTATGGTTGAGAAATCATTACCAACTTTTCCATGCTCGATGATCTTTATTTTTGTGTTGTCTCCAATGGTAACAAGTCCACCATCTCTTAGAGTTAGCTCATTGAATACACTTTCATCACTTGTCATGTGCTTTGAGCATCCACTATCAAGGTACCAACAGTTACCTTTTTCTTTTCTGTGGAGACATATCTACATCACACAAGGATATACAATGGCATTTTTAGGTACCCAAAATTTCTTAGGTCCTTTGGGATTAGTCTTTGAAAATACGGTTCCTTTTGGGATCCATATTTTCTTAACAGCATATGGTGTTCTATAGACATGTTGATGATGCACAATCCTAGGATGATAGTTATTAAAATTTCTAGGATGATTCAGTTGTGCATGCCTATAATGCTTAGGATATGAGTTCCTAAGATACATGTTTCTTTTGTGAGGAATATGAATATACATGTCATTTCCAGAAAATGTATGAAGATGATTTCTAGGATACAAGCTTGCACTTTTATAAGTAAGCATATTATTTTTAGAATAACCATGATAGTAATTCTTAGGATATACTTGTGCAAGATGCAAGTTTTGATTATATATATTGTTTCTAGGATGCACATGATGGTTATTCCTAGGATGTGTATAAACATTTCTTGAATGAGCATACATATAAGCATGAGTATTTCTAGGATGTTTCATTCTTGTATATGCATTAGAATTAACATTTCTAAACTTGCTAGCATTCATTGAGGGTGTGTTTTTGACATTGCTTGTGATCTTTGAAGTAGAGGCTTCATTCACACATGATGCTTTCATGAATAAGCTCTCTTTTGATTTTTGCTTGTCTAATGGAGAATATCCTAATCTTGATTTTCCTCCACTTAATCTTTGGCAAAAAAACACTTCATCAAGTTTTTCTTTTCCAAGCATGAGTCTAGATATTGTACTATTCAATTCTAATATCTTCTTCTTTAGGTTTTCATTTTCATTTTTGAGGAAATCTTGAGAAGAATCATAAAGCAATGAAGATAGTTTATCTTTTTCTTCTCTTAGACTTATCATCTCTTTAGAGAGAGATGACACCTCTTTCTTAAGAGTAGAGTTCCTAGAATCAAATTTCTTTAATTCTTCATGCATTTCATTTATGACTTCTATTAACTCTTCACTACTACTAACAATGTTATTTTTTGAAGAGGGAGAAGATAATACCTCATTTTCATCATCGATTTCCATAAGACATAGGTTGGCAATTTCCTCATATCCAATTTTTTTATCCAACGACTCTTCTTCTTCGTCGTCACTCCAAGTGGTTACTATCATAGCTTTCTTCTTGAAGCTCCTGTGTGGTTTGCTTGTTACCATACAATCGGCCTTAATGTAACTGGGCTTCTTACATCCATAGCACACAGGTGGTTCCCTTTTTGAAGTGGGATCCTTTGTGTGAGGTTTCTTGCTTTTCTTCAAGAACCTATGAAACCATTTAGTGATTAAAGCCATCTCACCATCTTCTTCGCTGCTCTCCACTTCTTCTTCTGATTCCTCTTCTCTGTTGCATGTAGAGGCTTTGAGAGCAATCACCTATTTCTTCTTCTCATCATCATTGACAACGGAATTCATTTCTTCCATCTCATATGCCAATAATGACCCAAGAAGTGTCTCAACATCAAGTTTGTCAAGATCTTTGGCCTCCGTGATGGCTGTCTTCTTTGCTTTCCAAGTGGGTGGCAAAAATATTAAGATTTTTCTTGTTAGTTCAAACTCATCAATGTTCCCACTAAGAAGCTTCAAACAATTAACAATTGTTGTAAAACGTGAGTGCATTTGAGAAATTGTTTTGTTAGGAGACATTCTAAAAGATTCATATTTAGACATTAGCATATAGATTTTTGATTTTTTAACCTCACTAGTTCCTTCATATGTAACTTGCAATTTATCCTATATCTCCTTAGCCGAAACATATGCAGAGATTTTATTGTATTCAGATATATCTAAAGCATAATGTAAAATACTTGTGGCTCTACTATTGAGAGACATCATTCTATAATCCTCATCATTGTACTCAGTTTTGAGTTTAGGCATTGTATGATTGATTTCTCCAATAGTTATTTCCTTTGATGGAATTCTAAATCCCTCTTCAATGACTCTCCGTAGATTATAATCTTGTCATTTGACAAAGATTTTCATCCTGTTTTTCCAATAGTTATAGTTGGAGCCATTGAACAAAGGAGGCTTAGTGTAGAGTGTCCCTCAGAATAGTTATTTGCTGTCATCGAATCAACTCAAGGATATTAAGCCTAAAATTGAGAACAAAGCTCTGATACCAACTGTAGACTGAGATTTCAATCTAAGAGGGGGGTGAATTGGGTTTTTAAAAACTTTTGCTAATTAAACACAAGTTTATAAAAAAATAGATAAACTTACAAGCATTTTAAAGCTTGAAGAATGGCTCAACAATAAATATTTTAAAGCTTTTGTGTATCAATGAGTAAAACTTGATTGAATGTGTGTTCTATCATTTGAAAATACTCAATAGAGTGGGTTTTTATAGCCTTGTTGTAATATAGCCACTTTGTACTATTCTGATACATTTTGGTGTAATTTGTGCTGAAATCTTGCGTTTCAACGGTCATATTTTTTGAACTACTAGTCGATTGGATCTTAGTACCAGTCGACAGGGTCAAGTTAAAAATCCCATTTTTAAGGCTATTGAGGGTACCAGTCGACTAGGAAGTTCTTACCAGTTGACTAGGGAAAGTCTGTCCAATATACCAGTCGACTGGTATAAGTACCTAGTTAACTGGGTTGCTTATCAACCTAGTTTTCATGTTTTGAAATGTTTTTAACTTAAAAATGTTTGATTGAAAAGTTCTGTTAAAATACTTTTTCAAAAAGAGCTATAAGACAAACTTTTTACCTGAACAAGTGAGATTTACAACTTGTTTAAATACCTTGTCCCTATACTAGATCTTCTATCTTGACTTGATGTTTGATTCGAGTTGAGTTCTTGCACCTTGATCCTTAGTTGAATGCTTTGATCGCTTAATACACTTAGATAGCACTGTTAGTATAATAAGAGTTGTGTTTTATCATCATTAAAATATAAGTGAGGGTCAACAATAATACTTGGGAGCTGGTAATCCTTCATATTGGTAAGAAAATTGTGAGCTACGAGTGGGTATTTACAGTCAAACAAAGAGCAGATGGGACAGTGGACAGATATAAAACCAAGCTAGTTGCAAGGGGCTTCACTCAGACATATGGGATTGTTTACCATGAGACATTTGCTCCAGTGGCAAAGATGAATTCTATTAGGGTTCTCTTATCTTGTGCAGCTAATCTGGGCTGGGATTTCCAATTGCTTGATGTGAAGAATGCATTTCTTCATGGAGACTTAGAGGAAGAAGTATACATGGATATTCCATTAGGATTCTCATGTCAGACAACTGTAGGTAAAGTTTGCAAATTAAATAAAGCATTGTGCGGATTGAAAAAAATATCCTAGAGTGTGGTTTGGCAGATTCCATGGGGCTATGGTGTCGTTTGGATACAAGTAGAGTGATGTAGACCGCACCATGTTCGTCAAGCAGTTAGATAAGAAAATTACAGTATTTATCATGTATGTTGATGACATAGTGGTTACTGGAAACTCAGCTCATGAGATATCTAGACTAAAAGCTTATTTTGAAAAGGAATTTGAGATCAAAGATTTGGGAAAGTATGGTACTTTCTTGGAATTAAGGTTGCAAGATCAAAATAGGCATCTTTCTCTCTTAAATAAAGTTTGTTCTTGATCTTCTGGATGAGATTGGTATGTTGGGATGCAAACCTGCAGATACTTCTATAGAAGTAAATTTTCATCTAAAGCTCAAATATGGTGAAAGTGTAGACAAAGGAGGATATCAAAGATTAGTAGAGAGATTGATTTACCTCTCATCCATTCTTCTTGTCATAGCTTATGCAGTGAGTCTTGTGATCCAATTCATGTATGATCCTTACTCTTCACATTTGGAGGCTATATATCGCATTCTGAGATACTTGAAGTTTGCTCTTGGAAAAGGTGTACTTTTCCCACCAAATAATCACTTGAGTATAGAAACATTCATTGATGCAGATTGGGCTGGTTCACTTGATGGTGGAAGGTCAACTTCTGGATATTATTCCTATCTTGGAGGTAATTTAGTTACTTGGAGAAGTAAGAAGTGAGTAATAGTTGCAAGATCCAGTGTAGAGGTAGAGTTTTGGGCCATAACATTTGGAACCTGTGAGCTAATGTGGTTACAAAGAATTTTGACAGATATGGGTGTACTTGTGGAGCAACCTATGATGCTATATTGTGATAATAAGGCTACCATTAGCATTGCTCATAATCTAGTTCAACATGATAAAATGAAGCATATTGAAATTGACAAGCATTTCATTAAGGAAAAGCTAGATAAGGGTCTTATTTATATGTCATTTGTGAAATCTGGGGAACAACTAGCTGATGTCTTTACTAAAGGTCTTTGTGGGAAGTTGTTTGATCTTGTTGTGTGCAAATTAGGCATAAAGGATATCTATGCACTAACTTGAGAGGGAGTATTGGAATATCATATCAGATATTTACTATATTAAGTCTATCCATAATTGGTAGACCAACAAATTATGGATAGAATTAATTAGTCCATATTTTGTTGAATTGTAATTTATCCTAGAGTCCTATATAATTGATGTACACTGCTGATTATATCATTCATTCAATAATATTTTCTCCTTCTAATTTATGGCCTATCTCTCTCCTATTATTTCAACTTATACCACTGACTGTTAATAAGTCTAGACCAATTTTATGAACTAAATATAGTCAACTTGAAAACATTAGTAGATTAGAGAGGAAAATTTCTAACAAATCAAAATAAATAAAAAAAAACAGTCTCATATGCATAACAAAGCATGGTGAAGTGGCACATAGCATAGTGCTTTAGTCACAAAACATGTAGTTGACCTACATAGCATGATTTAGAAAAATGACACAAAATCACATGAGTTTTTGTCAATGGTGTCCTCAATCAACTAGAACCACATAACTCGTTAAGCATAGGGAGCATACAAAACATTCTTTACCACACTAAGGGAACGAATGCATACACCCACATATCAGCAATGACCATTTATACAATCACAAACTAAATACCATACAGACTAGATGCTATCTTAATATCAAGTCAGTCCAAAACATATTTAATTTATTCAAAATCAAATTCTTTTCTACAAATATTATATTCAATTTATAGAATTGACAACGACACTAGCATTTGAGGTAATAATACCTAAGTCTTAAATCTTATAGAGAACCATAAAAATCTATACCCAAACTATAAATTAAACATTGAAGATCTAATAATTCAACTCACAAAGAATCCCTTAGCTGCTTGCAATCTTGAAATGGTTACTAAGATAATTTTAAATAGCTAACCTAGACATAAAAATCCCCAACTCACAAAGAAACCATCAAAAAACTTGGAGCTTCTCAATTCTCTCAAACACTTGAGTCGAAACTTGCAAAATGAAGAGAATCTCTCTCAATATTTATAGAAGAAATCAAAGAGAGGATTATACCCACATACTAATTCGAAGAAAAAAGAAGATACCCATATACCATTAGATTTTTCGTCAATTTACAAATTTTGATGAATACAATAGAGAGATAGCACAGGGTTGAGAGAAAAGGGAAAGAAAGAGGCAGGCTGCAGAAAATGGAAGGAGATTATAGAGAGAAGAAGGAAAGAAGACGGAAGTAAGGAAAAAGAAGAAGTCGTGGGAGAGAGTTGAGAAAACAGTTTTTAGTTGTCTTTTAGAAAACTATGTTTGAAAACACCTAAAAGGAGTTTTATAAAACCGGTTTTCAAAAAGACTTATTTTGAAAATAGTTTTAAAAAATTATATTTGAAAACTGATACCCAAACATGTTTTATGATTTTGATTTTTTTTTTCAATTTTTGAAAACTCTACCCAAACATACCCCAAGGTAATTTACTTCATTTTATTCTTTACAAGTAAGTGTAACTTTTTTTTTAACATTTGACTTGACATATAACCACTGAGCTAAGGATTATTAATTGATTAAATAACCATAAATTTTATTACAAAATGATGTATTTTATCACGAATTGATGTCACGTTATTGTGAAGTATAACACAATTACTATAAATATAGTAAATTATGTTTTTTTTTTCGGTGTAAGGGATCTTAATTGAACCCAAAATTCATTATATACTTCATTTTCATATCTTTTTTTTAACATCTCATGCAACAAGAACAAACACCAATAGAGGAGACATGATGTTAGGACTTGTGATCAATAATTTACATTAGAGAAATCTATTTTTTTTTCTTATGATATATTTTTATATTTAGTTTTAAGAATTGTTTGGCATCAATTATTTCTTGGTGGGTTTTAGAAATTCAGGTAGTTAGGAGAGACATCAATCCAATCCTACCAAGAACTACTTATCGTGCAAGATGTAAGCACTTTTGAGTTATTTTTCTTAGTAAGCTTATTTTAATCTTGTTAAATTGTATTTTGACAAAATAATGATGACCAACTGTGTTTATGAACTCGATGACATTTGTCTTTGCAGATAACTCATCCTATTTCATTCATCGAACTCTAAATACAATTATTGCCAAGCTATTCTTCTAAAACTTTCTTGACTAACCATTTCCTACAGGAGACAATGTCTAGCTCCACCAATTTGCTTTCACAGAACCAATGAATCAAATGCAATGTCTCAAACTAACGAGTAATAAAGCTACAATCACATAAAATCATGCGTATTTTATCTTTGCCTATGTTTTAATTTCTTCATTTTTCTCCTTATTAGCCCATTAATAACATGCTTAGTGTGATGCCCCAAGATGGGGTCAAGTCTTGGTATCTCACATCGGCTATAGAGGATGTGACTAGACTATTTATAAGTGATTGTCACATCTTCTTGCACATTTTCTTAAAGTCGTGAGGCTTGGTGTGCCAAATTGGACAATATTGTGCCAAGTGGGAAGTCGAATCGTTATAGTGGTATCAGAGCCGACTCCCGAAAACTCGAAGGTGGGTTGTCAAGTGTAGAATCACACAGCGAGGACACTATTCCAAAGGAGGGGAGATTGTGATGCCCCAATATGGGGGTCAAGTCTTACTATCCCACATCGACTAAAGAGGATGTGACTAGACTGTATATAAGTGATTACCACCTCCACTTGCATAACTTGTTTTAAAGTCGTGAGGCTTGGTGTGCCATAGTGGACAATATTGTGTCAAGTGGAAAGTCAGGTTATTATAGTGGTATCATATTTGATTCTAGAAATCTTGGTGATGGGTTACCGAGTATGGGACCACACAGTGAGGACGCTATGCCAAAAAGAGGGGAGATTGTGATGCCCCAAGATGGGTTCAAGTTTGGTATCCCACATCAGCTAGAGAGGATGTGAGTGGACTATTTATAAATGATTATCACTTCTACTTGCACAACACATTTTAAAGTCGTGAGGTTTGGTGTACCAAAGCAGACAATATTATGCCAAGTGAGAGTTTGAGTCATTATAGTGGTATCAGAGCCGAATCTCGAAAGCTCGATCAGTAAGTTTAATCGGTGGGTTATAGGATGTGAACCACACCACACAACGAGGATGCTGTGCCCAAAGAAGGGGAGATTGTGACGCCCCAAGATGGTGGTTAAGCCTTGGTATCCCACATCAGCTAGAGAGGATATGACTAGGCTATTTATAAGTGATTGTCATCTCTACTTGTACAACATGTTTTAAATCTGTGAGGCTTGGTGTGCTAAGGTGGACAATATTATGCCAAGTGGGAAGTCGAGTCGTTATATTGGTAGCAAAACTGACTCTTGAAAGCTCAGAGGTGGGTTGCTGAGTGTGAGACCACACAACGAGGGAATTGTGCCAAAAAAAAGGGAGATTGTAACACTCTAATATGGGGGTCAAGTCTTGTTATCCCACATCAGCTAGATAGGATGTGATTGGGCTGTTTATAGGTGCTTACCACCTCCACTTGCATAACACGTTTTAAAGTCGTGAGGCCTGGTGTGCCAAAGCAGATAATATTGTGTCAAGTTGGAGGTTGTGTCGTTATACTTAGCACGTTCTGTCATTGGAGAATCATAGTAGAAAAAGTACCCGCATGCACCTAAAACCTGGAATAAAACACACAAACAAGCCATTAGTTCAAAATAGAAACAAATTGGGAACCAAAATTGTGCTGTGAAAAATTGGGAATCAATTTGGAAATTAAAATGAGAACTCAGTAATCTCCTATATTAATCTCTTTCCAAAAATTCAAAAATCCAGAATCCTCTTTACACAGTTACGCCGTATTTTTAATGCATAATATTTGACCTATGTTTTTTGACTTGATTCTAACCCAAAATACTCTATAATTCTCACTAACTTCCAATAGATACCATTTTGTAACACTAGGGGACAAAATGTGAATAGTGTAGGCTTTGCTATTTTCTATGTGAAGCTGTGAGATAGAGCAACTAGTATTTTTTCTTTCTTTCTTGGATATTGTTCTCAATTAAATTTGTGGTAGTCCAAATTTGGATGTATTTGGGCTTAGAGAATTTATATCTCTTAATTTGTACTCCAATTTGATTACAATGTAATCTCTCACCATCGCCCATAAATGCAAGAGTTGTAACTTCGATTTTACTGCTTTATTCTTAACAAAGAAATCAATATTAGAGCATCCAAAGCGTTTTATCTAAACATAAGACATAAAGAACTCGTCCTTTCCGCTTTCCATAATATAATATCCATTAAAAATATAAATATAAAGTCACGCACACATTTATTATCTGAAAATAAAAGGCAATAAACGAAGACCAATGATAGAAAATTTCTTCCACAGTTAGGGCATATATACTCCTGAACTGTGTTCTTGTTTTCCAATTCATCCTTTAGGTTTTTCTTCGTGTGTTGCAGTCTGTTTCGAACATCATATATCTAGAACAAATTTCACTTCAGGAATTTGTTCATATTTAATAAAATGGACGATAAAATTAAAGGAAGAGGTTTATACCTCTTTATTTAACAAAGTTATACATATTACTACTAGAAAATCTAAAATAAGAAAATATAATAATAACTTAGTAGGGAGATAGAAATAACCAGTGCGTAATCTAGAAGAAAAAAAATAAGAGTGAGTGTGCAGCTTAACTTTTTCATCTCCTCCTTCCCCAATCTATTGGCTATCAGCAGTGACATCCACTACGACACTATACATCTTTACACCCTTTGCACAGTTTGTGACAAGATTCAACATCAATAATCAGCATATGAGAGAAAAAAAAATGAAGGATTTTAAATTATTAGGAAAGTTTTTTAAAGTGAAAGAAGAAGCCCATATAACAATGAAGAACCAAAGCTTTCCTCTGCATGACTTCATGTGCAATGAAGTTACAAAATTAATAATGAATGGAGACAAACAAAAAAAAAATTAAATAATATGTTCCCATCATTGATTCAGTTTTTACGTTACAATGCGAAAGAACTTGACAAGATAAGGTCATTTTCCTTTAAAATAAATGAATAAATGTGTGTCTCAATCAATAAACAAGCTATAGAAAGAACAAAATAATCTAAAGAAAATAAGAAGGTAATAGGGTTTAATGTGAATGAGTGGGTTTTTTTTTTCTTTTTTTGTGTAATTAGGGTACCAAGGAAGGCATTCCCACAAGGCAGGTGTCATTGAGATAGTAGACAGTCCATCCTTTGGGACCCGACTTCTAAGAGAAAACATAACATTTTTGAGTTAAGCATGGATCAAAATCTTATTTCACGGCTAAAAAAGTTGGTTGAGTGAAATATAAAAATGATTCAGCAAATCAAAAGCATGAATTTTTTTTTAAGTTATCAAAGCATGAAATTTTGATGAAGGCATAGTTGTTAAAGGCACAAGGCTCAAAGGTTCCTAGAGCCTAGGTGCAAAGCACAGGCAAAGCTGCATACTTTAGGAAGATAAGGCATGTGCTTAGTAAAGAGTGAAAAGGATGCTAGTAATCATATGAGAAAAACTTCATTAAGAAACATTCTAAAGAATATGGAATACAAGACATTAGACATAGGAAGATATACTTCCACTATAAAATTATTAAATCTAAACAAACAGTGAGAACCGATAAGAGATGAGAGAGATGAGATTGGAAAAGAAAAAAAAAAGATAAAAAAGAATTGAAAATTAATGTAGAGAAAAGGGAGTGTTAGAAAATAATAGAGAAATAAGGTTTTGGAAGAGAAGAATTATATTTTTCTTAGTATATGTTCATTTATAACTATATTGCAGTATATATAGTGGTACAAAGAGCCATATATGGCAAGTATAAATTAGGTAAGTAATTAAAACCTAATTAAACAAGTAGCCTAATATATATTCTAGTACTCCCCTCAAACTCAAGGTGGTAAAGTACAATCCAACTTGAGTTTGCCAAATAACTCATGAAAACGGTCAAGTAACTGAGCTTTAGTAAAGATATCAACAATCTGAGCAGTAGAACGAATAGAAACAAGGTGAATGGTACCGCGGTCGATATGTTGACGGACAAAATGACAATCATTCTCAATGTGTTTGGTCCGTTCATGAAAAACATCATTATGAGCAATAGCCATGGAATTTCGCTTATCGCAATAAATAATAGTGGCAGCAGAATGTGTAACACCCATATCCTGGAGTAACCAACGAAGCAAGATAAGTTCAGCAGCAGTATCAGTAATAGCTCAATATTCTTACTCTGTACTAGATTTAGAAGTAAGAGTTTGTTTCTTGCTGCGCTAGAAAATAAGTGAGTCACCCAAGAAGAAATAGAAACCAGTGGTAGAATGTTGATCAGTAGGATTTCCAGCCAAATCAGCATCAGAATAAGCATGTAACTCAAGAGAAGACTGTGAGGAAAAATGAAAGCCTTGAAACAAAGTACCTTTGACATACCAAATGATGTGAAGAACAGTAGCAAAATGAGTGGTACAAAGTGCAAACATAAACTGACTAACAATATGAATAGGATGAGCAAGATCAGGATGAGTCATAGTGAGATAAACCAAGTTCCCAACCAGTTGAAGATAAAGTGTAGGATCGCTAAGAGGTTGACCATAAGTATAAGTGAACTTGACATTGACCTCAAAAGGAGTAGAGAAAACTTTGTTATCTATCAAACCAGCTTGAGTAAGAAGATCATAAGCATACTTAGATTGAGATAAATAAAAAGCAATGGAATCAGAGGATACTTCAAGACCTAAAAAGTAGCTAAGAGAACCCAAATCCTTCATGAATTCTTGACTAAGAAAGACTTAAAGCTTAGAAATACCATGTATATCATCACCTATCATGATCATATCATCAACATTCAAGAGGAGAAAAATATAACCTCATTCAGTTTTCTTGAGAAAAAATGTTGTGCCTTTGGGTTTTGAAGTGAAACCAACCTGGTTAACAATGGAGCTAAATTTTGCAAACCAAACTCATTAAGCTTGTTTCATACCATACAGAGCTCATGGTATATGACACACTTTGTTAAGTGGTGATCATAACCAAAAGGGGTGTTATGTAAACTTCTTCATCAAGATCACCATTGAGAAAGGCATTTTTGACGTCCATTTGAAGTAGATTCCATTTCCGTACTGCAACGATAGCAAGCAAACTATAAATAGATGTAAGACGGGTAATAGGAGGAAATGTTTCTTCATTGTCAATACAATATTCATAAGAATAACCTTTAGAAATAATACGAGCTTTATATAATTCCGTAGACCCATTAGAACACCCACTTACAGCCAATTGCAGTTTTACCAAAGAGTAGATCAACAAGTCCCAGATATGAGTTTTAGCAAATGCTTAAAGCTTGTCATTTATGGCTTGCTGCCAAAGAGGATCAAATCTGGCTTCTTGATAGGATTGAGGTTCATATAAAGAGGCAATGATAAAACAACAATGATAATCATGAAGATGAGCAAGTGGTTTACTTACCTGGGAAGAAAGACGACCAACAGTCGAGTCCGAAGACTCAAGAAGAGTTGGACTAGAACTATTAGAATGAACAGATTTTGTAGATTTGGTTGTAGTAATGTCAGAAAAAACTTGTGGGAGCTCAATTACATTATCGAAAACATTATCATTAGGAAATAGGTCAATAGAAGAATTGGAGAAAAATAAAATAGAGCTACTATGAGAAGATGAAAAAGATGATAAGGAAGAAAACATTGTATTCCTAAAAAAAAAAACATGACAAGAAACACGAAATCAATTAAATATAGGATCCCAATATCTGTAACCTTTATGTTCAATTCCATTGCCTAGAAAACAACAAAGTCTAGCACAAGGTGGAACATAAAGATTGATGAGCTCAAACAAGCATCCTACTTTACGATATGTCCCAATAGTTTGTCCCGTCTGAATATCCTATACAACATAAGTTTACCCAAAAAAAGAACACGAATTCCCATGTCACTGAGTTGTCCAACATAAATAAGATTCAAAGAAAGCTTAGGAATTAAAAAAGGTGTTAGGTAATGTAATGACCCATCCCCGGTTGGCCACCCCCGAGACGGTGTCATCACATTTTGAAAATCCCAGCACGACACATATATGCAACAATAAAAATAAATAACACCAATAGAAAATTTTACATCAATCTTCAACCCTCAACCGGGGAGTTACATCAATCTGATATTGACTAAACATAATATACAACGTAAAATGCATGAATATTTACAAAAAAAAATTATTTTTCATTTCTCATTTGTATGAGGATGTTGACATGCACGTGGCTTATAGAAAACGATTTCGTTTGAACCTCAACTCACCAAACTATTTGCCCTGCCTGGTACCTGAAATCATTGTACAATGAGGGATGAGCTTCACAAGCTCAGTGAATTAAATTTACTAGAAGTATTCATTTGTATAAATGGTCTTTCAATATTTAATCATTTATATCTCATACAACTTGATACTAGCATTCTACTATCACTACACATGTCATAAGATCTATTCTCTATCAATCTCTTTTTCTTATTTATTGGTCCACCTTAAGACCATCAATTATCTCAAAATTACCTCATAATATCATAAAGTCTACCATTTAGATAGTTCTTATCATATCATACTTTTATGTTTCTTTTTCTCACTGTAACTGTCTCACTGTACCTATCTCAATGTAACTATCTCACTATAACTATCTTACTGTGAGACTCATTTATCTACAAATAAAATAAATTCATAATATCCACAACATTTCAGTAATAAACTCAACATGTAAAACAGATGCAATGCATGAATTATTATTATGGGAACGTCTTCCCACACGTCGACATGTTTTTATCTTAGACTGGCTACCTTCTCAGTTCTTTTCTTTCTCATTTAGACCGGCTACCTTCCCGGTTATTTTATTCTCATTTAGACTGGCTGCCTTCCCAGTTCTTTTATTCTTATTAGACCGGCTACCTTCTCGGTTCTTTCATTTTCATTAGACCAACTGCCTTGCCAGTTCTTTTCTTTTATTTAATGCATATGAAATATGCATCTAAACAATAACATAAAGAAAACAAACATGAATTCAAATATTAAAATTTAGCTATCCTGTTTTTCCTCAAATTATTATAAACAATTTTCACTAAATTCCTCTCATCATAAATCACATCAAATCATTTATCTTAGCTTGTCAAGATCCACTAATTTTCATGTCCTTATAATCCGTATCAAAACATCAACCATAGCTCATCAAGAATTTTACTTATCGCTTTTATTATTAAATTAACTTATTATTCCAAAAAAAATTATTTCTTCCCTAATAATTTTCCACATAACCAAAATTCATATTATACCTATCAATCAAATTTTTATCTACCACCAAAGCATAAGCTAATAATTTATTTAATATTATTACTGGATAATTTCATTCTTTTTTATTTAGATTACTTAAAGTAAATCTAACTTACCACATAGCACTTAAAGCTACTCGTGGATCACCTCATTGCTTTTCCCGTTCCTCTCAGAAATTTTCCCCGGTTGCTGATCATTAACACCTAACATAATATTTGTATTAAATTTCTAATTATTTCTTCAATTCTTCATAAAATCACACCCTTTGAAAATTCTCACTTTGAATTTCGAGAAATTTCATGAATGCTAAAAATTCAAAAATAAACATTACATTATTATCTTATGTTTTTTTGATAGCTTCCCGTGATTCTCTATGAAATTTCACAGTAAACCTTTTCAAAATTTTGATCTTTTAACTTTTTTTTTGTTCTCAAGTGTTTTGAGAAATAAAGGAAGAAACCAAATATGATTTGAAAATGAAAATCAATTTATAAACATTTTAAGCTGCAGTTACCGCTTTGTCACTGTTCACAATTCACCAGCTGCTTAACATGCAGCATACACAATTTCGTGTTGCAACACCTGGACTTCCAGGTGTTGCGCGAATTTTTTTTTTAGAAAAAAAATATTTATTATTTTTTTTCTTTTTCTTTTTCCTTCTGTTCATTATTGACATCCATTTTTTTTTCTCTTTTTTTAATTGCATCCCCACATGTCCATTTTTTTAATACTAAATCCTTCACCTAAATATGTTATTTTAATTTCATGTCGTATTTATTAAATTACTTTTTTTATCCTTACTTTATGATTACAGGTATTACAATTCAACTCACCTTATAAAAATTTCATCCCCGAAATTTCCTTACCTAACTCCATAAACAAATGTGAATAATATTTCTTCATAATTTCCTCACCCTTAACATATCTTCTAGTACTCAAATAATCATTTCTGTCTGAGCATGAAAAAATTATAGTAAATTACAATTGTGTATCCGTGGCTTTTTGAAAGCCTCTCCAAAACCAAGATGTAAACCTAACATCTTTAAATGACACTATTCTCAATAATACTTCATACTACCTCACAATCTCAGCTACATCCTTCTTCAATCCTGACCACCAAAAATTCTGTCTCCATCCTTTATACATCTTATTGTTACTCGTGTGCATCGAATACACATCATCATATACCTCTCTCAATATCTTCTTTCTCAACTCTGTATCATTGGAAACACAAATCCTATATTCCAAAACCAAAATACCCTCACTTCAAATTTTGAACTCATATTGCTTTCTAGTATGCATTCAATGCTTAATCTTTTCTATCTCTTCATCTCTACCTTGCATCTCTAGAGCATTTTACTATGGATTACTGTACAACCATATTCGTTAACTATGATCCTCTATCACTGATATTCAACTCCATTCTTATCTCTTTTAAATCTATCATCAATTTCACATCAGGACTCCCAATAGCAGTTAAACTTCTTGTAGACTTTCTACTCAATGCATTAGCTACCACCTTCATCTTTTCTAGATGATAAGGAATTGTACAATCATAATTACTAATCAACTTCATCCACCATCTTTGCCTGAAAGTCAACTCTCTCTGGGCAAGTAAATATGTCAAACTCTTATAACCCATGAATATCTCACAAGTGGCTCCATACAGATGATGTCTCCAATCTTTAAAGTAAACACTATAGCAGCCAACTCTAAGTCATGAGTAGGGTAATTTCTATCATGAATCCTTAATTGCCTAGAAGTATAGGCCACAACTTTCCTATATTACACATATTCCAATCATTGATGTGACGTATCACTATACACCACAAATCCTTCATCACTAGAAGGAAACCCTAATACTGGGGCTGTAGTTAATTTCTCCTTTAGTAATTGGAAAATTTTTCTCTCACTTCCCTCACCATATAAATCTCACCTCTTTCCTAGTCAGTCTATTCAATAGTATTACAATAATATTTTTTTTTGAAAGAATCTTCTATAATAACCAGCTAACTCTAAGAAGATTCCAATCTCAATCACATTAGTTGGTCTCTTCCAACTTAACATTGCCTCTACCCTTTTGTAGATCAACTGTTATGCTATTTCCTGATATTACATGTTCCAAGAAAGTTATTTCATTTAGCCAACACTCACACTTAGAGAACTTTGCATATAGTTTCTCTCTCTTCAGAATCTCCAACACACTATATAATGTTTCACATGTCGTTCTTCCTTCTTAGATTATATCAGAAAGTCAAGTACAACTATAAACTTGTTAAGATATAGCTTAAACACTCTATTCATCCTGTCCATGAATGTTTCTGGAACATTAGTTAATCCAAAAGACATCACAAAAAGCTTATGACCATAACATATCCTAAAAGTAGTCTTAGGCACGTCTCTTTTCTCTATCCTCAATTGGTGATAACCTGATCTCAGGTTTATCTTAGAAAATACTCTCACTCCTTGCACTGCTCAAACAATTTATTTATCCTGGGAAAAAGGTATTTGTTCTTATTCAACTATCTGTAGTCTATACACACTCTTATCGTTCCATCATCCTTCTTCACGAACAACACAGGGGCTCCCCAAATACATTAGGTCTGATAAATTGTTTATCCAAAAATTCTTAAAATAGTATGTTTAACTCTCTCAATTCAGTTGGCGTTATTCTGTAAGGTGCTATTAAATATATGTGATAATCCTGGTATCACATCAATAGAGAATTGTATCTCCCTACTTGGAGGCAACCTAGACAACTCATCAAGAATTACATTAGAATAATCTTTCACCACTAAGACTTATTCTAACTTCCTATTTTCCTTTTTAGACTCCATTATGTATGCCAAATACTCTTCACAACCCTTCTTCAACCATCTCCTAACGGTCAAAGCAAAATGAGATAGTTTGAGAGTATCCGATGTTCTCCCTAAAAGTTAAACTCCTCATATCTATATCTTGAATACTACCTTCTTTCTAAAATAATCAACCATATTCAAAGACAATAAATCAGTTTCAAATTTTTTATCACTAATACGAATCACACAACCTTTGTAAACATTTATTATTATCACTATATCTCTAGTGAGAACTTCAACAAAAATATTTTGCATCAAAGGACTAATACATACTTCAACAGACTTCATATTAATACTGGATGTAAAAGAATAGGTTGCACTAAGATCAACTAACAATGATATGTCCACTTTCTCCACACATAAAGCACTTTAAATTTTGACAATTTTGGGATAAATATCTTATCTGATTACATCTATAACAAACTTTTGTCTCTCAATCATATATCGGATTACTACTTTCCCTTGGTGGCATACTTATTTCCTTTGCCATGACTACCAGTTCTCATAACCTGTTTCCCAAATCTAAGGGTCCCACCAATAGTATTTTAAGCTATAGAAGTAACTGATCCTGCTTGCCTCTGATTCTGTACTTCAGTTCCTTATAACAAAGAACGCCTCATTTGGGTGGTTTTCCACCCTGCACACTTATATTGGTACCACATCTGGGTTTCTTAAATCAAGACATCTTCGGTCGATTCCTCCTACCTCTCATTTCCATCACATCCTTCTCAATCTGAAGTGTTATATCCACCAATCTAACATAATTTATATGCCTTATATAAGATAGTTTTGATCAAATCTTAAAACATAGTTCATTTTGAACCTCTTACACTTCTTCTCCTCTAGATCTACCATTTTCGGTACAACCATTGACAAGACCACAAATTTGCTATCATACTGAGCCACAATCAACCTATTTGCTTTAAATAAATAAAATCTCTATCTTGTTGGGCTTTAAAGGTCTAAGGAAAGTATTTATCAAGGAAAACCTCATTAAACCTATTCCAGGTTAAGGGTCTATCAATATCTGTACTTACCTTGTGAAGAATATCCTTCCACCATTCTAGGGCCTCTCCCTCTAATTTGAACGTAGCAAAGATGACCTTCTGCCTACCAGTTATTGGTAAAATATCAAATAATCTCTCTATATATTTTACCATTAACTTAGGCTTAAAAGGGTTTACAAATCCTTTAAACAATAAAAGCATTCAACTCAACAATTATTCAGCATTTATCTACTTAAATTAATAAGCAAATAATCGAACTTGTTTTACTTGCAAGTGCACAAGGTCAATAGTAGCATAATGTGCAAATGCGAGATCATCTCCACAGGGATTAGTGAATTTCGTTTTAGAATCAGTTTCACAATAAAATGATAGAAATAAATATTGAGTTTAGATTTGATAATGATAAGAACATAGGGCTTTGATATCCACCACTAATCATACTTTCCTAATAAGTAATGTGCCAATGCTCTAGCCCTACCAGAATACCTAATGGTTGTCAACCTAAGGGCTTGGGAGCTATTGATTTCCCTATGCAACGAGTTAGGCATGGTGTATACTCTAACTTTTTTCTCACTTAAGGGATTCAGTATGGTGTATACTAAGTTGTTCCTTAAGAGAGCATAAGGTCTTGTGGAAATCGACAACCACACGAGACCTAGGGCATGTTGTATACTCCCGGTTTCCCATGATGGTTAACCCAAGAATCCGATGTGGATTTCTTTTGTTACTATTGCCAGACCTAGGACTCGGTCATCCAAATTGGTCTAACTAACTAATCTATGCCACATGCATACGTTGATCATACAAACACATATGAAGAATTCAATAAAACAGGCATTAATCAATTAAAGCATCATAACATGGCTATTTGCAAAGACAACAATACTATATATAGAAAAGCATAACTAGGGCTTCAGTCGAGCCCTATTAAGAAGTTAGTTACACATGCTGTTTATGGTAAACATCATCATAACATAAACGAAATAGAAAAGATAAAACCCGAAGAATACTGTGGAGACGAGTCGTCAATTCCTCTCCAAAGCTTACAATTTAGAAGTCAAATCAAAAGTATTGTTTCTGTGTTTTAAAAGCCTATATATAGGGTTCTAAGGATGTCTCGAAACCCTAATTTTCAAAATAAGACCCGAAGACATCTTTCCAAAACTGGCTCTGCTGCCTCTCTGTGCATGTGCGCTCGATCGCGTGTTTCTACGCTCGAGCACATGGGTGCACTTGAGCCTTCTAGGTGTGCGCACGAGTACTTGTGCACTCGATCTTAAGGGAGGTGCACTCGAGCGCACCTAGCTGGTTCCAGATCTGCACTTTTTCTTCCTTAGAGCTCCAAAATGTCATCTTTTCTTCAAAGACCTATGAAAAAAATAGAAAACACAAAAATGAAGTAGAATCTACTAAAATATATAAACAAAGAGTCTAACAATTGTAAATTATGGGGCTTAAATATGAATATTTAAGCACTTATCACACCCCCAAACTTATATATTGCTAGTCCCTTAGCAATATAAAAAGAAAAACTATTTGAAAAACAAAATCAAAGATAAATTAATGATTCATGATATCTAAAAATTTGGGTTGCACATAAAACCTTGATGATTGTTCATGAGTAAGCTTATAATAAGAACACATCTTTGCAATGAATAAGGGTTTTAAATTCAAATTACTTATATAAGGCTGGTTTAAGGCATTGCAAGTTTGACTTAGTGTGTGGTGAATTAGCACGTAAAAGATGAGGCTTCCAAATAACTCTAATGTATAGTGTTTCGGTGTTCTAACATTCATCGAATTTTCTATCAGAATGAACAATAATAACATAGTTTTATTTATTTCTTTTTCTTTCATCATGAGATTTTTGCCACATTGAGTTCCATTAAGCTTTCTAATTGACTCATGTAACGAGTGTTTAGCTAATGACTCCCAAACCAGATGGTTTTAGGGCATTAGGTGTAAAGACACCCCTAAGGACTTACTAACTTGAGTCAAAAAGGCTACGGAACTAGCTGGTCTTAATGTTGGCAAACAAAATTCCCACCTTTCGACGTGAACACTCACTGCTTACTGAGGCAAGATGTCCAGTTACTCAGTGGAAATTTCATTTAATGATCATTATGAGCATTTTATTTTCTATTTTTGTGCAATAATCATTTTTTTCTATTTTCTATGGCAAAATGTTCTTCTAACAAGTTATCCAATTATAGTTAGGTTATGGAAACATATACATCAAAATTATATGTCATACCTCACACAACTATGTGCTAATGTGCTCGTGTCAGATTTAGATCAAACTTGTGAGTTCTTAACTGCCTTGAGGTAGGTAATTAAACTTTTAAAACTTTTATCACTAGGCTATGTGTTCTAGATTTTAAGCTTACTGATGAAGGTTTTATCATAATATTTATTTTAAGTCAATCAAAATTTTTAAAATGAAATGAGCATGCATTTATCTACAAAAAATTTAAATACTAAAGAAAAAACTGGGACATAGTGTATGAAATGTGACAAAACTGGGATAGAGTGTGTAAAATATGTCTCCCATACCCCCAAACTTAATGTACACATTGTCCCTAATGTGTGAGTGACATGAAAAGATATGACCTAGGAGATAGAGAACTAAATGGCTGGTATCGCTCGTAGCACACCCCCAAAATTGAATTGGAAGCATGCACTATATTCCTGAAAAAGAAAAAAAACAAATGTTGTGCCAGAAAACAAGAATCACTAATAATAAATAGTTTAATAAAAGTAAATACTAACAATAAAAGAAAATACTAGAATGAAAAGGATATGTTGTGGGGTGCCTCCCATGAGCACTAAGTTTACGTCTTCAGCCAGACGTGGTTTCCTCTTACTACTGGTCTCCAGGTGATGCAGTTGATGAGGTACCGGGTGCGGGAGGTAGTCGATCGAGGATGGCCTGGTACCTCACCTCCTACCGTGCAAACTATGCCTTCAAACCATTTATCCACTGATATATCAATAAGATTGCCTCCCTATCCTCCCTGCGGATGTTAGAGAGCTCATAGTGGAAAGAGGACAGCTCCTCTAGAGGGTGCTTACACTCGATGGACCCCATGTCTAGCTGGTCTTCCTCTCAAGTAGGGCTCACTGTGGTCTTCTCTGTGTCCATGGGGTCATCCTCTATAGGCTCATCAGCAGGTACAGGCTCTCGGGGTCCTCGGGGCATATGGGACTAGCTCAAGCTCCATTGGCTCCTCCCAAAGAAAAGGTGGTCACTCACCGGTCCATTTAAAGAGGAGCCCTTGATCCTCTTTTTCTTGAAGATATGGCTGAGGTGGAACGGGAAGGGGAGCCCCCATGCATTCGCCGTGGTGGTCTGACGACTGTGAACATGGTCCCAAAACTTATAGATCTAGCTCTATATGACCGATGGGATAGAATACCAGTGTCCTTGATGAAATGCATATAAGGCCTGTAGGAACTAATCCCTCATCTGAGTCTTGTGCCCCAAGGGGCACATATTGTGCTGGAGGATGGAGTCCACGAGCCAGAGTCGTGGAGGCAACCTCGATTGGCTCCCCGCGTTGTTGTGCTAGTTAGCTTACTGGCCCGCACACATATCTTCGATGATGTGGGGTAGAGGAAACGGCTCTAGCTGCTCCTCCATATGGGTGTTCTCGGGAAGAGACTCATCGCAGTAGTGAAGGGCAACAACGATGTCAGTAGTGGTCAACTCGATGAACTTACCCTGGACAGAGAAAGAGAGGATCTCTAGTCTGGTGCAGTCGTAGGATAAGTTCTCACAGAAACTAACCACAAATTTGGTGTAGACCGTCGAGCAAATAGGCTTGAACAGCTACTTTAGTCCCCGGGTCTTGAATTCTTGAACCGCCCATCGAGTGGCGTCCAAGCTCTTGAAATCTGCCTCGATGTTGAATGCAGTCTCGAACAAGATTTCTCTTTGTTCGAAACTAGGCCGGGATGATTTGGGACGGCTACTGGAGGCTCGGGAAGTGGAGGCAACTTGTTTAGGAATTGTGGTGTAGTTGCTGTCAAGTTTGTGCTTGATCACAGGTTAGGTGCGCTCGATCACACAGGGAGATTTGCACTCGATCACAGGGGCCTTGCACTCGAGTGCAGTGGTTCAGGCAATAGGTCGAATAGGTTGTGGGTGACAGAAGCTAGAAGATGTAGGAAGCACACGAACACGATCTTCAACCTCTTGTAGAAAAATAGCAACCCAATCATTACAAAGAAAGTAGTATATGAGCATTATTTAAACGCAATAGCTAAAAATCAACAATCGAAATGATGTGGGGAAAGGGGTTGGTTTTTGAATCAGAATGTACCTTGTTGTAGAGAGAGATTGAGGATAGTGGCGTACAGGTTTATATACTGTCATGTGAGGTGATGATTGTGGTGGTGAGGATTGGGATGGGGAGAGTTAGAGTGTGAGTGCTGAGGGCGAGTTATGTGAGAGGGAGAGAGATAGTGTGTGCGCTTGAGCGTATATGTTGAGGGAGAGACAATTTGTTTTTAAAATGAGTACGTGAGTTTTGCCTCGAGTGCGCTCGAGCACATTGTGAAGTGCGCTTGATTGCACTTGTGCGCAAGTGTGTGGTATGTGCACTTGTGCACTATAGAGCGCAGGGCGAGGGTGTGCTCAAGCACACTGTGTGGTGCACTCGAGCACAAGGCAGCAAGTATATAAAAAATAAACCTTACCAGGACTAAGAGGATAAAATAATGAGCATAAGTTCAGAACAATACAACCATACTATATTTTAGTGGCCTTAGTACCACTAACCTCAATAGAGGTGCTTGAGCTATATGGTTATCAAAGTGGGAATTGCTCAAACGCTCTCTATAGTAGCTTTAATGGTACTCTCTTTAAAGGGGGCACTTAGAGCCCACCTCATGTGGTTCAAGTGCCCTTGAATCAGCTGCATATTGAATAGATTGAAGTGCTAAGTCTTCGTCTCTAGGAGGCATGTTGAGATCATGGTATGGTTTGACTTTATGTCCATTGACTGTGAATGTCTGATTGCCACTGGAACCATGAATCTCCAAAGCACCATAAGAAAAGACCTTGGTGACCACATAAGGACCAGACCATTGAGACTTTAGTTTGCTTCGGAATAGTCTTAATCTTGAGTTGTATAGCAACACCTTTTATCCCACATGAAACTCTTTTCTTACTAGTTGTCTGTCATGATAGGCTTTTGTTATTTCTTTATAGAGCTTGGCATTCTCATACGCATCATACCTTAATTCTTCTAGCTCATTTAAGTGCAACTTCTTCTTTTCACCCGCTTGTTTCATATCAAAATTGAACTGTTTAATGGCCCAGTATGCTCGATGTTCTAACTCCACTGGTAAATGGCATGCTTTACCAAAGACTAAGCGGTATGGGGACATCCCAACTGGTGTTTTGTAAGCTGTCCTATATGCCCATAGAGTATCATTTAGTCACAAAGACCAATCATTCCGATTAGGATTCACGGTCCTCTCTAGGATGCTTTCGATTTCTCGGTTACTTATCTCCACTTGACCACTAGTCTGAGGGTGATATGGAGTGCTAACCTTATGCGTGATCCCATATTTTCTGATGAGTGCGACAAAGGAATGATGATGAAAGTGGCTGCCACCATCACTGATGATCGCTCTTGGGGTCCCAAACCGGGTAAAGATGTTAACCTATAGAAACTTCACAACCACTTTATGATCATTAGTCTTTGAGGGGACAGCCTCGTCCCATTTGGACAAATAATCCACACCCACAAGGATATACAAATAACCTAAGGAATTAGGGAATGGACCCATAAAATCGATGCCCCATACATAAAAAAGTTCTACTATATGAATATTTTGTAAGGGCATCTGATTTCAGGATGAGATGTTACCTGTCCACTGACATCTATCACATGAGCTACAAAATGAGAAGGTACCTTTAAATAGATTAGGGTAATAAAAACTAGATTGTAATACCTTAAGTGTTGTTCTCTTGGCCCCAAAGTGTCCTCCACAAGCAAACTAATGGCAATGTTGTAATAAGCTCAAGTGCTCATCTTTTAAGACACACATTCTTATAATTTGATTGGGGTAGAATTTGAATAGGTAGGGATCATCCCAATGGTAGTGTCTAGACATAGATATCAGTCACTTCTTTCCTTGACTGGTCATACCTGGAGAAAAAACCTTAGTAGTTAGATAATTGACAATATCAGCATACCATGGAAGTGTTACCTCTCGTGCAAATAATTGTTCATCGGGGAAGTTCTCGTTCAAAGATAGCTCATCTTTGTCATCCTCATAAGGTAGCCTTGATAAATAATCTGTAACCACATTTTTATTACCCTTCTTGTCTTTGATCTCTAAGTCAAATTCTTGTAATAGAAGTACCCATCTGATTAACCTAGGCTTTGCATCTTTCTTAGAAAACAGATATCTCAATGCAGCATAATCAGTAAATATAATAATCTTAGAGCCTTTCAGATATGATCTAAACTTCTCTACAGCAAAAATAACAGCTAACAATTCATTTCAATAGTAGAATAGTTAAGCCGAGCATCATTTAAAGTTCTAGAAGCATAGTAAATAGCATGAGGTACCTTATTGACTCTTTGGCCTAAGACAACTCCCAAGGCGAAGTCACTAGCATCACACATTAGCTCGAACGAAAGATTCTAATCTGGTGCCATCATTATTGGTGCGGAGGTGAGCGCATCCTTCAATGTGTTGAAAGCTGTCATACAGTTATCAGTCCATTCAAACTTGGTATCTTTAGCTAACACTACACATAGAGGTCTAGAGATCTTGGAGAAGTCCTTAATGAATCGTCTGTAGAATCCAGCATGTCCAAGGAAACTTCTAACTCCCTTGACTGTTAGAGGAGGAGGCAACTTTGAAATGATGTCTATTTTGGCCTTGTCTACCTCTATGCCTTTGTTGGAGATCGAATGTCCCAACACAATGCCTTGTTGAACCATAAAGTGATACTTCTTCCAATTCAGCACTAAGTTGCTCTCTTCACATCTCTTTAGGACACTCTTTAGATGATTTAGGAATTCATCGAAATTTGAACCAAAAACACTGAATTCATCCATGAATACCTTAATGAATTTCTCCACCATGTCGAAAAATATGCTCATCATACATCTTTGAAAGGTGGCTGGTGCATTGCATAAACTGAATGACATCCTTCGATAAGCAAATGTGCCGAAAGGATATATGAAGGTAGTCTTTTCTTGATCCTCAGGTGCTATGGCAATTTGGTTGTACCCACTATACCCAGCCAAGAAGCAATAATAGCTATGGCCAGCTAATCTCTCTAACATCTTATCAATGAATGGCAAGGGAAAGTGATCTTTTCTGGTTACCTTATTTAATCTATGGTAATCAATACATACCCTCCAACCAGTTGTTTTTCTTATAGGTATGAGCTACTCATCCTCATTCTTCACCACTGTGATCCCACTCTTTTTAGGAATAACTTGGACCGGACTTACCTATTTACTGTCTGAGATGGGGTAGATAATGCCAACATCTAATAGTTTTAATAACTCGGCCTTTACTACCTCTTTCATGTGTGGGTTAAGCCTTCTTTGAGTATCTCGAGTGGGCTTTGCTTCATCCTCAAAGTAGATATGATGCATGCACTTGGCTGGACTTATCCCCTTAATATCAGCAATGGTCCATCTAATGGCAGATCTATGCTCCTTAAGAACTCTTAATAGTTTTTCTTCTTCTCTAACACTCAAATTAGTAGCCACAATCACAGGTAATGTCTTATTCTCTCCCAAATTGGCATAAGTTAAATGCTCAGGTAGCTGCTTTAATTCCAAGGTTGGTGCCTCGACAATAGAAGGGAGAAGAGTAGTATTAGTAGGTATGAGAGATTCAAATGGAAGAGCATACTTACTTGGATGTTTTGGGGAAGCTATGGGTAATAATTGTCTCCAATCGATCAATGTGTTGGACCTGAAAATCTTGCTCTATAAAACTTTGCATCATTCATACATTAAAGCATTTCATATCTTGAGGTAGTTTTAATGCATTAAATATTATAAACTATATTTTCTCACCATTTACCTTCATACTTACTATACCTTTTTTTATGCAAATTTTTGTATCATTGGTTCTTATGAAGGGTCTTCCTAAGATGATGGGCAAAGGTAATTATATAGGGCATTCCTCCATATCTAACACAATGAAATCAGCAGGTAAAATGAACTCAACTACCTTTACCAGGACATCCTCAAGAATACCTCTAGGTCTTTTGATGCTTCTATCTGCCAACTGCAAAGTGATGGAAGTCGGTTAAAGCTCTCCTATACCTAGGGTTTTGAATACTGTGTATGGTAGAAAATTTCACCCGCTCCCAAATCTAGTAATACCTATTTAAACAGTTGGTCACCAATCCTGCAGAGAATAGTGAAACTATCCGGATCCTTCAGTTTTGGTGGTAATTTTCTTAATAACACAGTACTTACCTCTTCTATTAGAGCTACTGTCTCATGTTCCTGAAACTTCCTCTTATGAGTGCAACAATCTTTCAGAAATTTAGCATAAACAAGAATTTTTTGAATTGCATCTAATAAGGGATTGTTTATTTTTACTTTTCGCAAAGTTTCAAATATATCAAGCAGTTTATTTTCCTTCTTTTGTTTTACTACCTTTTTGGGAAGGGTGGTGCATTCACCTTGTCTGTCTCACTTACCTTTGATGCCGTTGGTTTCTCTAGAGATGCTTTTGCAGCGCATCAGTTCCTATGACCTTACCATTTCTGAGGGTTGTAACAGCCTTCAGCTGCTGGTGCCCCACGGGGTTAGGTAGTGTTTGAGCCGGGAGCTCACCTTGTTTTTTGCCGCTCAATTCGTTAGCTAGTTTCCCCACTTGTACCTCTAGCCTTTGAATGGCTTGTTCATGTTTTGTAGTGGTCTATCTTAACTCAGTCCAAAATTGCCTTTCATCTGCTATGAACTGATCTTATGAAGTCATCAACTATTGTTGTTGAGTTGCCAGTTGCCTCACAAGACTCTCTAAGTCATTTTTCTTTATTTTGGGAACTGAATGGCCTGCTGGTTGGGAGTTCCTTTGCTGCCCTTGATGGTTCTGGCCATTTAGATTGTTGCTCCAAGAGAAATTTGGGTGGTTTCGCCATCCATGATTATAAGTGTTTGCATATGGGTTGTTCTTAGGTGGATAGTTGTTTGGTCCCACATAATTCGCTTGCTCTGGGTCTGCAGATGAATACAAAGGACATGTCTCAGTATTATGATCAAATTGAGAACATATAGCACATACCTGGAGTGGTGTAGCTGGTGGATTAGGTGAGGCATTCTGAGCAGTCATAGCTTTGACAAGCAAATCTAATTTCCTCTCCACAGTCGCTATTTGGGTAGAGGATCCTCCACTTAGGGTCACCTCATACATACCTTTGCTCTTGGGTCCATGTCTACCTCGAGAGGAGAACTACTGGGTGTGCTCACTTAAGGTCTCGAATAGCTCTATGGCTTCTTCGCTGCTTTTCTCCATCAGCACTCCACCACAACCTGAATCCACAATACTTTTATTAGTATCACTTAAACCTTTATAGAAAGCTTGTACTAGTTCATCCTGAGGTAGATTTTAATGTGGGCATTTGAGTAGCAGCTCATTAAAATGTCCCCATGCCTCAAAGAACAAGTCTCCATCCTTCTATTGGAAAGACTGAATCTCCTTCCTTATCTGCCTCGTCTTTTAGGCTAGGAAAAATTTCCTTAGGAACTTGCTGGCCAACTCCTCCCAAGTATGGATAGAAACTGCAGACAATGAATTGTACCATAGTTTAGTATTATCTTTTAAGGAAAAAGGGAAAAGAATTAACCTGATTCCTTCTTGGTCTAGGCCCCGAATATGCTGGAACTTTTAGAGATCGAAGAATTCTCGAAGCTGCAAGTGTGGATCTTCGATAGGTGTACCCCTAAAATGAGTCAGTGCACTGAGTATCTACGGAGATATGTAATAATTGTCGCCCGCCTTTGATTGATAAGCAATGCAAGATGGTTGGTCAATGTTCTTTGGGATGAAGGATTGCTTCATCGGTCTTCGCTCAGGTGGTTGTTGGTTTTCTAGCTGTTCCGTCATTGATGCTTATTCTTCGAATTCTTTTTCTACCTCTTTAGAGTTGTCTCTAAGCCTTCGTCGAATGGTCCGCTCAAGCTCTGTATCGAGGGGAAAGAAAGTTGGATGCCTCGATCGAAGTCCTTGCATGAATCAGCATAAATCGCTTCAGTCCAGTAGTTTAGCACTGCTGCTCGGGTAGCTTCTGCCTCAAGTGCGCTCGATTGCAAGTGTCACAAAGAGCTTCTGAGTAGTGCTTGAAACAGAAAACAAAATGAAATTAGATTAGATTTTTTTTTTGATGAAACAAAATAAATTGAAAAAACAGAAACTTTAGAATTCTTAGATTTTTGATAAAAATAAAACTAAATAAAATAAACTAAAAATAACGAAAATAATTCTAAAAAAAATTTAACACAATCCCCGGCAATGACACCAAAAACTTGTTAAGTGTTTATCTACCTAAATTAAAAAGCAAATAATCGAACTTGTTTTATTTGCAAGTGCATAAGGTCAACAGTAGCATAGTGCGCAAATGCGAGATCATCTCCACAGGGATTGGTGAATTTCGTTTTAGAATCAGTTTCATAATAAAATGATATAAATAAATATTGAGTTTAGATTTGATAATGATAAGAATATAGGGCTTTGATATCCACCGCTAATCATACTTTCCTAATAAGTAATGTGCTAATGCTTTAGCCCTACCATGAATAGCTAATGGTTGTCAACCTAAGGGCTTGGCCCGCTTCTTAGGCTATTGATTTCCTTATGCAATGAGTTAGGTATGGTGTATACTCTAACTCTTTTCTCTCTTACGGGATTCAGCATGGTGTATACTGAGTTGTTCCTTAAGAGAGCATAAGGTCTTGTGGAAATCGACAACCACACGAGACCTAGGGCATGTTGTATACTCCTAATTTCCCATTATGATTAACCCAAGAATCCGATGTGGATTTCTTTTGTTACTATTACCAGACCTAGGACTCAGTCATCCAAATTGGTCTAACTAACTAATCCATACCACATGCATACGTTGATCCGACAAACACATATAAGGAATTCAATAAAATAGGCATTAATCAATTAAAGCATCATAACATGGCTATTTGCAAAAGCAACAATACTATGTATAGAAAAGCATAACTAGGGCTTCAATCGAGCCATATTAAGAAGTTAATTACACATGCTGTTTATGGTAAACACCATCATAACATTAACAAAATAGAAAAGATAAAACCCGAAGAATACTGTGGAGACGAGTCGTCAATTCCTCTCCAAAGCTTACAATTTAAAAGCCAAATCAAAAGTATAGTTTATGTGTTTTGCAAGCCTATATATAGAGTTCTAAGGATGTCTTGAAACCCTAATTTCCAAAATAAGACCCGGAGACATCTTTTCAAAATTGGCCCTGCCGCCTCTCTATGCGTGTGCGCTCGATCGAGTGCTTCTGTGCTCGAGCGCATAGGTGCGCTCGAGCCTTCTAGGTGTGCACATGAGTGCTTGTGCGCTCCTTCTCAGGGGAGGTGCGCTCGAGCACACCTAGCTGGTTCCAGATTTGCACTTTTTCTTCCTTAGAGCTCCAAAATGTCATATTTTCTTCAAAGACCTATGAAAAACACAGAAAACACAAAAATGAAGTAGAATCTACTAAAATATATAAACAAAGAGTCTAACAACTGTAAATTAAGGGGCTTAAATATGAATATTTAAGCACTTATCAACAATCTCCCTGCATCTCATGCATAAACTCACTTTTCTCATTTTTTAAACGTCTATTATTACTGGATCATCAACCTCAGACACCGCTCTAGCCTGTTCATTAAGTCTATGCTATAAGCTATCAACTCTATCATCTGTTATATTAATTTTTCTTAAGATCATGTGTAAGAGCTTATCTTAGCTCATCTCTTTCAACTTCAGATTCTCTCATACCTTTACTAATATAAATTATATTACTAATATCAATCATACTATCAACACATTCCCTTCTAGGAACCACAGATTCAGACTCAACCTCAACTTGTCAAAAATATTGGGGGCCTACCACGCCCTCTCAAATCAACAACTCTAACTCTAGCGCATCCACGTGTCATCCTCAGACTATTTAAAATATAATTTATTTTAATCTTCCACTGTCTTATTTTTTATGCAATCTTTCGTTACAATTGCGCTTAATACATAGAGAGTATTTATAAGCAACTTAAGATTCTCTAATTAGGGTTTCCACCTTGCTGTGAAATCAAGGCTATTCATGGACCGAAACCCAAACCATCAAGCAAAAAACCAGACTTAAAATGTGTACAGGGCCTGAAATTTTCGTCTATAAATCTGGACCCGTGAAGTATGCACCAACTCTAACAATCTCCGACTTGGTAAATACTTCACACACATGGTAAACTTCCCAGAACTCTGTTTCCTCAAGCCCATCTCAGTAGCACACCACTCAAACTTCGCTAGACTAACTACCTTAGTCAAGAAATCTATGATGTTCACTGTAGTATCGACTTTCTCTAAGATTATCACATTCTCTTCAATCTTTTTTTCGGATAAAGTGATATTGGATATCAAAGTGCTTCATCCGTGAAAGAAATGCAAGATTTCTTTGCAAAGAATATAGCACCTTGATTGTCACATTTCACCTTCACTACTACTTGTTTAAACTTAAGCTCAGCACACAACCTTTGAAGCTAAACAACTTCATTTCTAGCATGAGTTATCGCTATATACCCTACTTTTATGGATGAAAAAGCAAAAACACTTTGCCTCTTTCTCATCCAACTCACCGCCTCGCTAAAGGGATTGAACGTATATCTGCTTATAGACCTCCTGCTATCAATATCTCCTCCCTAATCAGCATCAAACGATCCTAAAATATCAAGATTTTTCTCACCTCTTATACCTCCATAACACAATGCAAACTTTGACGTGCCATGAAGATATCTAAGAACTATCTTGATTTCAGTCCAATGCTTTTTCCCAAGATTAGACATATATTTGCTCAATACTCCCACTACTTAGGCAATATCTGGTCTCGTGCACACCATGGGTACATCAAGCTTCCAACCACACTAGTATAAGGTATGTGCGCCATCAATTCAGCTTCTTCCTCCATCTTCGGATATTGTTCTGTATACAACTTGGTTTCCAAAGGCAAGGGAGTCCCTACTAGTTTGCTATCAGACACGTTAAATTTCTTCAACACTTCTTCAATATGCTTCTTTAATATACTTCTTCTTACTTAGCCATAATTTTCACTTTTCACAATCCCTTTTTATATGCATGCCCAAGATAAAGTTTGTAGGCTTTAGGTCTTTATGTCAAACTACCTTGCCAACGATGCCTTCACAGTGCTAATCATCTTCCTTTTATTTTCAATCAATAGCATATCATTAATATACAAGGTTAAAATGACAAAATCAAGCCCTAACCTCTTCACATAGACTCAGTGATCAGCATAGTTGCGAGTGAACCCAAGCTTAATGGCATATATGTCAAACTTCTGGTACCACATCCATGGTGACTGCTTTACTCCATGCAAAGATTTATTCAATTTACAAACCAGCTCTTCCTTGCCTTTGCTCACAAAGCCTTCAGGCTGTTTCATGTGAATTTCTTCCTCTAAGTCCCTATGAAGGAAAGCTGTCTTCACACCTAGTTGCTCGACGTCTAGATCATAAGCAGCTGCCTTGGATAAGAAAAATCTGATAGATGTCAACTTTACTACTGGTGAAAATATCTCACCATAGTCAATTCCCTCTATTTGCGGGTACCTCTTTGCAACGAGATGTGTCTTGTACTTTTATACCGTTCTATCTGCATTTGTTTTCTTCTTAAAAACCCATTTGTAGCCAATTATCTTTCTATACCTAGGCAATTCTGTAAGGCTCCATGTTTCATTCCTGTCCAGTACCTGCATCTACTCTTTCATAACATCCTCCTATAGATTTGCATCTTCCGAGGTCCTCACCTCTTTCACTATTCTAGGATTATCACTAGTAATATTTAAAGCATATAATGCACTGCAAACACTAGGGGAATAATTGATGGGTGGCCTCCTAACCTAGGTGGATCCCCCCATGATCGACATGGTCTCCACCCCCAAGACAATGTCTGAATCCTCATCCTCCACATAAGAAACATGAATATCGTGTTCAGACCCAACTGACTCAGAATCTGAAGTATCTGGTGTAGTTTATGGGGTAGTCTCTCATTCTTTATCTTCCAAGCTAAGATCAATCTGAACCTGCTTTGGTTGTTCTGGTACATCTTGGATAGCCGTTACATCCCTTTGTGTTTTTCTTAACATAACATCTCTATTGAAAATTGTATTCATGTTTTCTGGATTCTATAGCTTGTACCCCTTGATCCCATCCTTGTGACCAATGAAAATTCACTTCACTAATTTTTTGTCAAGTTTATTCCTCCTTTCTTTTGGCACATGCATATTAGCATCACACCCAAACACCCTAACATGAGCTAAACTCGGCTTCTTCCCGAATAGTGCCTTAAATGGTGTTTGATGCTGCAAAGCTAATGTAGGTGACATGTTCTTCAGATAACATGCGATAGCTGTCGTCTTTGCCCAAAACACCGGTTGCAAGCCTGCACAACTTAGTATACTCTTCAATTTTTCCATGAGTGATCGATTGAGTCTCTCGGCCACCCCATTCGGTTGAGGTGTATATGGAGTTATTTTCTGTCTTGCAATACCACTTGCCACACAGAATTGCTCAAACTTGTTTGAGCAAAATTCCCCTCCATTATCTGTTCTCAGTACCTTTAACTTTCTTTTTATCTGATTTTCTACCAATGCTTTAAACTCACAGAACTTATCAATTGCTTCAGCTTTACTCTTAATGAAGTATATCCATGTGTACCTTGAAAAATTATCAATGAAAGAGACATAAAACCTTGATTTTCTAAGAGATTGGACCGGAATTGGACCAAACATATCATTGTATATCAAATCCAGAATACTCTTCGCCCTCATGCCAGCGGACTTAAAACTCATATGGTTCTACTTGCCATGTAAACAATGCTCACAGAAACCGAATCCTATGGACTAATCTAGGACTCCCTTCACCATTTGCTTCGATGATAAAGTAGATAGTCCCTTTTCACATATATGTCCAAGCCTCTGATGCCACAACATAGAGGACTAATCTAAACACTTCGATCTGATTAAGCCAAATAAGACACCATATATAAGTCACCGGCATCATTATCCTGGTTCTTGTTTTCTGAAGATGATATCTCGCCTATCCGCTTTTCAAGGTTCACACTCTTACTTCTACATTCCTTTTTCAGATGTTTGGGCTTCCTACACTTCAATCCAGATTTATCTCTACTTTTTAATCTTCATCTGGACTTAGATTTATCACCACACCTCTTGTAGTCTCTATCATGGGTTTGTCCTCTCATAAATAAGGCATCATTTGACGAGTTCTTTGTAGTCTGCCGCCTCATCTCCTCAGATAATAAGCTTGCCACCACATTTTCAAAGGATAGATCTGTTGTACCACTACTAGTAGCAACTATCAAGTTATCCAATGAATCAAGCAGTGAACAAAGCAGTGTAATAGCCTTGTCGTTATCCATCACATCAAAACTAATAGACAATAACTGACCTATCAAAGTGTTGAACTCATGTAGATGAATAGAGAAATAATCGCCTTCAACCATCCAAAGGTTATATAACTTCTTCCACAGAAATAATTTGTTTACCAAAGATTTACTCTGATAAAGGCTTTTCAGGTTCTTTTAGAATACTTTCACAATCTTCTCCCACTCTGTAATGGCAGTTAAAGATGACACCGAAACCACCACTGGTGATGTCGCCTCTGTCGTGGACGCTGCTGTCATGCTCATCATACTTTTCGACATCTCATTGACTGTCACTGTCCACATGTCCCTATCCCCGAGTAGATCCTCCATCTTTAGTTTCCACAACTAGAAGCTCTTCCCTCTGAACTTTTTGATTTCAATCCGTGAGCCAATTGACATCTCAAATCGTTAATCCTCAAACACAAGGCTCTAATACCTCTTGTTAGCATGATAACCTAAGTTTCGGAAAAACTTGGGCTTTGAGAGTCTACTAAGCAAATGCCTAATATATGATGTAGAAGATTATATGAACCTAAAAGCTTAAGCTAATGGGTTCTGGTTCCACCACTATATATATACCATTCATTTATCTAGTTTTTTTCTCCATGTGGGATTGATTTTCCACATCACTTAACTCACATGTGAATATTCCCAACTATCTCCCCCTCACGTGTGAGTTTCCATTACTGCCCATATAACGACCCATCCCGACTTGGCCACCCCCGAGATGGTGTCATCACATTTTGAAAATTTTAGCACGACACATATATGCAACAATAAAAATAAATAACACTAATAGAAAATTTTATATCAATCCTTAACCCTCAATAGGGGAGTTACATCAATCTGATCTTTTAAACATTACATACAATGTAAACTGCATGAATATTTACAAATAATTTTTTTTTCTCTTTAGTCTAAAGATGTTGACACGTACGTGACTTATAGAAAACGATTTCTTCTGAACCTCAACTCACCAAATTATTTGCCATGCTTGCTACCTTAAAACATTGCACAATGAGGGGTGAGCTTCACAAGCTCAGAGAATTAAATTTACTAAAAGTATTCAGTTTGCATAATAGCATTTTTTATATTTAATCATTTATATTTCACATAACTTGATGATAACTTTCTACTATCACTACACATGTCATAAGATTCATTCTCTATCAATCTCTTCTTCTCATTCATTGGTTCACCTTAAGACCATCAATTATCTCATAATTATCTCGTAATGAGGTCCACATCATAAAGTCCACCATTTAGATGGTTCTTATCATTCTCTGTTTCTTTCTGCCCATAATTGTCTCTCTCTGTGAGACCAATTCACCTATAAACAATTTCATAATAACACACCACAAATCAAC
Organism: Bretschneidera sinensis; assembly: GCA_023935145.1. Classification (NCBI taxonomy): domain Eukaryota; kingdom Viridiplantae; phylum Streptophyta; class Magnoliopsida; order Brassicales; family Akaniaceae; genus Bretschneidera; species Bretschneidera sinensis. Next base: position 49,847,022 of record CM043705.1, read on the forward strand.
ATTCAATTATGCAAGCAATAATTAAAACATACGCAATGCATGAATTATTGTTATGGGAACATTTTCCCACATATCGACATGTTGTTATTATCTTGGACTGCCCCCCTCCTGGTTCTTTTCTTTACAGCTTGTCCCAGCTGCCACAGAATTCATTTTCAGCATATACCGGCTGTCACAGTGTCCCTTTTAATTCCAGCCTATACCAGCTGTCACAGTTTTTCAATTAGACCGGCCCCTTCCCGATTCTTTTATTTTATTTAATGCATATGTATATGAACAATGATATGAAATATGCATCTGAACAACAATATAATAAAAAAAACAATAGTTCAAATATTTTTATTCTCATTTTGACCAGCTGTATTCCCGATTCTTTCATTCTCATTCAGATATACATGAAAACTGATATGAATATGCATATAAATAATAAAATTAAAATAAGTATGTATTCAGACTAGCTATCCTGATTTTTCTCAAATTATATAATAAAAAATTTCACTAAATTCCTCTCATCCCAAATCACATCAAATCGTCCATCAAAGCTGTCAATATCCACTAAATTTCATCATAAATCACATCAAATCATCCACTAAATTTCGTCTCCTCATAATTCATATCAAACATCAACCAAAACTCGTCAAGAATTTATTTATCAACATCATTATTAAATCAACTTATCATTCTAGTAATATTTCTTTTCATATAATCATTTACTACGTATCCAATATTTATACCATACCTATAAACCAAATATTTATCTATCACCAAAACATGAGCTAATAATTTATTTTAATATTACCACTAAATATTTCAAAATTTTTTATTTAGATTACTTCAAGTAAATCCAACTTACCATGTAGCACTTAAAGCTACTCGTGGATCACTTCCTTGCCTTTCCTGTTCTTTTTAGAATTTCCCCCAGTTATAGATCGTCAACACCTGACATCATATTTATATTAAATTTATAATTTATTCTTCAATTTGTTATAAACCACATCCTTTGAAAATTCCCACTTTGAATTTGAAAAATTTCATGTATGCTAAAAATTTAAAAATAAATACTACATTATTACCTTCTATTTTTCTGATAGCTTCTCATGATTCTCTATGGAATTCCACAGTAAACCCTTTCAAAATTTTGCTATTTCAATATTTCTTTGGGTCCTCAAGTGATTAAAGAAATAGAGTAATTAAAGGAAGATTTAACGAAAATTGATAAGTATAATATTAAGGTGTATATATTATATATATAAAGAAATTTTCTTTTGAAATCGTTGGCAGCAAAGGCAAAAGCCTTCTCAACATTTTAACTCTCCAAAGTCTCCACGTTTTAGCTACCTGTAACACATGCACCCTCCTTTGCTTAATTTGGCAGCAGGTGGCAACACCTGCTGCCACGTTTTAAATTTTTTTTCTTTTATCTTTATTGTTAACGAATTTTTTTTCTTTTTCTTTGTCTTTTTCTTTGTAACTATGCCTCCACGCGTCCAGATATTTTTTTTCAAAAGAATTATTTTATTCAATTCTAAATCCTTCGCGTAAATATATTATTTTAATTTTATGTCATATTTATTAAATTACTTATTTACCCTTACTTTACGATTACGGGTATTACAATTCTACTCACCTTACAAAAATTTCGTCCCAAAAATTTGCTTACTTTACTCCAAAAACAAAAGTGTATAATATTTTTTCGTAATTGTCTCACACTTTCACGTAATCTCTTCAACATCCTTATTTCGCCACAGAACTTGAATTAATGAAATTATTTTATTATACAATATTTGTTCTTTTTGTCTAAAATTCTCACCGGCACTTGTATATAAGCCCAATCTTTCTGAATTTCTATATATTTGCTCAAAATATTTTAATATTCATCATGTAAACACTTTCTTAAAAGTGAAACATGAAATACGTTATGCCACTGCTTCAACTTTGGAAGCAAATCTAGGCTATTCACAACTAGCCCAACTTTCTTAACAACCTCATAGGGTCCTACTTACATCAGACTCAACTTTTCTTTCTTTTTTACCCTCAGCACACATTTTCATGAAGATATTTTTAATTACATCCAATCACCTACTTGAAATTCAAGAGGTCTTCTCTTATTATCAATATAGCTATTCTGTCTACCCTGTGCTGCTTTGTGGTTCTCTCTAACCAATTTGATCCTCTCAGTTGTTAACTCAATAAATGATGGATCAAATATATTTTCTTCTCCCATTTCTTCCCAAAATATAAGAGTTCTACACCTCCGACCATACAATGTCTCAACCCGGCCAAACTAACTGAGAAATTCATCACATCTGTCCTTAACATATCTTCTAGTTCTCTAAAAATCCTTTATGTCTGAGCATGAAAATTTTTATTAAATTCCAACTGTGTACCTGTGGCTTCCTGAAAGTCTCTCCAAAACCAAGATGTAAATCTAGCATCTCTATTTAACACTATACTTAATGGTACTCCATATAACATCACAATTTCAACTACATCCTTATTCAATCCTGACCACTAGAAATTCTGTCTCAATCCTTTATACATCTTATTGTTACTGGGTTGCATCAAATTTACATCATTATGTGCCTCTCTCATTATCACCTTTCTCAACTCCCTATTATTGGGAACATAATTTTCATAGTCCAATACCAAAATACCCTCATTTCAAATTTTGAACTCAAAATGTTTTCTAGTAAACACTCAATGCTTAATCTTTTCTATCTCTTCATCTCTACATTGCATCTTTAAAACATTTTAATATGGATGATTGTCCAATCATATTCGTTAACAATGATCTTCTATCACTGATATTCAACTTCATTCTTATCTCTTTTAAATCTATCATCAATTTCACATCAAGACTCCCTATAGCAGTTAAACTTCTTGTAGACTTTCTACTCAGTGTATCAGCTATCACATTCGTATTTTCTAAATGATAGTGAATTGTACATTCATAGTTATTAATCAAATCCATCCACCATCTTTGCCTCAAATTCAATTCTCTCTGGGCAGGTAAGTATGTCAGACTCTTATAACCCATGAATATCTCACAAGTGGCTTCATACAGATCATGTCTTCAATCTTTAAAGTAAACACTATATCAGCCAACTCTAAGTCATGAGTAGGAAAATTTCTATCATGAATCTTCAATTTCCTAGAAGTATGGGCCACAACTTTTCTATGTTACACATATCCCAATCATTGATGTGATGTATCACTATATACCACACATCTTTTATCACCAGAAGGAAACACCAATACTGGAGTTGTAGTTAATTTCTCCTCTAGGAATTGAAATTTTTTCTCACATTTCCCTCACCATACAAATCTCACCTCTTTCCTGGTCAGTCTATTCAACAGCATTTCAATAATAAATTTTTTGAAAGAATCTTCTATAATAACCAGCTAACCCTAAGAAGATTCTAATCTCAGTCACATTAGTTGGTTCCTCCCAACTTAACATTGCCTCTGCCTTTTGTGGATTAACTGTTATACCATTTCCCGATATTACATGTTCCAAGAAAGTTATTTCATTCAGCCAACACTCACACTTAAAAAACCTTGCATATAGTTTATCTCTCCTCATAATCTCCAACACATTGTCTAAATTTCACATGTTGTTCTTTCTTCTTAAAATATATCAGAATGCCATTACCGAACACAACCACAAGATTATCAAGAAATAGTTCTGACATTTTATTCTTCAAGTCCGTGAATGTTTCTGGAACATTAGTTAATCCAAATGACATCACAAAAAACATATAACTATAACGTGTCAGAATCTCCAATACACTGTCTAATATTTCACATGTTGTTCTTCCTTCTTAAAATATATAAGAATGTCATTACTGAACACAACCACAAGATTATCAAGAAATGGTTCAGACATTTTATTCATCAAGTTCATGAATGTTTCTGGAACATTAGTTAATCCAAATGACATCACAAAAAGCATATGACTATAATGTGTCTTAAAAGCAGTCTTAGGCACGTCTCCATTCTCTATCCTCAATTGGTGATAACCTGATCTCAGGTTTATCTTAGAAAACATTCTCACTTCTTGCAACTGCTCAAACAATTCATTTATCCTAGGTAAAATATATTTGTAGTCTATACACACTTTTATCGTTCCATCTTCCTTCTTCACAAATAACACAGGGGCTCCCCAAATACATCAGGTCCCAAAATTTGTTTATCCACAAATTCTTAAACTTTCAATTCTCTTAACTTAATAGGTGTCACTCTTGTAGGGTGCTATTAAATATATGTGATGATCCTGGTATCACATCAATAGAGAATTTAATCTCCCTACTTGCAGGCAATCTAGACAACTCGTCATGAAACACACTAGAATATTCTTTCACCGTTAAGATTTATTTTAACTTCCTATTTTCCTTTTTAGAATACATTACGCATGCCAAATACTTCTCACAACCCTTCTTCTACCATCTCCTAGTAGTCAGAACAAAAATAAGATAGTTCGAGAGTATTTTATGTTCTCTCTGAAAGTTACACTCGTCATGTTCATATATTGAACACTACATTCTTTTTAAACAATCCACCATATCCAAAGATAATAAATTAGCTTTAGATTCTCTATCACTAATACAAATCACACAACCCTTGTAAACATTGATGATTATCACTCTATCTCTAGTGGGAACTTCAACAAAAAAAAATTGTATCAAATGATTAATACATACTTCAATAGACTTCATACGAATAGTGGATGTAAAAGAATGAGTTGCACCAAGATCAACCAACATTGCTATATCCACAAAACACCTCAAATTAGAGCAATTATAGGATAAATATTTTATCGGATTACATCTATAACAAACTTCTATCTCTTAATCATATATCGGATTATCACTTCCCCTTGACGGCATACTTACTTCCTCTGCCATAACTACCAGTTCTCATAACTTGTCTCCTAAGTCTATGGGTCCCATCGATAGTATTCTAAGCTACAGAAATAATAGATCACGCTTGCCTTTGATTCTGTACCTTGGTTCCCTGTGACAAGGAACACTTCCTCTAAGTGGTCTCCCACTCTGCACACTCATACTGGTACCACCTCTAGGTTCTTCAAATCTAGATTTCTTCCACCGATTCCTCCTACCTCTGATTTCCATTACCTCTTTCTCAATCTGGAGTGCTATATCCACAATTCTGACATAATTCATATGCCTCATGTAATCTGGAGTGCTATATCCACAATTCTGACATAATTCATATGCCTCATGTAAGATAATTTTGATCTAATCTTAAAACATAGTTCATCAAGTCTATGCTATAAGCTATCAATTCTATCATCTGTTACCTTCATTTTCTCAAGAGCATGTGTAAGAGCTTATCTTAGACCATTTCTTTCAACTGCAGATTCTCTCATACCTTTACTAATATCAATTTTATTACTAATAACAATCATACTATCAACATATTCCCTTCTAGGAACCACATATTTAGACTCAACCTCGACTTATCATAAATATTGGGGGCCTACCATGCCCTCTCAAATCAACAACTCTAACTCTAGCTCTAGCACGTCCACATGTCATCCTCAGACTATTTAAAAATACAATTTATTTTAATCTTCTAGTTTCTTACTTTTTATGCAGTCTATAAAATCATAAAACTTAATGCTTTGACACCAAAATTGTAACGACCCATCCCGGGTTGGCTATCCCCGAGACGGTGTCATCATATTTTGAAAATCCCAGCACGACATATATATGCAACAATAAAAATAAATAACACCAATAGAAAATTTTACATCAATCCTCAACCCTCAACAGGGGAGTTACATCAATCTGATCTTTTAAACATTAGATACAACGTAAAATGCATGAATATTTACAAATAAATTTTCTGTTCTTTTCTCTTTAGTCTGAGGATGTTGGCACGTACGTGACTTACAAAAAATGATTTGTTTTGAACCTCAACCCACCAAATTATTTGTCATGCCTACTTCCTGAAATCATTGAACAATGAGGGGTGAGCTTCACAAGCTTAGTGAATTAAATTTACTAAAAGTATTCAGTTTGCATAATAACCCTTTTATATTTAATCATTTATATTTCACATAACTTGATGATAACTTTCTACTATCACTACACATGTCATAAGATTCATTCTCTATCAATCTCTTCTTCTCATTCATTGGTTCACCTTAAGACCATCAATTATCTCATAATTACTTCGTAATGAGGTTCACATCATAAAGTCCACCATTTAAATGGTTCTTATCATTCTCTATTTCTTTCTCAACATAACTGTCTCTCTCTCTATGGGACCAATTCATTTATAAACAATTTCATAATAACACACCACATATCAACATTTTAATGATGTAAGCAATAATTAAAACAGATGTAATGCATGAATTATTATTATGGGAACGTCTTACCACATGTTGACATGTTGTTATTATCTTAGACCGGTCCCCACCTGGTTTTTTTATTTATAGCTTGTCCCGGCTGCCACAGAATTCATTTCCAGCATATATCGGCTGTTATGGTGTCCCTTTTAATTCCAACCTATACTGGCTATCACAGTTTTTCAATTAGACCGGCCCCTTCCCGGTTCTTTTCTTTTATTTAATGCATATGCATAAAAACAATGATATGAAATATGCATCTGAACAATAATATAATAAAAAAACAATAATTCAAATATTTTTATTCTTATTTAGACCGGCTGCCTTCCCGGTTCTTTTATTCTCATTCAGATGTATATGAAAACTGATATGAATATGCATATAAATAATAAAATAAAAATAAGCATGTATTCAAACTAGTTATCCTGATTTTTCTCAAATTATATAATAAAAAATTTCACTAAATTATTCTCATCCCAAATAACATCAAATTGTCCATCAAAGCTGTCAATATCAACTAAATTTCATCATAAATCACATCAAATCATCCATCAAAGCTTGTTAAGATCCACTAAATTTCGTCTCCTCATAATTCGTATCAAAACATCAACTAAAACTCGTCAAGAATTTATTTATCACCATCATTATTAAATCAACTTATCATTCTAGTAATATTTCTTTTCACATAATCATTTTCTACGTGTCCAATATTTATACCATACCTATCAACCAAATATTTATTTATAACCAAAACATAAGCTAATAGTTTATTTTAATATTACCACTAGATATTTCAAAATTTTTATTTAGATTACTTCAAGTAAATCCAGCTCACCACGTAGTACTTAAAGCTACCCGTGGATCACTTCCTTACCTTTCCCGTTCCGCTCAGAATTTCCCTTGGTAGTAGATTGTCAACACCTGACATCATATTTATATTAAATTTATTATTTATTCTTCAATTCGTTATAAATCACACCCTTTGAAAATTCCCACTTTGAATTTGGGGAATTTCATGTATTCTAGAGTAATTAAAGGAAGATTTAACGAAAATTGATAAGTATAATATTAAGGTGTATATATTATATATATATAAAGAAATTTTCTTTTGAAATCGTTGGTAGCAAAGGTGAAAGCCTTCTCAACATTTTAACTCTCCAAAGTCTCCATGTTTCAGCTACCTGTAACACATGCACCCTCCTTTGCTTGCTAGGTTTTATTTTTTTTTTCTTTTCTCTTCACTATTCACGATTTTTTTTCTTTTTCTTTGTAACTACGCCTCTATGCGTTCGGATTTTTTTTCAAAAGAATTGTTTTATTGAATTCTAAATCCTTCACATAAATATATTATTTTAATTTCATGTCATATTTATTAAATTACTTCTTTACCTTGCTTTACGATTACATGTATTACACTCCCTCACCATCATACTTATACCAATTCCAAACTCATACCATAGTCCAACAAGCACACCTGAAAAGTCACCCGTTCTCCTATTGAGGTCAAAGAACCACACATCGACTTTCAACAACGAGCTTCATAGGCTCCACCTTATGAACCACACAGACTTCACCATGCGAGCATCACCCACTTGCTTCACAGGTCACATTGTTCGCACTGCACGAGTACCTCAAGCTCCCCCTGTTGTTTTGACTATACTACCGAGAGCATCTTGGAGTTAACCGCATGATTTAGTCATGCTCAACCGAACCATCGGCTCTAATGCCAATTAAATGATTCGAAACCTGTCAATTACATGAATAATAAACAAAAAGAAAATAATAAAACACGATATACCCAAGTTTACCCCAGAATAAAGCTACATCTTACCAGAAGTTTCACTATAATTAACCTCCCAAATATCTATTTACAATGTGTGCTTAGTACATAGAGAGTATTTTTAAGCAACTTAAGACGCCCTAATTACGGTTTTCGCTTTGCTGCAAAACCATGGCCATTTATTGGCCTAAGCCCAAACTATCAAGCAAAAAATTAGACCCAAAACGTGTACAGGACTTAAAATTTTCGTCTATAAATCTGGACCAATGAAGTATGCACCAACTCTAATAATCTCTCATTTGGTAAATACTTCACACACATGATAAACTTCCCAGAACTCTGTTTCCTCAAGCCCATCTCAGTAACACACTGCTCAAACTTCGCCAGACTAATTATCTTAGTCAAGAAATTTGCATTGTTCACTATTGTATCGAATTTCTTCAAGAATATCACATTTTCTTCAATCTTTTCCCAGATGAAATGATATTGGATATCCATGTGCTTCGTTTGTGAATGAAATGCAAGATTCTTTGCTTAGACGATAGCACATTGATTGTCACATTTCACCTTCACTACTCATTGTTTAAACACAAGCTCAACACACAACTTTGAAGCTAAACCACTTTCTTTCTAACATGAGTTATCGCTATATACTCTACTTCTATGGATGAAATAGCAACAAAACTTTACCTCTTGCTCATCCAACTCACTGCCCCACCAAACAGATTGAACACATATCCACTTGCAGGTCCCTTGCTGTCAATATCTCCTCCCCAATCAGTATCAACCAATTCTACAATATCAAGATTCTTCTCACCTGCCACACCTCCATAACACAATGTAAACTCTGATGTGCCACGAAGATATCTTAGAGCTTTCTTGATTGCAGTCCAATGCTCTTTCCTAGGATTAGACATATATCTTCTCAATACTCCAACTACTTGGGCAATATTTGGTCTTGTACACACCATGGCGTTCATCAAGCTTCAAACTGCATTAGCATAAGGTATGTGCGCCATCTCTTCAGCTTCTTCCTCCATCTTCAGAAATTGTTCCGAAAATAACTTGGTTCCCAAAGGCATGAGAGTTCTTACCGACTTGCTGTCAAGCAAGTTAAATTTCTTCAACACTTCTTCAATATACTTCTTCTGACTTAGCCACAGTTTTCGCTTTTAAGGATCCCTTTTTATTTTCATGCACAAGATAAAGTTTGTTGGTCGTAGGTGTTTCATGTCAAACTGCTTTGCCAGTGATGCCTTCACAATGCTAATCATCTTCCTGTTATTTCCAATCAACAACATATCATCAACGTACAAGGTTAAAATAACAAAATCAACACCTAACATTTTCATATAGATGTAGTGATAAGCATAGCTTCGAGTGAACCCAAGCTGAATGGCATATGTGTCAAACTTCTAGTACCACATCTGTGGTGATTGCTTTAGTCCGTACAAGGACTTCTTCAATTTACAAACCAGCTCTTCCTTACAAAGCCTTCAGACTGTTTCATATAAATTTCCTCCTCTAAGTCCCCGTGAAGGAAAGATGTCTTCACATCTAGTTGCTCGACCTCTATATCATAAACAACTGCCATGGATAAGACAAATTTGATAGATGTCAACTTTGCTACTCGGGAAAATATCTCACTATAGTCAATTCCCTTTTTTTGCAAGTACTCCTTTGCAACCAGATGTGCCTTGTACTTTTCTACCATTCCATTTGCATTTGTTTTCTTCTTGAAATCCCATTTGCACCCAATTGTCTTCCTATCCCTAGGCAATTTCACAAGGCTCCATGTTTCATTCTTGTCGAGTGCTTGCATCTCCTCTTTTATAGCTTCCTCCCACTGATTTGCATCATCTGAGGTCCTCGCCTATTTCACTATGCTAAGATCATCACTAGTAATATGTAAAGCATAAAATGCACTGCAAACACTAGAAGAATACCTGATGCGTAGCCTCCAAACTAGTGTGGATCTCTTCATAACCGGCGTGGTCTCCACCCCTGAGCCAACGTCTAAATCCTCATCCTCTACATTAGAAACATGAATATCGTGCTTATACCCAACTGACTCGGAATCTAAGGTATCCGGTGCAGTCTACAGGGTAGTCTCCCACTCTCTATCTCCCATGCTAAGATCAATCTGAACCTACTTTGGCTGTTCTGGTACATCTTGGATAGCCACCACATCCCTTTGTGTTTCTTTGAACACAAAATCTCTATTGAAAATTGTACTCATGTTTTCTGGATTCCATAGCTTGTATCTCTTGACCCCATCCTTGTAACCAATGAAATTGCACTTCACTGATTTGCTATCAAGTTTGTTCCTTCTTTCTTTTGGCACATGCATATAAGCATCACACCCAAACACCCTAACATGAGCCAAACTAGGCTTCTTCTTGAATAGTGTCTCAAACGGTGTCTGACCCTGCAAAACTGATATAGGTATCATGTTCTTCAGATAACATGTCGTAGCCGCCGCCTTTACCCAAAGTATGCATCAACTTTAACAAAAAGATCCATCTGCAACACACCAAAGCAATAAGAGAATCTAACAAACACAAGGGTACAATGCAAGAACTACAATAGGTACTAATCTCTTTTTTGTGATCCCAAGTGATAAGTTTTTCTTCAAAAAATCTCCAAGTTCGACGAAGTTGCTTTGATTGCAACTTCAAATTATCCTCTGCCAAATCTTCTTCTCTAACTCATTGTCATCTGGCAAACAAAACAATAATTTTTTTTTTATAAGTAAGGATACAAAACAAGAATTATAAGTGATAAACATTAGATATGCAGCAACATTTTCCATACCACCACACCTAGGGAGGCAAGGCATAAAAGTAAAAATCATTGTACTTGTAACACCAGAATAAAAAGATATACCCATGCCTTTTTAAGTCATATACTTGGCACAAGCACATCATCATCATTATTTTACAACCACAAGACAATTTTTCTCTTTTCTGAATTACAAGAACAAAACTGCTTGTTCAAACTCAAACAGACTTGCCTGAGTACTCAGTCCAGCCTAAAATTTTCAGCCCAACCAAATTAGCTCTTTTAGGCATTACCCCAGGCCCTTCATAATCTTTCAGGTTTATTTTCAAACTAGAAAAAAATGAATTTCCCACCAAAAGAGATGAAAAAGAAACATGATCCTGATAGTATGACACCATGCCTCATCTACTATGTAATGGTCTGTGCAATATTATTCGCTTGATATTTCAATGCTTGAAGCAGATCAAAAATAGCAATGATGTGCAATAATTTCATAGTCAAGCGGATGGTTGAGTCTACCTTATTCAGTCTACTATGTAATGTGGGTGTTTTTTTGGTTAGTAGGTCCAAGCTTTGCTTGGTGAGTGTTGTAATTAAATTAGATACTCTAGGAAAGGTTTGTGTGGTTAATTGGATTCTTAGGAGTTGATTGTATTCAAGTGTGTTTTTTGCTACTAAAAAATTCAAGCATGTTTTTTTGCTATGGAGGCATGGATCCAAGACAAAGGTTGTATCCATTTAAAGGGGACAATGAATATATATATATATTTTTTTAAAAAGAGAGTGTAGGTTGCTATCTGCATAAAATTCTAGATCCTAATAGTTTTGAAGGTGATGGAGAGTATAAGTGCTTGTGTGTTATGGTGAGAAGAGTCCTAGTAAGATAAGACATGTTTCAGTATGTCTATATGGTTTGTCCTCGTGGTGACTAGTGAGAGTCCTAGAAGAATAAGTATCTTTTGGCTTCTTATTAGTTTGAGTGTAGGTTTTATGTTTCTAATGGACTGTTTTGTTAGGCTATTCTTAGGAGTTTGATCCTGCTTTGTTTGTCCTAGTAGAATAAGTATCTTTTGGTTTCTTACTAGTTTGACTGTAGGTTTTATGTTTCTGGTGGATTGTTTTGTTATCCTAATCTTGGGAGTTTGTGTAACGACCCATCCCGGGTTGGCCACCCCAGAGACGGTGTCATCACATTTTGAAAATCCAGCATGACACATATATGCAACACTAAAAATTTATCAAATGCAATTATTTACATCAATCCTCAACCCTTAATAGGGGATATACATCATTCATATCTCAACTTAAACATTGTATACAATATAATATGCATGCATATTTACAAATATTTTTTTTTTCTTATTAGTCTGAGGATGTGGACCACGTGGCTTACAGATAATAAATCCTTCTGAATCTCAGCTCACCAACTATCTGTCCTACCTGCTGCCTGAAATCATTTAACATTGAGGGATGAGCTTCACAAGCTCAGTGAATTAAATTTACTAAAAGTATTCAATTTGTATAAATAGTCTTTTAATATTTAATCATTTATATATCATATAACTTGATAGTAGCATTCTACTATCACTACACATATTATAAGTCCCATTCTCTATCAATCTCTTCTTCTTATATATTTGTTCACCTTAAGACCATCAATTATCTCATAATTACCTCGTTATGAGGTTCACAGCATATAATATACCATTTAGATAGTTCTTATCATATCATACTTCCATGTTTCTTTCTCACTATAACTGTCTCTCTGTGAGACTCATTCATCTATAAATAAATTTATAATAACAAAACAACACTTCAGCATTTTAGTAATAAAATCAATATTTAAAATAGATACAATGCATGAATTATTATTAGGGAACGTCTTCCCACATGTCGACATGTTTTTATTTTAGACCAACTGTCTTTCCAGTTCTTTTATTTCATTTAGACCGCCCCCCCCCTCCGGTTCTTTTATTTCCAGCATATACCGGCTGTCATGGTTTTCATTTGTTTCTAGCATATATCGGCTATCACGGTTTTTCATCTAGACCGGCCCCCTCTTGGTTCTTTTATTTCATGTATATGCATAAGAACAATGATATGAAATATGCATATGAACAATAATATAAAAACAAACGTGTATTCAAACATTTAATTTAGTTATCCTGCCTTTTTTCAAATTACTATTTGATCAATTTCAGTAATTTCTTCTCCTCATATATCACATCAATTTATCAACCATAACTCGTCAAGAATTTCATTTATCACCTTCATTATTAAATCGACTCATTATTCCAATAATATTACTTCTCATATAATAACTTTCCACATATCAATTATACCTATCATACCCATCAAACAACTTTCATCTATTATCAAATCATAGGTTAATAAGTTATTCAAATATTATCACCATATATTTCATATTTATCTTGATTACTTAAAGTATATCAAACTCACCACGTAGCACTTAAAGCTACCCGTGGATCATCTCCTTGCCTTTCCTGCTCCTCTCAACAATTTTCCCCGGTTGCTAATCGTCAACACCTGACATAATATTCATATTAAATTCTAATTTATTCTTCAATTCTTCCATAATTCACACCCTTTGAAAATTCCCACTTTGAATTCTGAGAAATTTCATGTATGCTAAATTTCAAAAATAAACTTTATGTTATTACATTTTGTTTTTCTTAGAGCTTCCCGTGATTCTCTATAAAATTCTCTCGTAAACTCCTTCAAAATTTTACTCTTTCAACATTTCTTTCGGTTCCCCAAGTGTTTAGAGAAATAGAATAATTTGAATTGTAAAAGGAAGAAAACCAATTAGGATTTGGTAAGTATAATTAAAATAAAGAACAATATATATAAATTTTCCGCCGCTTTTCCACCGTCTTACTTTTGAGCTGCCTAACATGCAGTATTTTTACAATATTCTTGCAACACTTGGAAGTCCAGGTGTTGCACGATTTCTTTTTCTTTTTCCTTTTCCTTTATCTGGACAAATTTTTTTTTTCTTTACACCACCACGCATCTGTTTTTTTTTTTTTGAATTGTTTTATAAAAATTAAATCTTTTACATATATATTATTTTAACTCCATATCATATTTATTAAATTACTTTTTTAACATTTATTTAAGAATACAGATATTTTAGTTTGATCCTACGTTGTTTGTACATTATTCATTCTCTTCAATAAAAGATGATTTTGCTTCTAAAAAAACACCACTTACAGACCCTCTGTTATCGTTCCTTCTCGTTCTTGAATGATTATCGCTCTTCATTGTTATGTCATCGTAAAATGACCCTAATATGCTTCACCAACCTATCTTCAAAACACCATCAAAGAAGAACACAAAAGTGGAAATAGAATGCAAATTATGTTAACCTCTGCTTTAAAAAAAAAAAATAAATAAATGTATTGCCTTGAAAGAAAAAGAAAAAAAGTTGTCTATTCGAAAGTGTTACCAATTAAAAGGTTCAATACTCATGCTTTTATATATACGTGGTCTTAAATCTGTGAATTATTTTTAGGGATTTATTGGGTTTTTAGTAGGCATGAAATTCCCATCAAGAACAATATGACTACAATTCTTCCTTTAATTTTTTTTTAATATCCAAAGACTACTAGTAATTGTTAATTTATGTATTTCCAAAGATACTTACAAAATGGGAGAAGTTGGGATATTGATGTTTAACTTTACCACAGGATTTTATAACTACAATTTTAGTTAATTGAAACTTACTCTCAGAACACACACACACACACACACACACACACACACACACACACACACACACACACACACACACACACACACACACATATATATATATATATATATATATATATATAATTTTTAATAGAAAGTTTATCCAAATCGATGGATAATATGGAATTAAATGGTGCGTTTTATGACCAAGACCTTTTAGCCTTTTACAAGTAAAAAATGTTCGAACTAAATCATATGTTGAGCCTAGGCGTTTTTTAGTGATATAACAAGGGTTTTAGTGTAAAATATTATACTTTGAACTAAACAACCCAAAATATCTAATTAGTATTCAAAACAATATTGTTAAGGTTTAAGAGAGGAAGTGAGACAATACAAAGAAGAGAATTGTATTGAATGGTGTGATTTACTTACAAGTGAGCTATCCTATTTATAGGAGCCAATAAGAGAGCCAAAGATATACACAACCAATGTGGGATTAAACTAACTAAGCAATAACTATGCTATACATAATCTAACAGCCCCCCTCAAACTCAAGGTGGAATATGAGAAACCAACTTGAGTTTGAAAACAAGATCACGAAAACGCCCTGGAGGATGTGACTTGGTAAAGATGTCTGCGAGCTGATCCTTGGATGTGACAGAATGAAGCTGTAGGGAGCCTTGAAGAAGATGATGACGAACAAAATGACAATCAATCTCAATATGTTTGGTCCGTTCATGAAACACATCATTATGAGCAATCTGAATAGCACTTCTATTGTCACAGTATACAGGAGTGGCAGCAGAAAGTGATACACCCATATCTTGTAACAACCATCGTAACCAAAGAAGCTCAGAGGTAGTATCAGCTAAAGCACGATATTCTGCCTCTGTACTAGATCGAGCAACAACAGTTTGTTTCTTACTACGCCAAGAGATAAGAGATGTGCCAAGTAGGAAACAATAATCGGTGGTAGAACGACGATCTGTAGGATCACCTGCCCAATCTGCATCGGTATAAGCACACAACTGAAGAGGAGACTTAGAGGAGAAAAAGAGCCCATGAAACAATGTCCCTTTTAGGTAACGAAGGATGCGAAGAACAGCAGCAAAATGAGTAGAGCGAGGAGCAGCCATAAACTGACTCACCTGATGGACAGCATACGAGATATCAGGTCTAGTAACAGTAAGGTAGACAAGACTGCCAACCAAATGTCGATATAAAGTAAAATCACGAAGAAGTTCGCCATCATGGGGTGTAAGACGAGCATTAAGTTCAGTTGGTGTGTCAACAACCTTACTGTCTGTGAGATTTGCCCGAGAAAGCATATCAGAGATATATTTGGCTTGTGTCAAATAATAACCATCAGAAGAAGATGAAATCTCAAGACCAAGAAAATAGCTGAGAGGACCAAGATCTTTCATCTCAAAATGTTGATTGAGAAACTGTTTAAGTTCCTGAATACCAATGGGATCATCCCCGGTGATAATCATGTCATCAACATATAACAGAAGAAGTATGATGCCCTGGTCTGTGCGGCGAACAAACAAAGCTGAATCATAGGAGCTGATGGAATATCCAAGGCTAGACAAAGTGTTGCTAAACTTAGCAAACCATGCTCGATGAGCCTGCTTAAGTCCATATAGAGCTCGACGAAGACGACATACCTTGTTTGTTGGATTAGATAGTCCAGGAGGTGGTTGCATATAGACTTCTTCATTAAGATCACCATTAAGGAATGCATTTTTAACATCCATTTGAAAAAGTGACCAATGGCGAGAGGCTGCAACAGCTAGCAAAGCACGCACAGAAGATAGACGAGCAACTGGAGCAAAGGTCTCCTCATAGTCCACACCATACTCCTGAGTAAAACCCCTGGCAACAAGTCGAGCCTTGTACCTGTCAACAGTACCATCTGAACAAGTCTTAATTTTGTAAACCCATTTACTGCCAACCACAGACTTTCCAGGAGGCAAGTCAACCAAATCCCATGTATTATTCTTGTGTAAAGCATCAAGTTCCTCTTTCATCGCAGTCTGCCAAAAGGGGTTAGTGGAAGCCTCACGATAGGAGTGGGGCTCATGTAAAGTAGCTAAAGCATGAAAGCAATGAAAATTCTGGAGATGGGATGGAAGAGATCTTACTCTGGTGGATCGGCGAAGGTCTAGAGAGGAAGTGTGAACATGATCCTCATATGTAACAGACCCTGGGGGCTCAGGCGAAATGACGTCGAGAGTATCAGGTGGAGTGGAATCGAGAGTATTAGGTGAGGGAGACTCGGGCAAGACATTACTAGTGTGAGGTGAGGGAGACTCGGGCAAGACATCACTAGTGTGAGTAGGAGAAATATGAGGCTCCATAAGTGTGGTAAAAGGAGGAAAAGATGGCATGCTAAATTTGCCAATTTCATGAAATAGTCTATGCTCCCAGAAAACTACATGACGGGAAATGCGAAGACGACGAGACACAGGATCATAACACCGATAGCCTTTTTGTTCAATTCCATATCCAAGAAAGCAACACATTCGAGAACGAGGCTCAAGTTTGGTGCGCTCATGAGGTTGGAGTAAAACAAAACAAGCAGAACCAAACACACGAAGATGGTGGTATGAGGGAACATAGCCAAACAACCGCTCGTAAGGAGTGCAATTATCAAGGATAGGGGTAGGCAGCCTATTGATCGTGTAGATAGCCGTTAGAGTGGCTTCACCCCAAAATGGGGTAGGAACAGATATGGAAATGAGGAGGGCTAGAACAGTGTCTAAAATGTGCCTAAGTTTACGTTCAGCTCGACCATTTTGTTGTGAAGTGCCAGGACATGACAAATGAGGAACAGTGCCATAACTTTTTAGGATGTCTTTAAAAGCATGTTGAGTATATTCTAAAGCATTATCAGAACAAAAAGCTTTGATAGGTTTTGAAAATTGGGTTTCAATCATTTTAGCAAAAGTACGATAAATATCCAATAATTCAGAACGAGATTTCATTAAAAATACCCAAGTGTAACGAGAGAAATCATCAACAAAAATTACAAAATAGCGTGAACCACTCATACTAGCAATGGGAGAAGGTCCCCAAACATCAGAATGAATTAAATCAAACGAAGCAGTAGCATGAGACTCACTATTATTAAAAGGAAAAGCCGGCTGTTTTCCAAGTTCACACGAAATACAATCAAAAGAACTTTTAGACACTGACCCTAATAACCCCTTTGAAGCTAAAAGTTGTACACGAGATGCAGATGCATGACTAAGACGTGAATGCCAAAGTGCAAGGGATGGTGGTGACAATGAGGCAGCAGCAGAGACGTTAGAGGCGGGAAGGTTGGGCAGGTGTAAGGATGAGAGTTCGATCATGCGCCCAATTCTACGCCCGGTCCCAAGGGTCTGACCAGTACGAGGATCCTGCACATTCACACCAGAAAAGTCAAAGATAATTCTATATCCAAGTTCACATATTTGCCCAACGGAAATAAGATTATAAGATAATTCTGGCACATGAAAAACTTCAGGAATAGAAAGAGAACGACTATTGATGGTGCCTATAGTTTTAACAGTCATAGTGGAGCCATCAGCTGTGCGAATGAATGAGGAATGAGGCGAAGGTACAGATGTAGTAAATGAAGCTGGGAAAGGTGTCATATGGTTGCAACAAGCGGAATCAAAAAGCCAAGAGGCAGAATTACCTGGCAGGACTGAGAGGGTAGAGGAAGATGCATTACCAGAACGAGACTGGATGACCTGATTAACTATTGCCTCGAAGTCAGTTGCAGATAAGGTGACAGTAGAACCTGATGACCCGTTAGAGAGTGCAACTGAAGATGAAGCTGTAGTCGCAGATGGATATGGAACAACTGTAGAGAGAGTGCTCTCAGGATGAGCAACTGCTGCAGTGGGAGCATTGGATTTTCCCCTTTGCCAACATTTATCAATAGTGTGCCCTCGACGTTTACAAAAACGATAGAAATTGTTGTCACGAGGCTTAGGAGAAGGTCGAGGAGCACCAAACCTGTCAGAATGCTTTGGCTGAAATGATAAAGAACTAGATAATGAAGCAGCCAACACTGAAGGACTATGTTGAGAGTGCATAGTCTGTGATCTGCTTTCTGCACGAACAAGTTCAAAGATAGCATTGTCCAAAGTAGGGAGAGGAGAAGGATGTAAAAGTTGCACACGAATAGGCTCAAAATCATCACGTAATGCCATAAGAAAATGGTGAAGACGATGTTGATCCCTTCGTTCAGCATACATTTTGGCATCTGTAGGATCCTTCCAAATAGGATCAGAGAGATCAATTTGATTCCATAAGAATTGCATGCGAGCAAGAAAATCATTAATACTCTGCCCCGGTTCTTGCTTCAGGCAGAAGAGCTCAAACTGGAGCTGATATTCTCGAGCACCATCAACAGCAGAATAACGAGAAGCAAGCATATCCCAAGCACCCTTAGCTTCATCAAAGCTACCAAATAGGGCAGAAATAGATGGAATAGTAGTATTACGAAACCATGTGAGAATTTGATGATGATTACTTTCCCAATCAGTGAGACGAGTGAGAAGAGCATCATTAGTTTCAGTAGCCCCTTTAACTGGCTTCTCGACAATACCAACCACGTAAGACCAAAGCTTACGACTTTTGAGGAAACTTCGCATAGATTGAGACCAAACAATATAATTTGTACCATCCAATATAGACTGAACATGACGAAAAATATCTTTTTGTGCCATCTGGTCAAATCTGGTTGTCGGTCAACGGTCAACGGTTGAATAGTGACGTCGATGGAGCAGTGGCTGAGATGACGTCGATGGAGAATGAGACTCCGACTATAGTGGTAACCCGACAGACATGAAAAGGATATTCAAGAAGTTTTTCTGATGTGAAGGATCCACTAACAGTGGCAATCACAGAGCATACTCAACTCTTAATATACCGACAACCTTAAAGAAGTTTTTCTGATGTGAAAGATCCACTAATAGTGGCAATCACAGAGCATACTCAACTCTTAATATACCGAGAACCACGAAGGCTCTGATACCATGTTAAGGTTTAAGAGAGAAAGTGAGACAATACAAAGAAGAGAATTGTATTGAATGGTGTGATTTACTTACAAGTGAGCTATCCTATTTATAGGAGCCAATAAGAGAGCCAAAGATATACACAACCAATGTGGGATTAAACTAACTAAGCAATAACTATGCTATACATAATCTAACAAATATCAACAAAAGTCTTTTGCTGGTTGAACAATGTAATTGAAACTAAACAATGAGTTTCATGTGCCCACACAAGGAAGAATGTAATTAGGAAATTTCTCAAAATCACGTACACAATTAAGAAACCTCTTTCGCGGATTTGAGTATGTCCAAGATGTTCCAAACTAGTGCTTCCAATTGATCACGTGTCAAATATGATATTGAAAGTCTCATTTCTAGCTTTTCTTATTCCCTTTTTTTTACTCTTCACTCTATGTAAGGATCACCGGAACTCGACAGCAGAATTGATGTTGCTACAGCGGAATTGATGATGCTACAGCAGAATTGATGAACGTGACGGCGGAGCTTGTTTTCAAGAAAAAGTTTCGCTGAATATGAACCAATAAAGAGCTCCTAAAGCAAATAAAGGTAAAATTGATTGATTTCTTGAGTTCTTTCTGAGAAATACAGGGCCTTATATAGGTTTCTTTATTTAAAAGAGCTTGTTGGTTGAATTGCTAACAGAAATTACTAGTATATTAACAAACTTAACAACCTATGTAACAATTCTACAACTATAAGTAAATGACAGTTAAGCCTTCGTTCTAAAAGATATAGTCTTAATGCCACATGGGTATTCTTCTCTTCTACAATCTTTTCTATCTAAGACTTCTCATCTCTTATACTTAATTCTTTAATCTTTTGTCTGTCTATTTCTATTTCCAAAAGAATGAGAATTAAGTTACTCCTGTATTTGTGGAAGTACCTTCTCTTACTCTAATGGTATAGGAAAGCTTATAGTCATATCATTCCTACACCCATCTAAACAAACCTTGTCCTCAAGCTGCAGTTAGGGGTACAATGCAGTTAAAGTATGAAAATCCTCCCAAGATGTGTCCTCCAAGACCAACCCTTAACAGAAGATAAATAGTTGGGGTTTATCTTCCCTTGGCTTAAGATGCATCTGATAACCAAAATAGCAAAAGAGTTTAAGACAGATTGATTACCAAAAGATAAATAGGGTAATGGAGCAATAGGTTTTGATGGTGAAGGGCCAATGAATGATTTGAGGAGTGAAATGTGGAAAACAACACGTATTTTACGGGTAGAAAGTAAATCTAATTTTTATACCACTTTGCCCACCCTTTGTGTGATTTGATTAGGTCTATAAGGCTGAAGTTTTACCGTCACCCCTTCTCCAACTTGAAACTGTAATTATCTTCTGTGTGCATCAACTTGAGCCTTCATTCTCTACTGAGCATGTTGTAAATGGAGATTGAGTTGCTACAATAACGTTGCCCTCTTAGTTAATTGGTTATCCACAACTTCCATAATGGCACTGACTATTTAGTACCCTGGCAGAATTGGTGGTGGTCACCCGAATATAGCTTGGAATAGAGTCATTGCAATAGATAAGTGATAAGAAGCGTTACACCATAATTCAGCCCAAATCAAGTATTTTGACTTCTGTTTAGGCATGTCATAAACGAAGTTTCCCAAATAACGCTTAAGGCATCTGTTCACCTTTGTATGTCCATCAATCTAAGGATGGTAGGTAGAGCTCATGGATAACGTGGTGACACAGATGAAATAATTGCTTCCAAAAGATACTAAGAAAAACTAAATCTCTGTTAGATACAGAAAAGTGTGGAAAACCATGTATTTTGATAACTATAATAGAGAATATATTTGCTACTATTATAGCTGTAAAGTTAGTAGGTGTTGACCCCGCATTGATTTTTGATAATGAAAAAACTAGATTAATTTTTTAAAAAAAATCTTTTACGTAAGCTCTTAATCCATTAAGGTACTTTGTTCCAATATTATAAGATTTGTATGCACTCAAGAAGTTGTGCAAGCATGCTAATTGCCCCACATGCACCTTCTTTCGACTATTTGAGCCAATTTCAAAGTTGAATTCTTTCAAGCTTAGTTTTTTTTAAGGTAGTTAAAATTTTATGTATTCTCCTTCTCAATTACTTAGCTTTTAAATGACTCAAATTGTTTTCAAAATATCTTCTTTAAAACCCAAATATTTTTTTTATGAAAGATGGTAAAAATTTTTTTAGAAAAATCATTTTTGGGTGACCACAATCAATTGGGCCAAGATTACTGTTGACTTAAGGTCTGTCTCGGGCAAAAACTTCATTTCCAGATTACAATCAGCTGTAACACTTATCCAATCGATTGTATGAGGGACAACAAGGTTCCTCTAGTTGACTGGATTGCATCACAATCGATTGCATAATGTCCTTGAAGCCTTTTAATTTCAAATTTAAAAAGCATAGTCGACTGGATCAAAGACAGTCGACTATATTCATAAATAACGACTAGTTTTCAAAAATTGAGGCATGAGACAAAGGATTTAATGCTCCAAACAACTATTCCTTTTGTCTAATGACCATATTGAGTTAAGACTATACATATTCATCATAAATTAGCATTTCTAACTATCAAGAGCATTCAATTTCATCATAAGCACCTTTACTACTCTTCAAAGCTTTCAAAATTGATTTTTGAGCAATCTTTAAGCTTTGTTCTTGCGAGAGAGAAATTCTTTGAGTTGTATACATTAATTGTACTCTCTCTTGTGTACCAAATCTTCTCAGTCATTTTCAATCTTGTAAGAGAAAAAGTTAGTGTAGCTCTTGAGAGTGTTTAGATGTTAAACACTTAAGGGAAAAACTCTTTTGTAAGAGAATCTTGCAAAGGTTTGGGAAACACCTTGGAAGTTGCTTGTTTGATTTAGTGAAGCTTTCAAGGAGAAGACTTTAAGAGAGTGAACGAAGGGTCGGGAATGATTCTGGTATTGTCGAACTACTATAAATCGAGTTTGCACGTTATTCTCATTTTTTCTTTTAATTTCCAACAAACTTCAATTATTGCTTATACTTGTTGTTGATTTATTAATCTTGTGATTAATTTGTGTTTGTTCAAAAAGTTTTTAAACCCACTTCACCTCCCTCTTTGGTTACTTTAGTTAACAGTAGGAAAAAAATCAAAGTGAGCAAATTTAGTAAGCATAACCACTACTACCAAGATAACAGTGTATCCATGAGACAAAGGTAATCCAATGATGAAGTTCATGGTGATCTCTTCTCATACTTGTGATGGTATAGGTAATGGTTGTAGTAGGCCTAGTGTTTTAATAGTTGGATGCCTAATATGCTGACAAGTGATACAGTGAGTGACATAGTGTTAAATGTCTTTTCTCATCATAAGCCAATAAAATATTGCAAAAAAATTCTAAAAGTATTATGAATTCCAGAATGGCCTCCCATTGGAGTATTATGGAATTCCTTGTGGATTTGACTGGTTAAATTAGAATTTGAACTAACTCTCAGTTTTTTCTCTAAAGTACAACAAACTCTCTTTTACAATGTAGGCAGTAGTGTATAGTACATCTTCTTTCAGCTTTTGGTGTAGCTCAAGTATTTTAGGGTTAGGACCATTAACTTGCTTTAATTTCTCTAGCAAACCACATGTAATAGTAGTAAAGGATAATATGACTCCCTCTACAGATGGTTGCTTACTAGTCTGATCATCTCAGTTAACAATTGGAAGTCTAAAAGAGCATCTGCCACACTATTTTCACTACAAGGTTTATAGACAATATAGTAATTGTATCCCTTTAATTTTCTTAAGTATTAATGTTGCCCAGGAGTTTGAATGACTTGATTCATCAAATTTTTTATAATTCTATGGTCAACCCTAATGATGAACCTTCTGCCTAATAGATATTGCCTCTATTTTCCAATTGAATAATTTCAAATAGTTCTCTCACATAGGGAAATATTGCCCTTTTTTCCCAGTCAATTTCTTGCTGAAAAAGCTAGAGGGTGACATTCTTGAGACATGACAACCCCTATCTCTTGATTATAAGCATCTGTCTCCACTTCAAATTGCTTTTGAAAATCAAGAAATACCAATATATGGACTTGAGCCATAACCTGTTTAAGAAGGTCAAAAACAGCTTGAGCATCTTTTCCCTAGACAAAATCATCCTTCTTCACTAATGTAGTCAATGATACTACAATAGAAGCATACCCTTTGAGAAATTTTCTATAGTACCCGTTGAGTCTCAAAAATCCTCTAAGTTATATCTTATAAACTGATCATTCAGTCATAACTTGTATCTTATGTGGATTTGGTTGCATACCTTGAGTTGAGACAATATAGCCTAAATGTTCTATAGAAGGTCGACAGAACACACATTTGCTCATTTTAGCATATAACTAATTAGTTTCTAGACACTATAGAACTTGCTTTAGATGGTCAAAATGATATGTGAGAGGGGTACTATACACAAGAATGTCATAACAAATTACTGTAACAAATTTCCTTAGAAATGATTTGAAAACATGGTTCATTGTATCCTAGAATGTGGAAGGGGCATTGGTGAGCTCAAAATGGCATTACCATAAATTCATAGCCTTCATTGGTCCGAAAGGCTATTTTATGGATGTCTGTAGGCTTGACACTAATTTGATGATACCCCGACCTTAAATCCAATTTAGAAAACAAAGTGACCCACGTACTTCATCTAAGAGTTCATCAATAGTAGGAATAGGGAATTTGTCGTTAACAGTAATGGCACTGACAGCTCGATAATCCACACAGAACCTCTAAGAATCATTTTTTCTTAACTAATAGGACTGGTGAAGAAAAAGAGCTTTGACTCGGTCTGATAACACTAATTTCTAACATTTCAATGATAGGTTTCTCAATTTTTGTCTTTTGGAAATAGAGGTATCTATAAGGCCTAATTTTTACAGGAATATGCCAACTGATTAAATGAAGTTGGTGGTCAAAGTTTCTTAAAGGGGGTAAAGTTTTAGGTTCCATAAAGAAAACTTTTGTAAGAGTTTTTGAATACGAAATGGATGTTGTAACTAAGAGCAAGTAGTATAGTTAGATTTTTGGCATGCTTTTAATTGAAAAAATGAGGCTAATCATTCCAAGGAGGTTAATTTTCTCATTAGGGTTGAATAAGGGTTCATCTTGCAGATGTACAAAGCTACCATTCCATTGAAAATCCATTGTAAATAACTTATAATCAGTTACCATATATCCCAACCTTTCAAGCCACTAGATACCTAAGACTATCTCAGCCCTTTGTATCGAAAAGACAAAGAGATTAATGAGGAATTCATGTTCCTGTAATTGCAATTTGACATTGATACATATCTTATTACACACTATAGAATCACCATTTTCTATGTAAACTTAAAATTGTTTGTAAGGGTAGATAACTCAGCCAAGTTTGACTGCTGTTCTTTCTTGTATTAAGTTGTGTATACTACCACTATTACTAAGAATATAGATAGCGTGGTTATAGTACTTTACCCCTAAGCCTGATAGTTCTTAGATTAAGCTTACCTGCCATTGCATGAAGACTTATTTCTAGCATGTTTCTTGCAACTGGATCAGGTAGCTGCAATTGTTGATCTTGCAATTCTGGGTACAATGCTTCCTCATTGTCCTCTTCTTTATCTCCCAGAAGTAAAAACATTATACTCTTACAATTATGACCAGGTGCATACAGTTCATCACAATTATAGCGTAACCTTTTTTTTCTTCTCTCATAGCCTTTATTTCTACAGAACTGAGCTTTCTAATTGTAATCTAATTGGATTGTATGACTAGTGGAGATTTGCTAGCTCTTAACAATTGAGGTGGAAGAGGATTTCTGAACCAAGAAGGCTGATTGTCTAATCTCCAAATATTTCTCTTTTTGAAGTTTAGCCAAGGCATGCCTTGAATGAGAGAAATAGGTTGACTCACAAGCAATTTTCTTTTCAACTCTGGTTTAAGGCCTGAGATAAAAAATATAAAAAAAACTAATCACGAAAGATTTTGAAAGACCAGAAACCGTATTTGATAGATCTTCAAACTATGACTGGTACTCAAAAGCAGTTGTTAGTTGCCATAGTTTTGCCAATTTTCTCTTGTGAGCCTCATACGCAAAAGGGCCAAATCTTAGAGATAAAGCTTCAAGAAACCTTTTCAAGTCTTTAATCAAACAATTAGTATGCATCCACTAATATCATGAAAGGGTTGGGCCCTTCATGTGAAATGAAGCAATGAGTTGGAAATCACCTTGACAAGATGCCCAGGTAGTGATCTTCCAAACACCCAAGTCTAGAATGACTTGTATAAAGAAATACAGTAATCGAACACAAGAACAGAAAATCAAAGAAAGAAAGAAGACAAGTAATTTGTTATTGAGGTTGGGCAATGTGCCTACGTCCCCGTGAGTTCTTTCGAACTCTCTGCACTAAAATAAATGGTTCTTACAAGTTACAGCAATCCCTTTCAAGAAATCAAGTTCTTGAAGAAACAAGAAGAGAAGAAAGGAAGAAGATGAGAACTAACAATGCTCTCTATCTAATCTAGACTTCTCTATCTTTTACAACCAGCCTCACTACAAAGAGTCCCTCTTGTGTTTGTCAATACTCTCTATCTAATCTAGACTTCTCTATCTTTTACAACTAGCCTCACTATAAAGAGTCCCTCTTGTGTTTGTCACTCTTACACAATTCTCTCTATGTGTTTACAATTAATCTCACAATGTCACAAACTTGTGTGTTTCTAATGTTGAAAAATGAGGCTAGGAAACTTATTTTATAGCCTTTCACTTCTTGGACATTCTTGTGAATCAATCTCTTCCCTTTGATCATGATCTCCTTTAAATCTTAGCCCTTTATCATTATCTAAGTGGTATTGTGCATTTTGGTGTTGCGCACACACACTTAAGAGGGTCCTAAAGCATGCTGCCTATGTGTGCAGCAATGTTCCTGGGCGGTGCGGCACTGGTGCGCACCTAATGGTGTGTATGCTGGGTTGTGCGGCACTGGGCGTGCACACTGCTCCCAGACTTGATGCTGCTCTCTTCTGCTGCTGTGCGCACACTCTTTTGCCTATGTGCAGAAGTGCGCACACTAGTGCGTATGGCCTTCCCTTGCTCCAAATTGATGCACACACATGTGTGCCTTCTTCTAACTTGCTGAACTTTAATCTTCCACCTTTGGTTTAGACTTTAACCATCTTTGAACCATGGTTGGACCTGTGCAAACTTAGACAAATACCAACAATCTCTACCTTTGTCTAAGTGTTTCAAAAACCTGAACCATTATGCAGAGACCTTCGGGATCCAAACTCATCTTGAGTCATCAATTAACCAACTCTAATCCTAAGTAATTGAAGGCAATGATTGAACTTACTAAGAGGTAGAACTTTAGTACCCAAGTCCGCTGGATTTTCTTCCGTGGCAACCTTGATGGATGCATCCTTTCGTAACATTTTCCCGAATGAAATGATACCGAACATCCATATGCTTTGTCCTCTCATGGAATACTGGATTTTTACACAAGTGCAAGACACTTTGACTATCCAAAAATACCACAACCTGCTCATCCAATACCTTCAACTCTTCAAGCAACCCTTTGCACCACATAGCTTCCTTAATGGCCTCCGTAGCTGCTATGTACTCAGTCTCAGTTGTTGAGAGTGCTACCACTGGCTACAACTGAGCCTTCCAACTTACACAACATCCATTTAAGTTAAAGAAGTATGAGGTAATCGATCTCTTTTTATCCCGGTCTACTCCATAGTCCGAATCTGTAAACCCCTCAAGGCAGAATGCATTACCCCTCTTCTCATACACCAGCCCTACTCCTGGGCTTCCCTTCAAATACCTTAGCAACCACTTTATCCCAAGCCAATGCTCTTTTCGGGATTACTCATAAACCTGCTAAGAACACTCATTGCATGAGCAATGTCGGGTCTAGTGCTTACCATGGTGTACATAATAGAACCAACTGCACTAGAGTAAGGGACTTTCTCCATTTCCTTCTTCTCCGCCTCTGATCTTAGACATTGATCGCTGGAGAATTTGAAATGACCAGCAAGGGGAACCTTCACTGGTTTGCTATCTTCCATAGAGAATTTAGATATCATCTTCTCTATGTAGGAAGTTTGAGAGATCTTCAATCTGTTTCTCTCTCTTTCCCGGATGATACACATCCCAAGGATCTTCTTTGTATGGCCAAGATCCTTCATCTCAAACTCCTCACTGAGTTGAGTCTTTAATTTCTTTATCCTCTCCATGCTGCACCCAACCAGTAACATATCATCAACATAGATGAGGATGATCACCATTTCCTCAACCTTCTGCCTTTTATAGTACAAGCAAGAATCATAGTAACTCCTCATGAAACCCAAGTTGATTACAAAGGAATCAAATCTCTTGTTCCATTACCGAGGTGATTGCTTCAGGCCATAGAAAGACTTCTTCAATTTGCACACTAACTCTCTCTGCCTTCCTTTCTTATAGCATTCGGGTTGCCTCATGAAAATGGTCTCATCGAGCTCTCCATGTAAGAATGTTGTCTTCACATCTATTTGCTTGATTTCCCAATCAAATTGGACCACTAATGCTAACACTATATGTATTTTGTTGTACTTCACAATCGTTGAGAAGATTTCGGTGAAATCTGTGCCTTCTTTTTGTTTGAACCCCTTCGCCACCAGCCTAGCTTTATATCGAACTTCATCCCCTGGAGTATTCCTTTCTTTGATCTTGTAGAGCCATCTACAATCCACAACTCTCTGTTTTTCAGGTTTGGGCACCAACTCCCAAGAGTTATTCTTCATCAAAGACTTCATTTCTTCCTCCATAGCCAGCTGCCACTTTGATGAATCCTTACACTCCATGGCATCCATGTAAGTTTCTGGTTCAACCTCTCATTCTTTCCAAGGAGCTGCTGCATCTGCAGCATTTGCAAACCCATATCTCAAGGGTGGTCTAACCATTCTTCTTTCCCGGTCTCTTGTGAGCTGGTAGTCATTTACTGCATCAACCTCTTCTTGAGTTTCTTGAGCATGGCCTTCATCCAAGGGCTCTACCTGGTCCGAACCCTCTTGCCTCCTTTGCTCTACCTGAACCGAGTTCTCTTTGATGTGATGCTCCACAACTTTCGGTTTGGTTTGCTCACTAGCCCCTGTAGGGTTAGTTTTCTCCAAGTAGGGAAATAATAATTCATTAAAGATAACATCCCTACTTATGATCAGTTTCATGCCCTTCTTTTCTAAGGACCACAACCTATATCCCTTAACCCCATCACTATATCCTTAGAAATACACATTTTCTAGATCTAGGGTCAAGTTTATCCTCCTTTTGATGTGTATATGCTGCACACCCAAAAGTTCTAAGGTTGTTTAATTCAGGGGGTTTTCTACTCCACATCTCCATGGGAGTCTTGAGCTTTAAAGCTCTAGAGGGTGATCTATTTATCAAGTATGCAGCTGTAGCCACAGCTTCTCCCCAAAAATATTTTGGTAACCCGGATCCTATTAACATGCACCTAACCTTTTCCATGAGGGTTCCATTCATTCTTTCAGCAACTCCATTTTGCTGGGGTGTTTTTACAACCGTCCTATGCCTTAGAATGGCATTTAATTCACAGAATTTATCAAAATCATTATTGCAAAATTCTAAGCCATTATCAGTTCATAAAGCCTTAACTATCCTACCCGTTCGAGTTTCCAGCAACTTCTTCCACACGACAAATTTATTCAATGCGTCTAATTTATTCCTAAGCAAATAAACCCAAACTCTTCTTGAATAATCATCAATTAAAGATAGAAAGTAAAAGTTACCTCCTTGTGTTGGTATTCTTGCTGGTCCCCAAAGGTCTGAATGAAGGTAATCAAGAATCCTTTTGGACTTGTGCACTCCGGTGTTGAAGCTGACCCGATGTTGCTTCCCAAGAATGCAACTCTCACATAAATCCAATTATTCTACTTTTTCACCACCAAGTAGACCTTCCTTGCTAAGCATTTGCAGGCTCTTTTCGCTCATGTGTCCCAAGTAAGTGTGCCAAAGGGCTGCCTTGTCCATCTCAGCCATCAAGCTTGCTGCTTGATCATTGATTTCTGTCTCTCCAATCATCTCATAGAGTCCATCGTTTCTTCTGCCTTGATCACTACCAAAGATCCCTTGGCCACCTTGATCTTATCTCCCTCTACTTTGCATGTATATCCCATGGAATCCAGCTGCCCCAATGAGATCAAGTTCCTCTTCAAATCTGGAAGATATCTTACATTTCGCAGCAGCTTTATGACTTCATTAAACATTTTCAATTGAATGTCACCAATCCCTCTCACTTAGCAAGAATTTTCATTCCCCAATAAGACCCTTCCATCATTGACCTCCTTGAAATTCTTGAACCATTCTTTGTGAGGTCACATATGGTAGGTGCACCCGGAATCAAGAATCCACTTTCCATTACCTTGCCTCCTGCTCACATTTGAGCACACAACAAGAACATCATCTTGTTGTTCTCCTTTTGACAACCGAAGCCTCTCCATTGTTGGTATTGCTTCTCCTCTCATCCCACATCCTCTTCCTGCAATCTTTCTTGAAATGGCCCTCCTTGTTGTAGTAGAAGCATCTCCTTCCTCCTCCAAGTCTTGTCTTGGAATGAGATCTCCCATGGTTTTGCCCTCTACCTCTTGATTTCTCCCGATAGCTGCCATGGTTGCTACTGCCATTCCGAGTTGCTGGCCTTCCTCTTATGAATAGCCCATCACCACTTGATGTCTCCTTTATCTTAGCCTTGAAATCATGTACCCTTATGGCATTGATCACAATCTCCTTTGTCAAAGTATCCCTTCCATACTCAATGGCATTAATCAAGTTATCAAAGCAATCAGTAAGAGAATTTAACAAAATGACAGCCAATTATTCATCAGGAAAAATAATGCTACAGCTATTCAAATCTTGAACTAGCTTATTAAAGACATCAAGATTATCTTATAACTCTTTACTAGGGTCCATTTTAAAAGCAAAGATTCTTTTAAGAAGATAAATCTTGTTAGGAAGAGTTTTGGTAAGAAACAACTCATCTAGTTTCTTCCATATGACAGCCGGATCCTCCGAGTCTCCGCACTCCCTTGTGACACTATCCGACATGTGCAAGAAAATGGTGCTGTAAGCCATCTTCTTCGTCTCTGCACTCCCTTGTGACACTTGCTGGAAAAGCATCATCTTCTCCAATAGCCAAGTCCACTTTCTGTTGCATTAGAACAGCCTTGATCTTCCACTTCCAAAGGGAAAAGTCTCCCTTTCCATCAAACTTCTCTACATAGAAATTTAAAGCTATCTTTTGCGGACAAGATCCCTAATTTATCACTATCTAGAAATGCTTTCTTCAACCTCAAGAACACAGATCGAAGATGGATCTTAACACTGTTCTTGAATCAACCTTCAAGAACACAATCAGATCTTGATCTTTACACCATTCTTGAATCACCTAAGAAGTTGATCTTTGATTCTTGGAGTCTTGACTCCGTCACATTCTTGTTCTTGCTCTGATACCCAGCTGTGCAGCTCTAATACCACTATTGGAAATCACCTTGACAAGATGCCCAGGTGGTGATCTTCCAAACACCCAAGTTTAGAATGACTTGTAGAAAGAAATACAGCAATCGAACACATGAACAGAAAATCAAAGAAAGAAAAAAGACAAAAAATTTGTTATCGAGGTTCGAAAATGTGCCTACATCCCCGTGAGTTCCTCCGAACTCTCTGCACTAAATCAAATGGTTCTTACAAGTTACAGCAATCCCCTTCAAGAAATCAAGTTCTTGAAGAAACAAGAAGAGAAGAAAGAAAGAAGATGAAAACTAACAATGCTCTCTATCTAATCTAGACTTCTCTATCTTTTACAACCAGCCTCATTAAAAAGAGTCCCTCTTGTGTTTGTCACTCTTACATAATTCTCTCTATGTGTTTACAATTGATCTAACAATGTCACAAACTTGTGTGTTTCTAATGTTGAAAAATGAGGCTAAGAAACCCCTTTTATAGCCTTTCACTTCTTGGACATTCTTGTGAATCAATCTCCTCCCTTTGATTATGATCTCCTTTAAATCTTAGCCCTTTATCATTCTCCAAGTGGTGCTATGCGTTTTGGTGTTGCACACATAGACTTAAGAGGGTTCTAAAGCTTGCTGCCTATGTGTGCAGTAATGTTCCTGGGCGGTGCGACGCTGGGCATACGCGCTGCGGCGCTGGTGCGCACCTGATGGTGTGCATGTTGGGCGGTGTAGCGCTGGGTGTGTGCACTGCGCCTAGACCTGATGCTGCTCCCTTCTACTACTGTGTGCACACTCTTCTAACTGTGTGCAGAAGTGCGCACACTAGTGCGCATAGCCTTCCCTTGTTCTAAATTGATGCACACATATGTGTGCAGTCTTCTAACTTATTGAAATTTAATCCTCCACCTTTGGTTTGGACTTTAACCATCTTTGAACAATGGTTAGACCTATGCAAACCTTAGATAAATACCAACAGTAACCTTTGTTCATCAAAAGAATTGGAACGATTCTACTTTGAACGTCCACCCATTAGGATCTGAGCCATCAAACCTTAGCACATCTAACCTCATGTTTCTGGATCCTGAAGTTCTTTGATAAATATGAGTCACAAGAATTGGAGATTTATATTGTTGATGTAAATATTCCAGTCTTGATTCTACTGAATTCATGAAGGATTGTAATGTATCAAATTGGGCACGAAACTCTTGGTGCAACTTATTGGTACCATGATACTGAGATGTTCAAATCTCTTGCATATTGAAAATTTTTTCCTCTAATTTGAAAAATCTTTCATTGATTTTACTGAAGTGATTATCGTCCGCCATTAGAGAGTGTTGGATTCACAAAGTGAAGGTTGGAAAAATTTGAGAGTGAAAAGAAGTTCAGGGTCAATGAAAGAACCAATGATAAGTATCAGCGAAACTTGATAGTCGAATTGATGATGCTACAATGGAAATGATAAACACAACGGTGAAATTGATGAACGTGACGAATGAATTGGTTTTCAGAAAAATCTTTCACTGAATATGAGCCAGTGAAGAGCTCTTAAGCAAAGAAAGTTAAAACTGAATGATTTCTTAAGTTCATTTTTATCAATACAATGCCTTATATAGGCTACTTTATTTACAAGAACTCATCGGTTAAACTGGTAACATAAACTATTAACTGATTAACAAACTTAACAGCCTATGTAACAATTCTACAACTATAAGTAAATGACAGTTAAGCCTTCGGTTATCTCTAAAAGATATAGTCTTGATGCCACGTGGGTACTTTTCTCTTCGTGACCCTTCTAAGATCTTGTCTTTCTATAGTCTTATCCTCTCTTGTATTTGATTCTTCAGCCTTTTGTGTGTATATTTCTATTTTCAGATTTTTGTATGAGAATTCAATAGTTCTTGTATTTTTGGTAGTACCATCTCTTGCTCTAATGGTATAGGAAAGCTTATAGTCATATCACTTCTTTCCTCGATGTTATCTCATGTATAAAATTGTTTTGATTTCGACGAAGGAAATCGGTTTAGAAAGTGATGTAGTAGATAATTCATTCTCCAATAGTCTAGTGACACATGGATAATATTCCTTCCAATAGCCTGATGACACATGGATAACATTCCCTCAAATAGCTTGATGATGCGTGGATAACACTCTCTCCAATGACTTGATGACTCGTGGCTGTAATGATGTTGGGCATGTAACAGAGCAAATGATGAAGCCATAATCACTCACAAACTTCTCACACAAAAAAATGGAAACGAGATTTCAAGGATTACGTTGTCCCTGAACACATAACAAAATTTCTCACACGCCGAAAAGGGAAGTCAGATTTCAGGAATCGCCTCATCCTGAGCACGTGACAAACTTGTTTCCTAAACCGCTATAAAAAGGCCCAACGTACTCATGTTTCAGCATTCACTCATGAATGATAAAACACTACTACCACTATCACTGCCCTCATTTTCTCTCTCAAAACCCTGCACTAACAAAGGTGTCTGAGAGTACTCGAAGGTGCCACCCCAATCTTCCCACATTGACTATTTTGTTCATCACTATCTTTCTGTGCATACCATAAGATTTTAGATCTCCAGCTCAGCAGTAGATTATCGACATCAACAGAATGGTTCCATCTATGGGAAACCAATCTCTCACTAACCAGTAGAAGCTAGAAAATCTAAGAACTCACCTATTTCCATGCCGCCTAGAAATAACACAAAAAATATAGACAAAGGAATCGCCGGAACCAGCTCCGCACATACACAAAACAATACTCACAGCCAATAGTTTGGCTCAAGGTTCCCTACTATGTTTGAACACACGACCCCTGGCCGTAACCTCCAAACTCATCTGGGAATGCAACATCCTCATCAGTTCATCTCATCATTCTAATGATTCAAGCACAGTTTCTAGAGCTCTCTCGTTTGGTAACAGACCTGGCCATCGAAGTCTGGGGAGGAGCTCAACATCCCTCACTCTCGTCCCGTCACAGCGCTCCTAGGCTAACTACTGTTCCTAATAACGGGCTTCCCATCGACAGTCATTCTGCTGTGGAGTCGTCACCACCTCGTGCCAGTAGATCTAAAGGAGACTTCTCCTCTAGGAGCAACCTCAACCTAGACAAATGGATCGAGGAGATTGAAGAGAGAATCAATGAAGCCCTCAAAGACTGGAATCATAACTTTCTAGATGAACTCGGTATCTAGGACCCACCATTCACGCAGGAAGTTCTCGAAGCTCCGCTCCCACCAAATTTCTAGATGCCACGAATCAAGCCCTATGACGGCTCGATAAACTCCTTGGACCACCTATAGCATTATAAGACCACTATGATGCTACATCGGTATTCTAATCCTATTATGCGTCGAGTTTTTCCCCTAACATTTGAAAAAGTTACCGATATATGGTATTCTTGGCTGAAGCCGGGAAGTATTGGCACCTTTAAAGAGCCTAGCTACGCCTTTGTTTCCCACTTCCTTAGCAGCAAAGAATCCAAGAAGACCTCGAAAAGTTTGTTCAACATCATTTAGCATCGAGGGGAAAGGCTTCAAGCCTACATCTTAAGGTTCAAAGCTGCTGCATGGGAGATCCTTGACCTCGATCCCAATGTACAGATGTTGGCATTCAAAAATGGGCTGAGATCTAGAATCTTCAGCTCTGAGCTCACCAGACAACCGCCTATAGATACGAATGAGGTCTTGGACTGAGTAGGGAAGTACATACTGGCTGAAGATGATCAAGCTTTCCAAAGAGTAAAGGAAGAGGAAACAGAGAAGAAGAGAAAAGACACCAATGATCCTCGAGGTGGGACAACCAAAAATCTCCATCACGAGGGCAGATATAAGACTACCACCCATTTTGAAAATTTTATTCCTCTCAATACATCTAGGTCCAATGTCTTGATGCAGGTTTAGGACAGGGTTATCCTTCGATGACCCCCAAAGTGTCAGTGCCTCAGTGGAGATCAGAGCAAGTGGTACCAATTCCATAGAAACCATGGTCACGATACTGAGGAGTGCCACACTCTGAAGCAGCTGAATGAGTCCCTCATCAATCGAGTGTACTTAAAGGAATTTACAGGATCACGATAAGGGAGAATGTTAGACCAATCCAGAAGGAGTCTGGGACATCCTTCTAGCTAAAACTGAAAGTGTCGAGCTCCCAAAAGGAGTCCTAAGCCAACTTGAGAGAAGCTTGAAAACTAGAGTCATCAAAATGATATGTGGCGGGCCAGTCGCTGAAGACAACTCTGGGCAAAACAAAAAAACATACACCAGGTTCGTAGCTTCCGTAAGTGGACCTCACAAGCGAAGAAAGGCATGTCAGACAATCTCTTTCACGGATGATGATCTCGAAAGAGTATAAACCCCACACAATGATGTCGTGGTAGTTTTCCTATTTATAGCTAACCACGATGTCAGATGCATCTTGGTAGATAACGGAAGCTCAGTGGATATCTTGTTCTATGATTCTTTTTAGAAAATGCAATTGAAAGATAGTCAGTTGAAGCTGATCTCAACCTCGCTTTACGGTTTCTCAAGGGCTCTGGTATTTGCTGAAGGCAGTATAGTTCTCCTAGTTATTGTAGGAATAGCTCTATGGACTACCACAGTACAGGCTACTTTCCTGGTAGTCAAGCAACCATCCTTTTCCAATGTAATCCTCAATAGGCCCAGCTTTAACGAGTTGGTTAAGTCAAGGGAGACCAGCAAGTCTCTAGGTCCTGTTATCTAAATTCTGTAAGGGAAGGGAAGAGAATTGAAACTTTGCCCCTTAAGGTAGAAGAATTTAGAGATGAAGTCAAAGCTCTGTGTGGCCGGCCCATGGAAGAACTAACAGTCGTTCTGCTTGGAGAAGGCATCTCCAGAATGGTTAAAATCAGTTCCAGTCTCCCCGAAAAGTTCAAAGAGTTGCTTCTCTCTCATTCAGAGGAATCAAAATTTGTTTGCATGGTCGGCCACAGATATGCCAAGGATAAGCCTTGCTGTGATTATGCACTAACTGAATGTGGACCTAAGTCACAAACAAATTATTCAAAAGGAAAGATCGTTCACCCCGGAAAAGCAAACCTCTATTAGAACCGAAGTTGATAAACTCCTCACAGTTGGCTTCATTCGGGATACAGACTATCCCGACTGGGTGACTAATGTGGTGATGGTAAGAGAATTCAACGGCAAGTGGCGAATCTACATTGACTTCATAGATCAGTTGGTTGATGCCACCCCAAGTCATGAACTTCTAACTTTCCTGGACGCCTATTATGGCTATAACCAAATCCTTATACATGAGCCTGACTAGGTGAAAACAACCTTCTTCATTGACCAAGGGCTATACTATTACAAAGTTATGCCATTTTGGCTTAGAAACACTGGGGCAACGTATCAGAGACTAGTGAACAAGATCTTTCGTGAGTAGATCGAAAAAAATTATGGAAGTTTATGTGGATGACATATTGGTCAAAAGAATCAAAGCCAAGGACCACAACTCTGACCTAAATGAGACATTCGAGATACTTCTGCATCACTGAATGAAGATGAACCCTGTGAAATGTGCATTTGGAGTCACTAGAGAAAAGTTCCTTAGTTTTATGGTTACCCAAATAGGAATAGAAGCTAACTTAGATAAGATCGAGGCTATCCTTGGTATGATCCCTCCTCGGATAATAAAAAAAGTACAGAGGTTGACAAGACGTGTAGTGGCACTCAGTCGTTTCATGTCAAAATCTACAGAGAAATATCTCTCTTTCTTCAGAGCCATTAGGAAGGCAAAGAACTTTATCTACACTGAAGATTGTCAGAAAGTCTTTGAAGAGCTAAAAGAGTATCAGAGTTCTCCCTCGCTTTTGACCAAGCTTGTTGTAGGAGAGAAACTCTACCTATATCTATCGACTGGGTAAGAAGTGGTGGCATCTATTTTGATTCAGGAAGATATAAGTATCCAAAAACTCATGTACTATGTTAGCAAATTCTTTCACGATGCCGAAGCACGGTACCTCCTGATAGAAAGGATGGCATATGTTCTCCTAATTACTACACAAAAACTTCGACTGTACTTCCAAGCACACACCATCGTCCTTTTGACAGATCAGCTATTGAGATAAATGCTTCATAAGCCGGACATTTCGGGGAGAATGGTCAAGTGGTCTGATTACGCCCAAAGTATAACACGGTTATTTGTAGTACAACTTTGGGGTGTCGAATCCACAGAGAAACAAGTTAATTACAAAAAAAGGTGTAAACTTGAACACAAACGATAAATGATTGATTGAAAGAATCTGAATTGTTTAGTTTATGAAAATTGTGTGAATGATTGAATAATAAAATAAAGAAATGACAAGGTTCCGGAAATCCTCCTTAGGTTCGTTGCTCTAATCCTAACTTGATTCAGTTGTTTTTATCTCGATTGCAAGTTTCACATCCCAAACAGGCAATCGGAAAATATTCGATTAAAGCGCATTTATAAATCCTAATGTAATTGTTATGAAATCTTCTTTACTTTCAAGCTCACATGACCTAACTTATAAATTATCAAGAGACGACGATATATCTAAATGACAATACCACAGCAATGGACAAATCTATAAAAGATATCTACCGGACTCAATCACACCCAAACAGGTACACATAAGAAAAGCGTGACTGAACTTATATGAAAAAGAAGCATGCAATCACCGGAGTAATAATAAATCTACTAATCAAATTAAAAATAAAACATAACAATGTTTAACGAAAATAATTCCACTACAACTGAATCAAATAAAAAAAAATAAGAACAACTACACCTAGGGATTCATCCCTTCGCCTTGCTTGGAGATTAGCCGGCCATGGGGCTCATGCGTCCTCGAGTTGCCTCCAGCCTCTCAACGATCATCTCCCCCTTGGTAGCGAAAGCTTCGGCGATTCCTCAGCTTGCCCACCAAATTTATACTTTCGGATTGCTCCTAAAGGCCCTCTGGAGTCACTCTCTGATGATTTCAGATGAGCTCCAATTAATTGATGATTTCAGCTGAGCAGAGTGGGTCTTTATATAGGCAAACTCCCGGAATGCTATGTGTTATCTAGCCGATGTGGGATACTGTCCAGGTGCGCTCGATCGCTGCCCGAGTGCGATCGATCGCACATGCGCTCAATCGCAGCTTGTGCGCTCGATTGCATATGCGCTGCAAAGTACCTTACTCGATGTGGGATGTGCGCTCGATCGCACTGCTTGTGCGCTCGATCGCAATACAGGCAGTAGTCCATCTTGTCCTTCCAGAAGCATGGGATCTTGGTCTTTTAAGCAACAATCACTTCTTGTTCTCTTTTAAACTCAAAGTACCTGAAAATTACACTGAAATAAGTCAGTGGTCCATTAATATTACTTTAGAGTTATTAACACATAAAACCACAATAAAGATCGAGATCAATCCTAAAATGCTAACAATTAACCACTGCTGAGAGGCATTTTATGACTTTCATCACAACCCCCAACTAGCTTATTGCTAGTCCCTAGCAATTCAAGCGAAATTAAGAGATGAATTCCATGGTGGGAATCAAAGTAAATGAAAAGCAATATTAGTGTTAACCAAGAGTAATTCACATTTTGTCTCAAAAATTGCACATAACACATGGCACAAAGAATCATTAAATTTCACCCAAATCCAAAGGTAATTCAAGCATCAATCTTAAAATCGTTATTGACTCTTAACATCCATCTTACCACAAACCATTAATCCAAACATCCGGATAATTTTATGCATAACATTCATGAATACAAATCTTGGTCTCTAAAAACATAATAAATAGCGTGACATCAATCACAAAAACAAGCTCCATATGCTTACATTTCAAACCACTCTCCACTATTGTAGAAAAATCACACTACATTGGATCAAAAGGTCTTTAATAAGCTTGTAACGTTAAGCTAAGGTAAAGGCTAAGGAAGAATGGGAAAGATTCACAAGTAAAAGAATTCAATCTCTTAGCTTTAAATGCAATCACTTTAAGCACTTGATAACCTTTACTTCCACACCCAACTCTTTCAACCAGTTTTCGAGCATTTCTTTCAACAAATCACCATTTTTTCTTTTCTTTTTCTTTCTTTCTTCCTTCTTTGCCATAATTCATTTTTTTTTATTTTGGCACATAACCATTCACCTTCTTTTTTCATCATTTTTTTCTTATCTTTTCCACAACCCCCAACTTATCTCTTTTAATGTACCTGGGTTGTGGTAGTGATATTTTTTTATATTTCCACCCTTACTCCTTTTAAGTGCTTCTCACAACATGTGTATAACTAAGTTCTTTTTAAAAGAAAGGTAAGGATAAAATATTTTTTTTGGCTCATAGAGGTAAGTAAATGGTTTATCCAAAGAAACAAGGCTCAATTTTTCTTTTCAAGAAAAATGCTCAAATAGGTAACTAGTGATAAATATAGCAATGGTAAGTTTGAAAGGCTCAAACGGTTCAAAAATGGCCTATATCATATCCTAAGTAGTGTGCATTCTAGGAATTCGCCTAAAGTGGTTATTAAGTAAGTTCTAGAGCTTGTCGAGACCACAAAAATATTCACAAAAAAATCACACATAAAATTTTTCTAAATGTTTAAGACTAATCATACAATCTTACAACAAACTAGAGTCTCAAACCAGATCAAGATTGATACTTAAAATTAATTTCAAACCGAAGCAAGATTCAACTACTCCTGAATGCTATATGCTATCTCAATTAGGTTTATATCATTGACATGTAAATTGACTCTAAGGCTAACACAAAGCATGCTAAACATAAACAAAGATGGCACCAAGCAGTTCAATGATATGCAATAAGAAATGTATATCTTCCACCCCCAACTTAAGATAAGCATTATCTTCAATGAAAAAGCAAAAGTTAAGGAAACTCTCTTTTTAACCAATGGTGCGTGGAGTTGAAAGTTTTGCACGATCATTGGAACTGCTTCGTTTATTTGCCCTTGAAAAATAAATACTAAAGTAAAACTGGAAAACAGCAAAATAATAATAATAAACAATAAAAAAAAGGAAATATAAAAAAACAATAAAAATAAAAGGATACATAGTGGGTTGCCTCTCATAAGTGCTAAGTTTTATGTCTTCAGCCAGACGCTCTTATTTCCTCCTTGAAAAACATAGGTTGAATGCATCTGCCACTGCTTCATTGCCAAATTTGGTGCTTCTATACTTTTGGGGGGCCTCGAGGATGTCATCAGTAACATCCGCAAATTCTAGCTCGATGTATGCTTTGGTGAAGCCATGGATGAGGGTGGACTCAAATGGATTAAGGTATTGGACCTTTTCCATGAATAAGTCAATCATGTATGCTTGTGCTTGATGGCTTTCATCCACATCCTCTGATTTTTCCGTTGTTGGGATGTGTAATGACTTACTCCTCAGTGTCTCAATGGAATTCACCTCCTGCAAATTATTTTGTGCTAGGTGTTGACCATGGGATATGGACTGAGCTTGAGAAGGGAACTTACCTTGCTCAGTCACACTCAAGTAGCTCATCAACTTGGACACTTGGCTCTTTATCTCCTTATGTTCTTCAACAACCGGCGTAATCAAAGATTCAAGTCTTTGATTAGTCTTACTCTGTGCCTCAATAAAAGCATGCAAAGTGTCTTCTAAAGAACTCCTAGAAGATGAAGGTGCATGATATGGTGCAGAATATGAGCTAGGGGGTTGTGCAAGCTGCTGATTTTCAGATTTTCAACTGAAGGTGGGGTTATCGCGCCATCCCGGATTATAGGCATTAGAGAAGGGTGTAAAAGGCTTCGTGTACATGCCTAAGGCATTACATTGTTCCTCATACATCCCTCTCATATCAACAAATGTGGGGCACTCTTGAGTGGGATGACCTACCCCGCCACACATTCAAAGATTCGACATGGTTAGCCATGTGTGTTGGCTTTGAGTATTTAGTTTTTAATGCCTCTAGTTCTCTCGTGAGCATCTCGACCTTGGCCTTAAGGTTATCCTCTTCCCTAAGATGGTAAATTTCACCACTTTTTGGGTTCCCTATAGGTCGTGACCTATTTGTGCTTTCAGTAGCACTAGGTCCAGTCCAAGTGTGAGCTTTTTCAGCAAGCTCATTGAGGTACTCTATGGCCTCATCAAGATCTTTGTATAAAAACTCACCATTACACATCATCTCTACAAATTGACGCTCTCTATATGTAAGTCTCTCATAAAAATAGCTCACTAAGCGCCAACTCTCATACCCATGGTGAGGGCACATACTCAATAACTCTTTAAATCTCTCCCAAGACTGATACAAAATCTCGCTGTCCTTTTGTGCAAAGGTGGAGATTTGCCTTTTTAAAGCATTGGTCTTATGTTGGGGAAAGTATTTATTAAAAAAAATCCTAGTCATTTCAGTCCACGACCTAATAGATCGTGGTCTAAGTGAATATAGCCAACTCTTAGCTCTATCCTTCAAAGCAAAAGGAAAGAACTTAAGCCTCACAATGTCATCGGTTTCGTCTTGACTATGAAAAGTCGCAACTACTTCCTCAAACTCTCTAATGTGCACATATGGGTTTTCATTATCCAAGCCATTAAATGTAGGGAGTAAATGAATCATCCCTCGTTTAAGATCTAATTGGCTGGAAAGATGATGCATGATGGTGTGGCTGTGCGTGTAGGGTGGAGGTAATCCTGAAGTGTCCTAGCAACATTCTCATTAAGGTTATCGGCTATGTTAACAAAATCCTCTAAATTCTCACTTAGGTTTCCACAATTGGTTGATCTAGGAGAGGTTTCACTATCAGACTCAGAAGGAGAGGGTAATTCTAGTTCGAGTCCTCTAATGAATCTACCTCGCAAATCTCTCGGTCTAAGCATGCACGAAATGAATCAGAGAGGAAATAAATAAAATAAAATAATAAATAAATAAATAATTAAAAAATCAAAACTAAGGTAAAGGAACAATATTACCGTATTTACAAACTGCTGAAAAGAAAAATATTTACAATTCTTCTACCGTCATGTCAAAAGTTGACAATCTTCTTTGTACTTAAGCACGTTTCTCCGGCAACGGCGCCAAAATTTGATTACGCCCAAAGTGTAACACGGTTATTTGTAGTACAGCTTTGGGGTGTCAATTCCACAGAGAAACAAGTTAATTACAAAAAGGTATAAACTTGAACACAAACGATAAATGATTGATTGAAAGAATCTGAATTGTTTAGTTTATGAAAATTGTGTGAATGACTGAATAATAAAATAAAGAAATGACAAGGTTTCGAAAATCCTCCCTAGGTTCGTTGCTCTAATCCTAACTTGATTTAGTTGTTTTTATCTCGATTGCAAGTTTCACATCCCAAACAGGCAATCGAAAAATATTCGATTAAAGCGCATTTATAAATCCTAATGTAATTGTTATGAAATCTTCTTTACTTTCAAGCACACATAACCTAATTTATAAATTATCAAGAGACGACGATATATCTAAATAACAATACCGCAGCAATGGACAAATCTATAAAAGATATCTACCAGACTCAATCACACCCAAACAGGTACACATAAGAAAAGCATGATTGAACTTATATGGAAAAGAAGCATGCAATCACCGGAGTAATAATAAATCTACTAATCAAATTAAGAATAAAACATAACAATGTTTAACGAAAATAATTCCACTACAACCAAATCAAATAAATAAAAATAAGAACAACTACACCTAGGGATTCATCCCTTCGCCTTGCTTGGAGATTTGCCGGCCATGGGGCTCATGCATCCTAGTGTTACCTCCGACCTCTCAACGATCATCTCCCCCTTAGTAGCGAAAGCTTCGGCGATTCCTCAGCTTACCCTCCAAATTTATACTTTCGGATTGCTCCTAAAGGCCCTCTGGAGTCACTCTCTGATTATTTCAGATAAGCTCCGATTGATTGATGATTTCAGCTGAGCAGAGTGGGTCTTTATATAGGCAAACTCCCGGAATGCTATGTGTTATCTAGCCGATGTGGGATACTGTCCGGCTGCACTCGATCGCAGCTCGAGTGCGATCGATCGCACATGCGCTCGATCGCAGCTTGTGCGCTTGATCGCAATACAGGCAGTAGTCCATCTTGTCCTTCCAGAAGCATGGGATCTTGGTCTTTTAAGAAACGATCGCTTCTTGTTCTCTTTTAAACTCAAAGTACCTGAAAATTACATTGAAATAAGTCAGTGGTCCATTAATATTACTTTAGAGTTATTAACATATAAAACCACAATAAAGACCGAGATCAATCCTAAAATGCTAACAATTAACCACTGTTGAGAGGCATTTTATGACTCTCATCATGGTCCATAGAGCTCGGAGAGTTCAACATCTGGTACAACTCCCGAAAAACGATTAAGGCTCAAGCTCTTACAGACTTCATCGTGGAAACAATGCTCCAGGTAGATCCAAGTAAAGTGCTAGAATCAGAGATAGTCGAGCAAATTCCGCAGTAGACTCTTCACGTAGATGGCTTCTCGAACAATACTTGGAGTGGAGTGGGTTCATCCTTTGCAGTCCAGAAGGATTCACCATCGAATATGCTTTAAGCTTTGAGTTCAAAGCTTCCAACAATAAAGCAGAGTATAAGGCATTACACGTCAGGATGAAACTGGCGAAAGCGATGGCCGCTGAAGCCTTGGACACATATAGAGACTCGCAATTGGTGGTAAATCAAATGAACGGTGAATTTGAAGCTTGGGGTGAGAAGATTTCTCAGTATCTTAAGAAGGCTAAATAACTCGCCACCGTATTCAGAGTATTCCTGATAACTCAGGTTCCTCGAACAGAGAATTTAACCTTGAGACTCTTGCCACACTGAGCATTGATGAAGTACATGTACTGCCAGTGACTGAAGTAAAGATGTGGGTAGATGTTGAGCAATTATCTACCTAAATAAATAAGCAAATAACTGAACTTATTTTACTTACAAGTGCACAAGGTCAATAGTAGCATCGTGTGTAAGTGCGAGATCATTTCCATAGGGATTGGCGAATTTTGATTTTGAATTAATTTCACAAAGTAAAAATAGATAGAGATAAATGTTGAGTCTAGATTAATAATAATGATAAAGGCGTAGGGACTTGGTATCCACCACTAATCATGCTACCCCAACAAAACAATATGCCAATGCT
Organism: Bretschneidera sinensis; assembly: GCA_023935145.1. Classification (NCBI taxonomy): domain Eukaryota; kingdom Viridiplantae; phylum Streptophyta; class Magnoliopsida; order Brassicales; family Akaniaceae; genus Bretschneidera; species Bretschneidera sinensis. Next base: position 49,891,355 of record CM043705.1, read on the forward strand.
CTACTCATGCTATGAATACCTGCTGGTTGTCAACCTAAGGGCTTGGTCCACTCCTTAGGCTATTGATTTCCCTAAGCAATGAGTTAGGCATGGTGTATACTCTAACTCCTTTCTCTCTTAAGGGATTCAGCATGGTGTATACTGAGTTGTTCCTTAAAAGAGCATAGGATATGTGGAAATCGACAACCACATGAGACCTAGGGCTTGGTCCACTCCTGATTTTCCATGTTGATTAACCCAAGAATTCGGATAAGATATCTTTTATTACTATTGTTGAACCCAGGACTCGGTCATCCAAATTGATTCAACTAACTAATCCATACCACATGCATACGTTGATCAGACACACACATATGAGGAATTTAAATAAAAATAGGCATTAATAAAATCAAGAATCACAGCATAAATATTGCAAAGGCGCCAATACTGAATTATTGGATAAATATAAATAGGGCTTCAACCAAGTCCTACTAAAAGTTTAGTTACACATAATAAAATAAAGGAAAGAAGAAACATGAGAGAGCTCCATTGAAGAGTCATCAATTCTTCGTAGAATCCCTTCTGGCCTCCGGCCTCCCGACCTAAAGCTAAAACTAAAAAGGAGATAAGCTCTTAAAAAGGGAGATACTGTTTCTGTGTTTTACAAGTCTATTTATAGGGTTCTAAGGACACTTGGAAACCCTAATTTCCAAAATAGGAATTGTTGTTTTGATGTTTCACTGATGTGTGTGCGCTCGATCGTATGAGTTTGCACTCAAGCCTTCTCCTTGTGCGCACGAGTGCTTGTGTACTCAATCGCACTCTTCTGCAGCTCCCAATTCCAGTTTTGCTCTTTGAGTTCCAAAATGCTTCATTTCTTCCAAAAACCTATAAAAACACAGAAAACACAAAAATGAAGTAAAATGGAATAAAATACGCAAACTAAGAGCTTAACAAATGTAAATTAAGGGGCTTAAATATAAATATTTAAGCTCCTATCACACCCTCAAACTTACATATTGCTAGTCCCTTAGCAATACGAAGCTAAAAACTAAATGAAAAATAAAGACACAAAGATAATTCCATCATTCACGATATCTGAAAATTTAAGTGTCCCACAAACCATGATATTTATTCATGAGCAAGCTTAAAGTACAAACTCATCTTCACAATGAATAGGAGTTTTAAATTTTAATTACTTACAAGAGGCAGGCTAAGGCATCAAAGGTCCGAATCAATGTATGGTGAACTAGCACATAAAAGATGAAGCTTCCAAATGATTCCAATGTGTAATGTTTCGATGTCTCAACATTCATCGAATTTCCTATCAGAATAACAATAATGATATAGTTTTATTTCTTTCTTTTTCTTTTATTATGAGATTTTTGCCAAGTTAAGTTCCCTTGAGCTTTCTAATTGACTCATATAGTGAGTATTTAGCCAATGATTCCCAAACCAGATGGTTTTAGGGCATTAGGTGTAAAGACACCCCTAAGGACTTACTAACTTGAGTCAAAAACGCTACGAAACTAACTAGTCTTAATGCTTCCAAGCAAAATCCCCACCTTTTGATGTGAACACTCACTGCTTACTGAGGTAAGAGGTCCAATTACTCAATGGAAACTTTATTTAATGATCATTACATGCATTATTTCCACATTTTGATGTGAACACTCACTGTTTACTGAAACAAGAGGTCCAGTTACTCAGTGGAAAATATACTTAATGATCATTAGGAGCATTTTTTTTTTGCATAGTAACATTCTTCTATATTTTTCTATGCCAAAGTGTTATTCGAACAAGTTATCCGATTACAGTTAGGTCATGGAAACATATACATAGAAATTATATGTCATACTTCACACCATTATGGGCTAATGTGCTCATGTCAGTTTTTAGATCAAACTTGTGAATTCTTAAATGCCAAAAGTAGGTAACTACACCTTAAAACTCTATTATCAGCTAATATGTTTAGGATTTTAAGCTCACTGATGAAATAATATCACAATATTCGTTTAGATCAACAAAAATTTTCAACATAATATGAATATGCATTTATCTTTTCAAAAAAAATGGGACAAGTGTGTGAATGTGTCTCCCATACCCCCAAACTTAAATTACGCATTGTCCCCAATGTGTGAATAACATGGAAAGATCTGACCTGGGAGATGGAGAACTAGCTGGGCCGGTATGGCTCGTAGCACACCCTCAAACTTGAATGGATGTATACATTGTCCCTAAAAAAGAAAAACTAACGTAAAATGGGAAAACAAAAAGTACAGAAAATAAATAAATAACAATAAATATGAAAAACAAAAAAAAATAAAAGGATAAGATGTGGGGTGCCTCCCATGAGCGGTAAGTTTAACGTCTTCAGCCGGACCAAGACTTATTCTTCCCCAAAACTAAGATTGGTAGCAACTAGCATAGGTAGTGTCTTATTTTCTCCCATATAAACATAAGTCAAATGCTTCGGCAGTTGTTTCAACTCCAAATTTGGTGCCTGGACAATGGAAGGGAAAAAAGTAGTATTAGAAGGCACAAAAGTGTCAAATGGATTGGTGTACTTACTTGGATGCTCTGGAGAAGCCTCTAGAAGGTGCACAGTTTCAATGATGTCATCAGTAACATCCTCAGATTTTAGCTCAACATTTGATCCTTTGAAACAATGGGTGAGGGTGGTCTCCAATGGATCAATGTGATGGACATGAAAAACTTGCTCAACAACACCTTGTTGTCGTTCACTCAGCTCTTTAGCCAATTGCACCACTAGTACTTCCAATGTTTGAATGGCTTGTTCATTCCTTGTAGTGGTTTGTCTTATCTCAGTCCGAAATTGCCTTTCTTCTGCCATAAACTGATCTTGTGAGGTCATCAATTGTTGTTGCTGAGTTACCAACTGCATCACAAGACTCTCTAGGTCGCTTTTATTTGATTCAGGAACTGAGTGGGCTGCTTGTTGGGAGTTCCTTTGTTTCCTTTGAAAGTTCAAGGAATTTTGATCATTACTCCATGAGAAGTTGGGTTGAGTCTGCTATCCAGGATTACAGGTATTTGCATATATAGTGTAGTTGTTGGGTCTCACTTGATTTGCTTGCTCTTGATCTGCAGATGAATACAATGGGCAAGTGTCAGTAGTGTGATCAAAACGAGAACATAAAGCACATACCTGAAGTCGTTTGGCTCATGGACTAGGTAAGATGTTTTGAGCAGTCATGGCTTTTATAAGCGTATCTAGGTTCCTCTCCATAGCAGCTAGATAAGCATAACTAGCTTCCGCCATCGGTGCTTCTTCTTCGAATGAATTAGTTGAAAAACTTCAGTGTAGCAGTTTCAGTACTGCTTCTTGGGTACTCTTTGGAGCTTTTGTGCTCGAGCGCACCAAGAACAGTGCTCGAGCGCACCAAGAACAGTGCTCGATCGCACCAAGGAGTGTGCTCGATCGTAATGAGAACAAAAACTCCTCCTTTGCACACCTGAACAAAAACGAAAAACGAAAAGAAGGAATAAATCTGATTTTTGATAAAAATAAAATAAAACGGAACAGAAGAAAATAAAATAAAATAAAATAAACTAACAAAAATAATTCCAAAAGGAAATTTAGCACAATCACCGACAACGGCGTCAAAAACTTGTTGAGTGATTATCTACCTAAATAAATAAGCAAATAACCGAACTTGTTTTACTTGCAAGTGCACAAGGTCAATAGTAGCATAGTGTGCAAGTGCGAGATCATTTCCACAGGGATTAGTGAATTTTGATTTAGAATTAATTTCACAAAGTAAAAATAGATAGATATAAATGTTGAGTCTAGATTAATAATAATGATAAAGGCGTAGGGACTTGGTATCCACCACTAATCATGCTACCCCAACAAAACAATATGCCAATGCTCTACTCATGCTATGAATACCTGCTGGTTGTCAACCTAAGGGTATGGTCCACTCCTTAGGCTATTGATTTCCCTAAGCAACAAGTTAGGCATGGTGTATACTCTAACTCTTTTCTCTCTTAAGAGATTCAATATGGTGTGTACTGAGTTGTTCCTTAAGAGAGCATAGGATATGTGAAAATCGACAACCACACGAGACCTAGGGCTTGGTCCACTCCCAGTTTCCCATGTTGATTAACCCAAGAATCCAGATAAGATATTTTTTGTTATTATTGTTGAACCCAGGACTCGGTCACCCAAATTGATTCAACTAACTAATTCATATCATATGCATACGTTGATCAAACACACACATATGAGGAATTTAAATAAAAACATACATTAATCAAATCAAGAATCACAGCATAAATATTGCAAAGGCACCAATACTGAATTATTGGATAAACATAAATAGGGCTTCAACCAAGCCCTACTAAAAGTTTAGTTACACATAATAAAATAAAGGAAAGAAGAAACCCGAGAAAGCTCTATTAAAGAGTCGTTAATTCTTCGTAGAATTCCCTCTGGCCTCCGGCCTCCCGACCTAAAACTAAAACTAAAACCGAGATAAGCTCCTAAAAGGGGAGACACTGTTTCTATGTTTTATAAGTCTATTTATAGGGTTCTAAGGACACTTGGAAACCCTAATTTCCAAAATAGGAACTGCTATTTTGATGTTTCGCTGATGCGTGTGTGCTTGATCGCATGAGTTTTGTTCGAGCGATTATCTACCGAATTAAATATGAAAATAACCGTTCTTGTTTTACTTGCAAGTGCACAAGGTCTGTGGTAGCATAGTGTGCAAGTTCGAGATCATTTCTACAGGGATTGATGAATTTCGTTTTAGAATTAGTTTCTTCAAGTTAAAAAGAGAAATAACAAATTTGATTGTGAGTAAATAACAATAATAAGAACATAGGACTACGATATCCACCCTAATTATACTTACCCACTAAATAAAGTGTCAATGCTCTAGCTTTATCATGAATATCTAATGGTTGCCAACCTAAGGGCTTGGTCCACACCTTAGGCTATTGATCTCCCTATGCAACGAGTTCGGCATGGTGTATACTCTAACTCTTTTAGCTCTTAAGGGATTCAGCATGGGTGTATACCGAGTTGTTCCTTAAGAGAGCATGAGGGCTGTGGAGATCGACAACCACACGGGACCTAGGACTTGGTCCGCTCTCGGTTTTCCATGTTGATTAACCCAGGAATCTGGTGTGGATATCCCTTATTACTAATGTTGAACCCAGGACTCGGTCATCCAAATTGATTCGACTAACTTATCCATACCACATGTATGCGTTGATCAGACACATATATATATGAGGAATTTAAATACAAACAGACATTAATCAAGTTCAATATTCTAACAAAGCTATAGCAAAGATAATCAATGAATGAACATGTGGAAAAGCATAACTAGGGCTTCAATCGAGCCCTATAGGAGTTTAGTTACACATGCTAAGTAAACTAAACATTCTAAACATAATGAAATAAAAACGAAAAACTAAAACTGACGAAGACTCGGGAGACAAGTCGTCACTTCCTCTCCTAAGCTTGCTACCTCGAATCTAGAACAAAAGATCTCGTTTATGTGTTTTACAGGGCTATTTATAGGGTACTTATGGTGTCTCGAAACCTTAATTTCTTATTTGGAGTCTGGACACTTCTTTTCATATCTGGGTCTGCCGCCTCTAGAGTGATTGCACTAGAGCATATGCGGGATGCGCTCAAGCGCAGGTGTGTGCTCGAGCCTTCTTCAAGTGCGCTAGTGCTCTTGTGTACTCGATCTCAAGGGAGGTACGCTCGAGCGCACCTTACTGGATGGCAGAACTTAACTTTTGCTCCTAAAAGCTCCAAATTATCATCTTTTTGTCAAAGTCTTGTGAAAAATACATAAAACACGAAAATGAAGTAGAAACTACTAAAATATATAAATAAAGAGTCTAACAAGTGTAAATTAAAGGGCTTAAATATGACTATTGAAGCACTTATCACACCCCCAAACTTACATATTGCTAGTCCCTTAGCAATACAAAACTAAAGATAATTTCATTTCCATGATACTCAAAACTTCAGGTTGTGCATAAAACCATGATAACCATTCATGAGTAAGCTTATAATAAAAACACATTTTTGTATTGAAAAAGGATTTTCAAAAGTTCATGTTACTTCCCTAAGGTTGGCTTAAAGCATCGCAAGTTCGATTAGTGTGTGATGAACTAGCAGATATAAGATGGGGTTTCCATATAATTTTAGTGTATAGGGTTTCGGTGCCCAAACCTTTATTGAATTTCTTATCAAAGAGAACAAAATGGAATAATACTTGCTTCTTCTTTCTTTTTCTTTTATCATACCATCTTTTCCATGTTGAGTTCCATAGAGCTTTCTATTTGACCCTTGTAACGAGTGTTTGGCCAATGACTCCCAAACCATATGGTTTTAGGGCATTAGGTGTAAAGACACCCTTAAGGACTTACTAACTCAAGTAAAAAAGGCTACGGAACTAACATGTTTTTAATGTTTCTAAATGAAATTCCCACCTTTTGACATGAACACTCAATGCTTACTGAGGTAAGAGGCCCAGTTACTCAATGAAAACTTATGATCATTAATGGGTTACTTCCCACCTTTTGACGTGAACACTCAATGCTTACTGAGGCAAGAGGCCCAGTTACTCAGTGGAAAGTTTTTAATGATCACTTAGAAGCTTTCGATATTTTTTTTGCATGATGAACATTTTTCTTTATTTTTATTACGCCAAAGTGTTCTTTTTAACAAGCTATCCAATTATAGTTAGGTTATGGAAACATATACAAGAGAATTATATGTCATACCCCACACAAATGCATGTTAAATGTGCTTATGCAAATTTGGATCAAACTCGTGAATTCTTAGGTGCCTTGAGGTAGGTAACTAACTTTGTAAAATTCCTAATACAAGACTATGTGTTCTAGTTTTTAAGCTTACTAATGAATTGTTATCAAAATTTTTAAATCAACCAAAATTTTTTTTTTACCAAAAGAACATGCATTTATCCCTCCTAAAAATTTTTTTTTAAAAAAAACTGGGACTTAGTAATGTGCATGTGTTTCGAGTGTGTGTAATAGTATCTAGTATCTCCCACTACTCCCAAACTTAAAATACACATTGTTCCCAATGTATATGTGGCATGGAAAGATCTGACCTGGGAGATGGAGAACTAGGTTGCTTGCTTGCTTGTACACACCCCCAAACTTGAACTGGATGCACGCACTAAATACCTGACAAAAAAAAATAAACATTGTTCCGAAAAACAAAATATAAATAATAGACATGTAAATATAATTATAAACAAATGAAAAGTACTAAAATGAAAAGGATATGTTTGGGGTGCCTCCCATGAGCGCTAAGTTTTATGTCTTCAGCCAGACGGCGTATCCTCTCATTGTTGATCATTTGTGGGTGCAGTCGAGGAGGTACCGAGTGCAGGAGGTACGCAGTCAATGATGGTCTGTAGCATCACCTCCTGTTGTGTAAACTGTGCCTTTAACCCATCGATCCGCTGATGGATCAAATAGGCTGCCTCACGATCCTCCCGACGGATGTCGGACAGCTCATAGTAGAAGGAGGATAGCTCATCTAGGAGGTGCTGATACTCCATGGATCCCATACCTCCTCCCATGAAGGGCTTACTGGTGGATGCTCGGCCTCCATCAGATCATCCGCTATAGGCTCGACAGCTGGAATCTGTGCCCTAGGTCCTCGGGGTATGTGAGACTAGCTGAGGCTCCACTGGGCTCTCCCAAAGAAAGAATGGTCACTAACCAGGCCGTCTATAGAGGAGCTTCTAATCCCCCTCTTCTGGAAGATGTGACTGAGCAAGAAGGGGAAAAGAAGGCCCCAAGCATTAGTTGTGGTCGTCTGTCGATTATGCACTCCATCCCAGAACTTGTGTATCTGACTCCATATAACCGCTTGAATGGAGTACCAGTGACCCCAAAGGACACACATTATGGTATAGGACTGAGTTAACGAACCATAAACGGGGAGGCAACCTCGACCTACTCCCCGTATTGTTGTGGTGGTCTGCGTACTGTCCCATAAACATATCCTCTATGATGTGTGGTAGAGGGAACGGGTCAGGATGCTCCTCCATGTGGCTGTCCTCCAGTGGGGACTCATCATAGCAGTGTAAAGAACCGGCTATGTCGGTGGTGGTCAGCTCTAAAAATCTGCCCTGGACTGAGGAAGATAAGATCTATGGCCTGGTGCAGTCATAGGTCGGGTTCTCGTAGAAGCTGACCATAAATTGTGTATATGTCGTCGAATGGACTGGCTTGAATAGCTGCTTGAGACCCCGGCTCTTGAACTCTTGGACTGCCCATCTTGTGGCGTCCAAACTATTGAAGTCCTCTTCTATGTTAAATGTTGTCTCGAACAGTATTTCACGTTGTTTGAAACTGGAAAAGGATGCCTGATGGCAGCTGTTGGGAGCTCGGGATGTGGAAGCCATGCGTTGTGAAAAAAACAATGTTGCTACTGGTGTGATTGCGCTCGTGCGCAGATGCTTGTGCACTCGATCGCAAAGATTGAGGTGCGCTCGATCGCTACTAACAAGCACTCGATTGCACTCGGTCAGGCAATAGGTCGAACACCTTATGCGCACCAAAAACCAGAAGCTGTAGAATTTATACACACTTGATCCAAACCTCCTGCAAATGTAACAATACCCAATCAACACAAAAGATAAACATATATGAATGTGTAAACTAAAGATCAAGAACCGTGTGTGATGGTTTGGATGTAAGTTGACAAAAATCAGTTTTGCATATCGAGTTGGATTTGGGAAATTTTAGGGGAAGGTGGTCTTGTGGATGGGTGATACACGGTGGTAGAGTGGTGAGTGTGATGGAGGAGTGGCAAAAATGTGGTGGTCGGAGTGGTATGTTGGTGGTTAGTTAGCCTTGAGGATGAGTTTTGATGGTGTGAGTGCGAGAGAGCGTAGCCAGAGTGCGTTTGAGCGTAAGGGTGAAAAAATGGGTTTCTGAGCTGAGTGTATTTAAAAATCCTCACATGCTTTCTGCCACGAGTGCTCTCGAGCGTATAGTGAAATACACTCGATCGCATGTGTGCGCAACTGCTTAATGTGATGCGCTCATGCGCACTGGTGTGCAGGGCAAGAAGGCACTCGTGCGCATGTGGTGTGCGCTCAATCGCGTGACATATAATTTTGTTAAAAGTAAAAGGAGTTAATAGTAACGAAATAAATAAAGGTAAAAATAGGAACGATACAGTCATACCAACTTGTAGTGGTCTCTGTACCACTAACCTTGATAGAGGCACTTGAGTTATATGTTATGTAAGTGGAATTGCTCAAGTGCTCTCTATGGTAGCTTCAAGGCTACGTCCTTTGAAAGAGGCACTTAGGGCCCCCATCAGGTGGTTCTATTGCCGTCGATGGCTGCTTTGTCTTCAATTTTGGTGCCTGGTCAATAAAACAAGGAGAAGTAATATCAACAAGTGCAAGTTTTTTAAATTGGGGATTACACTTACTTGAGAGCTTGGGTGTGTCTTTAATGGTGTGCACAGCTCCATTAATATCTTTAATCATGTTATCATCTAGCCCAATGTCCAATCTTATGTCAGCATGGTTGGGGATGATCTCCAATGGAATAGTACAATGGACTTTATACATTTTTTCACTAATACCTTGCATGAAGCTCACATTATAACACTCATTATTAGTTTTAGTGGAATCTAGTGTATTAAATATTTTAAATTCTACCTCTTCATCATTTACTCTCATAGTGACAATGCTCTTTTTTTACATTAATATTCATGTCAGCAGTGATCATAAATGGTCTCCCTAAGATCATAGGGAGTGGTACAGGCATATGGCATTCCTCCATGTCCAATACAATAAAATCAGCAGGTAAAATAAATTTACCTACTCTTACCAAAACATCCTCGAGGATACCTCTGGGTCGTTTGATGCTTCTGTCGGCTAATTATAACGTAATAGAGATTGCTTGGAGTTCCCCCAAACCTAGTGTCTCGAATACACTGTAAGGTAGCAAATTGACATTCATTCCTAGGTCCAATAATGCATGCTCAAAAAGCCGGTCACCTAGCCTGCAAGGAATAGTAAAACTACCCGGATCTTTTAGTTTAGGTGGTAATTTTCTCAATAATACAGCACTCACCTCTTCGGTCAAGGCTACCGTCTCATGCTCCTAAAATTTTCGTTTGTTAGTGCAACAATCTTTTAAAAACTTAGCATAAGCAGGTAGTTGTCTTATTGCATCTAATAAAGGAATATTTATTTCTATCTTTTTTCAGGTTTCGAAAATGTCAATCATTTTAGTTTCCTTTTTAGGCTTCACTAACCTTTGAGGGAAGGGTGGAGGTGTATTTATTTTTTTCTATCTCTCTTACCTTAGATGTGGAAGTTTGGTTTTGAGATGCTTGTGTAGGCTCATTGGTGCCGATGATCTTACCACTTTTTAAGGTTGTTACAGCATTCAGTTGCTGATGTCCTCTTGGATTAGGCAGTGGCTGGGCTGGGAGCTCTCCTTACTTTCTGTTACTCAATTCCTTGGCCAATTGTCCCATTTGTACCTCTAGTCCTTGAATGGCTTGATCGTGTTTTGCAGTGATTTGCCTTTTTTCAGTCCGAAATTGCCTTGACTCTTCCATGAATTGTTCATGTTTATTCAGGATTTGTTGTTGCTGAGTCGCTAGTTGTCTCACAAGACTTTTGAGGTCATTTTTCTTTGGTTCAGGAGCAGATTGGGCTGCTGGTTAGAAGTTTCTTTGCTGCCCTTGACTGTTTTCGTTGTTGCTCTATGAGAAATTCGGGTGATTCCGCCATCCAAGGTTGTAGGTGTTAGCATAAGGGTTGTTTTTTGGCGGATAATTATTTGATCCCACAAAGTTGGCTTACTCATGATCTACAGATGAATACAAAGGGCAGTATCAGTATTATGATCAAATTGTGAGCAAATGGCACATACCTGGAGTGGTGTAGCGGGTGGGTTCATTGAGGTGTTCCGAACAGCCATAGCTTTAACCAATAGATCAAGTTTCCTCTCCACAGCAGCTATTTGAGGAGATGATCCTTCATTTAAGCTTACCTCATACATACCCTTACTTTTGGTTATATGTCTACCTCGAGAGGAGAACTGCTGCGTGTGTTCACTTAAGGTTTCAAAGAGTTCCACAGCCTCTTCGCTGCACTTCTCCATCAGCACTCCTCCACAACCTGAATCCATAATGTTTTTGTTAGAATCATTCAAACTTTCATAGAAAGATTTTACCAGTTCGTCTTGGGCTAGGTTATGGTGTGGGCACTTGAGTAGTAGCTCGTTGAAGTGTCTCCAGGCCTCAAAGAATAAATCACCATCCTTTTGTTGGAAGGATTGAATTTCTTTTCTCATTTGCCTCGTCTTTTGGGCTGGAAAGAACTTCCTTAGGAATTTGCTAGCCAACTTCTCCCAAGTGTGGATGGAAACTACAGGCAAAGAATTGTACCATAATTTAGCATTATCTTTCAAGGAAAAAGAGAAAAGAATTAACTGTATTCCTTCTTGGTCTAAGCCTCAGATATGCTAGAATTTGTAGAGGTCAAAGAACTCTCGAAGGTGCAAATGTGGATCCTCACAAGGTGTACCCTTAAAGTGAGTCAGTGCACTGAGTATCTGCGGAGATATATAGTAGTTTCTTTCCACCTCAGATTGATATGCAATGCACGATGGTTGATCGAGGTTCTGCAGGATGAAGGATTGCTTCATCGGCCTCCACTCAGGTGGTTACTGTTCGGTTATCTGTTCTGCCATTAGTGTGTCTGCTTCAATTTCTCCTTCTACCTCTTCTGAATTGTCTCTAAGACTTTTTTGGATAGTCCTCTCTAGCTCGGGATCAAGGGAAAGGAATGCCGGATGCTTGGATCGATGTCTGTGCATGAATCGGTGGCAGTTACGTGAGTGCAGCAGTCAAACACTGCTGCTCGGATGACTCTCTGCCTCAATTGCGCTCGATCGCACTAGAGGGTGCACTCAATCGCGAGTGGCACAGAAAGCTCTTCTGGAGTACCTGAAACAGAGAAAAAGAAAATTGATTAGGGTTTTGATGAAAAGAAAAAAAAAGAAAGATAAAAACAATAATTAAGAATGGAATAGATTACAAAGGAAATAACAATAATTAAACTAAACGAAAAATTAATTCTAAAAAGAAATTTAGTGGAATCCCCGAAAACGGCGCCAAAAACTTGTTGGAGCGATTATCTACCTAATTAAATATGCAAATAACCGTCTTTGTTTTACTTACAAGTGCACAAGGTCTGTGGTAGCATAGTGTGCAATTGCGAGATCATTTCCACAGGGATTGGTGAATTTCGTTTTAGAATTCGTTTCTTCAAATTAAAAAGAGAAATAGCAAACTTGATTGTGAGTAAATAACAATAATGAGAACATAGGACTACGATATCCACCCTAATTATACTTTCCCACTAAATAAAGTATCAATGCTCTAGCCTTATCATGAATATCTGATGGTTGCCAACCTAAGATCTTGGTCCACACCTTAAGCTATTGATCTCCCTATGCAACGAGTTAGGTATGGTGTATACTCTAACTCTGTTCTCTCTTAACGGATTCAGCATGGGTGTATACTAAGTTGTTCCTTAAGAGAGCACGAGGGCTGTGGAGATCAGCAACCACACGGGACCTAGGGCTTGGTTCGCTCCCGGTTTCTCATGTTGATTAACCCTGGAATCCGGTGTGGATATCCCTTGTTACTAATATCGAACCCAAGACTCAGTCATCCAAATTGATTCGACTAACTTATCCATACCACATGCGTACGTTGATCAGGCACACACATATGAGGAATTTAAATACAAACAGGCATTAATCAAGTTAAATATTCTAACAAGGCTATAGCAAAGATAATCAATGAATGAACATGTGGAAAAGCATAACTAGGGCTTCAATTGAGCCTTATAGGAGTTTAGTTACACACACTAAGTAAACTAAACATTCTAAACATAATGAAATAAAAACGGAAAACTAAAACTGAAGAAGACTCGGGAGACGAGTCGTCACTTCCTCTCCTAAGCTTGCTACTTCAAATCTAGAACAAAAGGTCTCGTTTATATGTTTTACAGGGCTATTTATAGGGTCCTTATGGTGTCCCGAAACCTTAATTTCCTATTTGGAGTCTGGAGACTTCTTTCCATATCTGGCTCTGCCGTCTCTGGAGTGATTGCGCTCTAACGTATGCGAGATGCACTCGAGCGCAGGTGTGCCCTCGAGCCTTTTTCAAGTGCGCTAGTGCTCTTGTGCGCTTGATCTCAAGGGAAGTGCACTCGAGCGCACCTTGCTGGATGGCAGAACTTGACTTTTGCTCCTAAAAGATCCAAATTATCATCTTTTTGTCCAAGTCCTGTGAAAAACACATAAAACACGAAAATGAAGTAGAAACTACTAAAATGTATAAATAAAGAGTCTAACTAGTGTAAATTATGGGGCTTAAATATGACTATTTAAGCACTTATCAAGTTTGCACTCGAGTGCAAGGTTGCACTTGAGCCTTCTCCTTGTGCACACGAGTGCTTGTGCACTCGATCATACCAAGCATTGCGCTCGATCGCACTCTTCTGCAGCTCCCAGTTCCAGTTTCGCTCTTTGAGTTCCAAAATGCTTCATTTCTTTCGAAAACCTATAAAAACACAGAAAACACAAAAAGTAAGTAAAATGGAATAAAATACGCAAACTAAGAGCTTAACAAATGTAAATTAAGGGGCTTAAATATGAATATTTAAGCTCTTATCAGTAGACTTGATCCTTCGGTATTTACGTGATGGTCAACTTCCTGAAAAGAAGAGCGAAGCCAGAAAACTTATCTCTCACGCTTCCCGATACATAGTCATAGATGAACAATTGCACAAAAAAGGTCTCACGACGCCTTATTTGAAGTGTCTCAGATTTAATGAGGCCGATTACACTCTTCAAGAGGTTCACGAAGGGATATATGGGAATTACCTGGGAGGCCGGGCATTGGCCTTCAAAGTACTTAGTCAAGGATACTATTGGTCCAAAAATACAGAATGATGCCGCAAAATTGGTTAAAAAATGCAGAAGTTGTCAGCATTACTCTTCTGTGCCCCACAGACCGGTAAAACCTCTTACCTTGATCACCAGCCCACTTCACTTCACCATGTGGGGAATGGATCTCCTTAGTCCTTTCATTGGATCACCCGGTCAGAAAAAACACCTTATTGTGGGGATAGATTATTTCACCAAGTGGGTAGAAGCAGAACCGCTCGCCAGTGTAACTGATCATCAAGCTTGAGGTTTTGTTTGGAAGTCTATAGTGTGTCGGTTCGGCATACCTCGGGTATTGGTCACTGATAAAAGAAAACAGTTTGACAACACTCAATTCAAGGCATTCTGCGAAGTGCTTCGTATTGAGCATCGATTCTCCTACGTAGAGTATCCGTAAGCTAATGAGAAAGCCGAAGTGACCAACAGAACACTCATACAAGGCATCAAGAGAAAATTAGATAAGGCAGACAAGCAATGGATTGACCATCTTCTAAACATACTTTGGGCTTATCGAACTACCACTCGGACTCCCACCGGAGAAACTCCTTTCTTTATGGTATACTGTTCTGAAGCAGTCATCCATTTGGAGATCGGGGTGCTCTCGTTACAAGTACAGAGTTTCGAACAAGCCAGTAACGAAGAAGCCCAATGGATGAACACCGACCTCATAGACGAAGCCCAAAACGAATCTCAAATTTGGCTAGCTGTTTTTCAACAAAGAGTGGCTAGGTAATACAACTTTTGGGTCCAAAATAGAAACTTTCAGCTATAAGTTCTCGTTTTACGAAAAAATAAAGTGTCTTATCCTTGGGAAACAGGGAAGCTTGTCCTAAACTCGAAAGGCCCATATCGCATCAAAAGAGTTTGCCGAGCCAACACATTTGAGCTTGTGGAGTTAAATGGAAAGCCCATCCCTCACATTTGGAGCGTAGAGAACCTCTGCAAATTTTATCAAAAGTATACTTCCCTTGATTTGTGTGCTCTATATGTTTAAACAATGTAACTTGTGAATACCTCGGTTATCAATGAAATAGCCTCATCTTCTCCCTGCATTTTGTTTTCATAGTCATCTCCTCTCGACCTCCCCCACCAATGAAAGAACAATTAAAATAAAGAGTTTGCAAAAGGTGACAAACTAGAAAGATAGAATTTCATTAAGAAATATGATTACAAATCTACGAGAGGCACTACTGGCCTTAAAGTATGGAAGATCAAAAGAAAACGGCCAAGTCCTTAGGGGTCGACCTCTCCATCAAATGTGGCCTCCTCTGCAACACCTCTTAGCTAGGCCAGCACCTCCTCTTCCTCCTCATCTCAGGACCCATTTGTCACGGCACCATCTTTCTCCCCCGAAGCAGCAAGCTCAAGGGCTGATAAGTCGACCGAGGGATAAAGCATCTCAACCTTCTTCTTGGCTTCCATGAACCCTTTGAGGTACTGAAACCCTTTTCTCTTCCATGGCTTTCCTAATGGTCATCTTTATTTCCCTATTTAGGCACTACTTAGAGGCCTCGGCAGTATCCTTCTCCTTCTTCATCGCCTCCAGCTTCTTTACAGCCTTCGTGCTGGCCATGTCAGCCTCCTCATTTCCAACACAAACTTTCTCTAAGAAGCTCTACAACTGTTGGATGAATCCATAATTGTCATCCAATTTTCGCTGACACCTGGATAGCTTGTCATTCAGATCCAGACAGTGATGGGATAACATCATACTCATAATGCTAGACTAAGGTAAAAAGCAAAGAAACACGTTAAGTTACTGATGAGTCTTAAATATTGCATATTTTAGACCCTTAACTTATATTTGTTATGCTCTTAGTTAGTAGTATTTCACTTTATTTTACATCTTTCTTGTGTTTTGTGTATTTTTATAGGTTTGTGGAGAAAATGAAGCATTTCAGGAGATGTGAAGCTTCTGGAGACATTGCGATCGATCGCACGAGATATGCGATCGAGCGCACCTGCGCTCGAGCGCACCTGCCTACGAACGAGCGCATGGTCAACATCCCACATCGAATCTGCAACCCATATTGCTCCGGGTCTTCCCCTATATGAACACCATTTGGCTTCATAATTCAGTGTACAATTCCTGAGCCACTTTGGTGTTTACCGGTGGACGTCCGCTAGCATTCTGGTGGATCCCGAAGGCATTGCTACCACGAGGGGAAGCGCCGCCCGTCAGCGAGTGGAATTTCTCCCATGTAAAGTTGTTTATTTATTTATTTTTATTTAGTTGTTGTAGTTTAATGTTTAGCACTTTTATTATGAATTATAGTTTCATAGTTATGAGTGGCTAGACTCTTCAGCTAAGGTTGAAGATGAAGCTCAGCCGTTGTTTGGCGTAGTAGTTCAGATTTACTTGTACAAATCTGACAATTTTTAGTATAAATGTTCTGTCAATTATTTGAGTTAATCTTATAATTGATTGAGTTTAAATTGTCTGTTGGATATTCCTTGTGTTTCATCTGATGGATACATTGAATGCATTTCGATTAAATTGGATTTCCTTTGTGATTTGTTAAGAGCGGATACATTGGATGCTTTTGGTTTAGTTGGGATATTCTTTGTTTTTTGTCTTATAGTTGGATTCATGGAATGTTTTGATAGGCTTTATTTTTAGAACATATATGCTTAACTTTGGTAGGGTGGATTCGGAAACCTTAGTGTTTTAATTATTAGTTTTTAAATCAACTTAGCTTAGTTTATGTTTCTTTTGCATTATCATTCACAATTCGGAACTAGGTTAAGATAAAGTTAGTTTAGATTAAAAATATATTTTCACAACACAATTCCCTGTGGATTCGACCTCGCACTTGCACAACGCTATATTGCAAATGACTCGTGCGCTTGCGATTAATTTAAAACTCACAACAAGTTTTTGGCGCCGTTGCCGGGGAATTATTTGGTTTGTGAAAATTTTTGGTCTGAAATGATTTTATTTTTCTACTAGTTAGTTATTTTTTTTTTTGTTTAAAAAAAAATTTATATGGATGAATCCAGCGCCGGTTTCATAGTCTTTAGAGGACACCATTACGGAGTACATGAAAATGACCGGCCCGTCCCTCAATGCTGCCAACACATTCAATGTTGATAGCTGTTCCATCTGTGCTAGTCCCATGCATCTAGCACAGAATTGTCCATCAATGTCGGCTTGTGCCGAGTACCCCCTGGAACAAATGAGTGCTTTAAATGACTGTTGTTGGGAATCAAATAGATCTTACTTCGAAACATACAATCCAGGGTGGTGGAACCACTCTAATTTTTCATGGGAGCAGAACCAACTGATGAATCAGGGAGGAGCCCCTTATCATGCTCACAATCAATACCCTCCTGAATTTCCTCCACCAATACCAAGTTATGCCTATCTAGCACCATCACCCACTTACCAAGCTCCCATTCAAGCGCCAGTGTCGGTTTCACAGTCATTGGAGGACGCTCTCAATGATTTCATGAAAACGACTAGCCAATCTATGAGTGAAGTGATGAGTGCAACCATAGAAAACACCCAAGCGATTGCCGAGCTAGAGAGTCAAATTGATCAAATCGCAAGTTACGTGGCTGAAGGAGAGGAAAGAAAGTTCCCCAGTCAACTTGATCCTAACCCAAAGGAACAGTTTGCGGTGGGAAATTTATCAACTCCTATACAAGGGCAAGAAAGTGGCAACAAAGAAAAGAGAGATGCTGAGCCATCTATAGCCACACCTATCATTAAGGATCTCCCTAGGTCGTTTTTACCTAAAACGCCTTACCCTGAGAGATTACAAGCGCCCAAGAAAGGAGAGGAGTTTGAGGATCCCCTGGAGGCATGCTTTGCTCACTTTGGAGAGGACTTGGGCTTAGATAAGTTACTCGAGGAAGTGAATTCCATTTTGGAGTCTGATCCTCAGAAGAGCAGTGAGACGGAGGAGACTATGGATGAATCATGTATTGAGGACCCCCTGGAGGCATGCTTTGCTCAATTTGAAGAGGATTTGGGCTTAGATAAGTTGTTTGAGCAAGCAAATGCTACTTTGGAGTCTGCTCCTCTAAAGATCAGTGAGACGGAGGAAACCACAACACCTGAACCCCCCAAGAAGGAACTTAAGCCTTTACCGGACAATCTTAAGTATAAGTTCCTAGGTCCAGCAGATTCTTTGCCTATAATTATAGCTTTAGATTTGGGTGATGCTCCAGAGGAGAAATTATTAGACGTCTTAAGTGAGCATAAGGAAGCTATAGGCTGGACTATTGAGGATGTCAAGGGTATCAACCCCTTATTGGTAATACACATGATACAGTTGGAGGAGAATGCCAAGCCATCGAGGGAGCCACAAAGAAGGCTCAACCCTGCCATGCAAGAGGTTGTGAGGGCAGAAGATATTAAGCTGTTAGAGGCAAGGATCATTTATCCCATTTCTGATAGCAAGGGGGTGAGCCTGATTCAAGTCGTGCCCAAATGTGCTGAATTGATGGTAGTAAATAAAGACGACGAGTTGGTTCCAACTCGAGTGCAGTCAAGATGGAGAAAGTGTCTAGACTACCGTAAATTGAATGCTGCCACTAGGCCTGATCATTTTCCATTCCCATTTATTGATCAGATGGTGGAGAGCTTAGTTGGGACTGTTTACTAATGTTGGGTCTGGCTGAAGACGTTAAACTTAGCGCTCATGGGAGGCACCCCACAGCTTATCTTTTCTTTTGTTTATTTATTATTTCGCATTTTTATGATTAATGTTTGTTTCCAGTATTTTTTGTTTTCCAGTTTTTATTTTTTAGGGACAAAGCGTACTTCAGTTCAAGTTTGGGGGTATGCTATGAGCCATACCAGTCCAGATAGTTCTCCATATCTCAGGTCAGCTCTTTCCATATTAGTCACACATTGGGGTCAATGTGTAATTTAAGTTTGGGGGTATGGGAGACACATCACACACTTTGTCCTAATTTGTTGTCTTTTCGTCATAGAGATAAATGCATGCTCATGTTATCATGAAATTTTAGTTGATCTAAACATTTTCTGTGATGTGATATCATTGGTGAGCTTAACATTTTGAACACATGATCTGGTGACAAATTTTTAAAATTTAGTTACTTACCTTAGGCATTTGATAATTCACATGTTTGACATAATCTAACACGAGCACATTAGCACAAATTATGTGAGGTATGACATGTGATTTTAATGTGTATTTTTCCTTATCTTAACTGAAACTGGATGACTTATTGGATGAACTCTTGGGCATAGAAAAGTATTAAAAAAAAAATTTATCAATAAAGTTTTCGCTGAGTAACTGGACCTCTTGCCTCAGCAAGCAGTGAGTGTTCACGTCAAAAGGTGAAATTTTGCTTGGTAATATTAAGGTCGGTTTAATTTCATAGCCTTTTTGACTCGAGTTAGTAAGTCCTTAGGGGTGTCTTTACACCTAATGCCCTAAAACCACCTGGTTTGGGAGTCATTGACTCAACACTCGCTACATGGGTCAATTAGAAAGCTTAAGGGAACTAAACATAGTCGTGCCTTATTATTGTTAAAAAAATAAAAAGAAAAAAGAATAAAATAAAAACTATGCCTTTTCGTTCATTTTTTATGGGAAATTCGGTGAATCTTGAGACATGGAGACCTTACACATTAGAGTTACTTGGAAGCTTCATTTTTATATGCTAATTCACCTTACACTAATTCAAGCTTGTGATGCCTTATCCTGCCTTTTGTAAGTAATTAGATTTTAACATTTCTATTCATTGCGAAGATGGGTTTACCTTTTTAAGCTTGCTTATGAATGAATATCATGGTGATGTGTGCTCCTTAAATTTTTGGATACCATGAGTGATGACTTTATCTTTATGTTCTTTGTTTTTCATTGAGTATTTTATTTTGTTTTGCTAAGGGACTAGCAAAATATAAGTTTGGGGGTATTTGATGAGTCTTAAATATTGCATATTTTAGACCCTTAACTTATATTTGTTATGCTCTTAGTTAGTAGTATTTCACTTTATTTTACATCTTTCTTGTGTTTTGTGTATTTTTATAGGTTTGTGGAGAAAATGAAGCATTTCAGGAGATGTGAAGCTTCTGGAGACATTGCGATCGATCGCACGAGATATGCGATCGAGCGCACCTGTCTATGCTCGAGCGCACCAGCCTACGAACGAGCGCATGGTCAACATCCCACATCGAAATATTTGAAGTTCAGTGTATCTGCGATCGATCGTAGCAGACATGCGATCAAGCGCACATGAGATCGTGCGCACAAGACATGCGATCGATCGTACCTGCGATCGATCGCACCACACTGCGATCGAGCGCACACGGGCAGTATCCCACATCGAATCTGCAACCCATATTGCTCCGGGTCTTCCCCTATATAAACACCATTTGGCTTCATAATTCAGTGTACAATTCCTGAGCCACTTTGATGTTTACCGGTGGACGTCCGCTAGCATTCTGGTGGATCCCGAAGGCATTGCTACCACGAGGGGAAGCGCCGCCCATCAGTGAGTGGAATTTCTCCCATGTAAAGTTGTTTATTTATTTATTTTTATTTAGTTGTTGTAGTTTAATGTTTAGCACTTTTATTATGAATTATAGTTTCATAGTTATGAGTGGCTAGACTCTTCAGCTAAGGTTGAAGATGAAGCCCCGCCGTTGTTTGGCGTAGTAGTTCAGATTTGCTTGCACAAATCTGACAATTTTTAGTATAAATGTTTTGTCAATTGTTTGAGTTAATCTTATAATTGATTGAGTTTAAATTGTCTGTTGGATATTCCTTGTGTTTCATATGATGGATACATTGAATGTTTTTCGATTAAATTGGATTTCCTTTGTGATTTGTTAAGAGCGGATACATTGGATGCTTTTGGTTTAGTTGGGATATTCTTTGTTTTTTGTCTTATAGTTGGATTCATGGAATGTTTTGATAGGCTATATTTTTAGAACATATATGCTTAACTTTGGTATAGTGGATTCGGAAACCTTAGTGTTTTAATTATTAGTTTTTAAATCAACTTAGCTTAGTTTATATTTCTTTTGCAATATCATTCACAATTCGGAACTAGGTTAAGATAAAGTTAGTTTAGATTAAAAATATATTTTCATAACACAATTCCCTGTGGATTCGACCTCGCACTTGCACAACGCTATATTGCAAACGACTCGTGCGCTTGCGAGTAATTTAAAACTCACAACAGTTACTAAAAGGCAAAAATAATTGAAGGTAAAGACAAGCCAAGGTAAAACGTTCACCTAAGAAGCCAAGACCTCGACCACGAACCAAAGGCTTTCAATGGGATTTCTCTCGAGCTCGATTATCTATCGTGGAGGAATACCTAGAACGAGGTGCTTTCTTACGACTCAAGTATATGCGAATAGAAAGTCATCCATCTTTATGCCCCAATTGGGCATAAAGACCCCCATAATCTGAAAGAGCCCCTTGGGACGAATACGAGGAGCACGATTGCTTAGATGAAGCAACCCTCAACAGTGGAAGGCTTGGACAAGCTTGAATTATCCACATTAATGGGTATTGGAGAAGGAGCCTAAGGCCTCATCCTCGACCCCTCATTGGTTGGCACAGGCTGCTTACTTGCCTGAGCAACCTTCTTCATTTCCAGAGCCATCTTCTTAGCCTGTTCCCTAGCCTTTGCTGTTGTTTCTATTTTTATTCAACAAAAAATATAAGTATAAGTAACAAGAAGGAAAGAAACAATAAAAAGGTTGTTCAAGGGTATACCACTCTCAATGGTCTTTTCTGGGAATCGAGGGCAGAGGCCGCGCTTCGCCAGCTCCTTATTATCATATAAAACTTTAACATCAATGGGCACGTCAACCATGGATTTTAGGGTTTCCTATACTATTCAAAAGACGTGGTTTCTTGCACTTTCCCACATGGTCCAAACTCTAAGTTAATAGGACTTTGAAAACTTTTCTCACTCTGAATGTAGAAAAAAGTCTTCTTCCACTGCTTGATAGACATGGGTTTTTTCTTCAGCAACCCCTTCTTAGCCTTAGAACTAATTACTACCCAACCATGCTGGCCATGCTTGCTGATCTGGAAGTGATCTTTGAAAACGTTGATGTTCATTAGCCCCTTTCATATCCGTGCAGACGTATATGAATGTTGTGATCAGACACACTGAGTTGGGAACCAAATGACACAATGCAATGTCAAAATATCTCAACATCGAGCAGAAGAAAAGGTGAAGAGCTAATCTAAGCCCAGCTTTCAAGTGTTGAGCCTAAACGCATATCTCAAAGGGTTTTTTGACTCAGAAAGACATCGCAAACTCTCTCCCCTACACCAGTATTTCACAAGACATACTCCTTTGGAATTTAGTATTCCTACCTAATAGCCTCGAGCTTATTCAACACAGAATTTGCCCTATATAACCATTATACCCTTTCTTCCACCCTCATGTCACCTCTAAGCTTAGCAAGGACATTATCCTCCTCATATTCAGAAGAAGAATTCTCGTCCCCCTCCTCTTTCTCATAGGGAACCATTTCCATTGGTTCTTCCAGAGCATCATCACTTCCTAAGGCTTCACCCTTACTAGAGGCTAGGTCCAAACCCATAGCCTTGTTCAACTCTCTAGACAGTGGTTGATTGTCCTCACTACCACTATCACTATCGTTAGACCTATCACGATAACTACCTATGGAAGACATTGTAAAAGTTAAAAAAAGAAAAAGTCACCAAAAAAGTAGATCACAACAGAAGTAACTTTGAGCACTTCAAATCCAACTTCGAACAAGCTCCACACCTCGATCCTTCTCCACACAACCAAAGGATTTGAAACTCCAAGCTAACTCCGAGAGCTCTCAAACTTTGGCTGACTCCAAGGGCTGTCAAAAATTTCTCTCTGAATACAAATGAAGTGAAGTGAAGTGAAGAAATGAGAGGAAACTCCTCTTTTACATAGAAGTTCGGATGTGATTAACAAGGGAAATTAACTCTGCCCCAACTGTAAAGACATTAAGTTTGGCATAATCAAGGAAAGATGCCACTGTTTGTTCCCCAATGCAGTCGATTCATTCCCTAAGGCAATTG
The DNA here is from genome assembly GCA_023935145.1 of Bretschneidera sinensis. NCBI lineage: Eukaryota > Viridiplantae > Streptophyta > Magnoliopsida > Brassicales > Akaniaceae > Bretschneidera > Bretschneidera sinensis. The sequence continues at coordinate 49,914,379 of CM043705.1, forward strand.
AAAACATTAAGTGCATGCGCCGCCTTTACACTCCCCAAAACAACAGTGCATGCTCCAATATTTAACATCTCCACAGAATATTCTAGAATAGCCCATCGCTCCAGCATTGAATGTCCCCACAGAGTGTTCTAGAGCAGCTCAAAGGCTTTTATGGGCCCAAAGCAAAAGAAATTGCCCAAAGTCCCCCTATAAGCCCAAAACAAAAAAGAGCCAAAAGTATTCTATGAGCCCAAAAGAAAGGAAAACAATCCAAGGAACTATGAAGACTCACTCCTCGTCAAAGATCTCACAAGTCGAGCATTTTGACTACTGTTCATATGTTCAGTCCCATGTCTCCAAAGCCGAGCATTTTGACTACTACTCATATGCTCGGTCTCATGTCTCCAAGGCTGAGCATCTTGACTGAGCTTCATATGCTCAGTCCAATGTCTTCAAGCTGAGTATTTTGACTGAGCTTCATATGCTCGGTCCTATGTCTCTAAAACCGAGCATTTTAACTAAGCCTCATATACTCGGTCCCATGTCTCTAAGGCTAAGAATTTTGACTAAGCCTCATATGCTTGGTCTTATGTCTAAAAGGCTGAGTAATTTGACTGAGCCTTAAATCCTTGGTCCTATGTCTCCAAGGCCGAGCACTTTGACCACTGCTCATATTCTCGATCCCATGTGTCCAAGGCCAAGCAATTTAACTAAGCCTCATATGCTCGGTCTCATGTCTCCAAAGCTGAGCATTTTACCTAAACCTCATATACTTGGTCCCATGTCTTCAAGGCCGAACATTTTGACTAAGCCTCATATTCTCGGTCCTATGTCTCCAAGGCCGAGCGTTTTGACTAAGCCTCAAATGTTCAGTCCCATGTCTCCAAGACTGAGTATTTTGACTAAGCCTCAAATGCTCAGTCCCATGTCTCCAAGGCTGAGCATTTTATCTAAGCCTCATATGTTTGATCCCATGTCTCCAAGGCCGAGTATTTTCACTGAGCCATATATACTCGGTCCCATGTCTCCAAAGTCGAGCATTTTGACTAAGCCTTATATACTCGAGTCAATGTCTCAGAGGCCAAAGCACGCAACCAACGGCACAAAGCTCCATTATACTTCCTCAAGCACATAAATATAATTAAGGAAGTGGGGGGCCTCTATGTAGTACATAATTCTCTCTCTAATAGTCTGGTGACACGTGGACAATCTTTTCTCCAATAGCCTGATGACATGTGGATAACATTCCCCCCAATAGCCTGATGACACATGGATAACACTCCCTCCAATAACCTGATGACGCGTGGCTGCAATGATGATGGGCACGTAACAGAGCAAATGATGAAGCCATAATCACTCACAAACTTTTCACAAGCAAAAATGGAAGCGGAATTTCAGGGATTACGTCGTCCCTGAACATATAACAAGACTTCTCACACGCCAAAAAAGGAAACGTATTTCAAGGATCACATCGTCTTGAGTACATGACAAACTTATTTCCTAAACCACTATAAAAAGGCCCAAGGTATGCAGATTTTAGCATTCACTCATTCACAATAAAACACCATTACCATTATTATTGCCCTCATTTTTTCTCTCAAAACCCTACACTAACAAAGGCATCGGAGAGTCCTCATAGGTGCCACCCCCCTCTTCCTCCGGTGACTCTTTAGTTCATCACTCTCTTTCTGTAGAGACCACAGGATTTCAGATCTCCAGCTCAGCAGCAAATTTTTGGCATCAACAGACGGGTTCTTGCTTAGTCCCACCCACTCACCATATAAGCGCCAAGTAGGCACTTACAAGAAAAATTTTATCCATCTCCATCCATCTTAGACTAAGGGAGTTCTATAATTTCATTTTTAATTAGTGGTCAAGGCTGAGGCCCTAAGACTTTAAGATCTTAGGTTCGATTCCAACTATGTTTGAGTTATTCGTCTGATTTATATATCGGTTATTTTTTCCAATACTTTAGATGGATTGTGGTAATAGTGTGGACTTCTGAATGGGTAATGTTATAGTATGAACTTATATTGTAATCAAATCAATTATTGCACTGCTTATATATAGTATCGCTTCAATAACAATAATAATAAAATAGTTGATAACCCAATTGCAACAAATTAAGTTTACCAGACGAAATCAAAATTTTAACAAAAAATTAAAGAAAAAAAAAGATTTTAGCTAACTCTAAGAAAACTCTAAGCTGCTCCATCTACTTTGCCAAATCATGGTTTGCCTAGAAGAAAAGGAAGATAATTAAATATGACTCTGAATTTTGTAGATCTTCAGTAATAATATCATTTTGATAAATTCTGATCACTTCTAGATAAATTTATTCCAACCCTATTTTTTTCATAGTAACTTGCCCTAATTTGTTTGTCATGCTTGTATATGTTTTTTTTGTTGTTTTATAGATGGAGTACTCAAGATAAGTAGATACCAAACTTAAAAAAAAAAAAAAAAAAAAAAAAGGGCATTGTTATGAGACTTTTTGTTAGTTGGTGTTATCCGTAATCAAACCTTCCACTCGTGTTAGGGAATGGGAAAGGATTACATACTATTGTGTAACTCAATTTTTTTATTATAAAAAAAATGACTCTTTATTTCTATGTAAATCGGATTCGAACTTGGTTAAGATATCTGCCTTATCTCCCCTCACCCAACCACCTTAGTTAAGTTAGCTCATGAATGATCATGTGACTTAATTAATTAGGTGCATTACATCCAAACAATTTAAAACTTCTTGAAAATTAAAATATTTTTCAAGTTTTTCTTGATTAAGTTTGAGGGATACCTAATTTAATTTCCCTATTAGTCCTAAACAATGCAAACAAACCAATTAATTCTTTAATCAAACATGGAAAATTAACATCTAATTAACAAGAAATAAGAAGAGGGGATTCAAAATTCTACTACTCAACCGAAGACAAGGAGAATGTAAATCAAAACCAACAGTGATACATGCACAACGCTCGTAACATTTTTTTGCCTTAAAACTTTATTAATAATTTTTTAAAATTTCAGTAAGACTTTTTTAAAACTCTACTAATAATATGAAATGATTTAATTTTTTTTTTGGTTTACTTAATGCGTTTTCATTGGTCTACTATCTCCATGTGCGTTTTATCTTTACACTATCAAATCAGTTCTTTTCAAAGTTGAAATGAAGAGAAAAATGGACATGTCTAATCAAAAATTCACCAATTTCCTGATATGGATAAGAAAGAAGCGTGACCGTATATCAATTGATTGTACCCAAATCCGTTAATGATCACAACTATATGTTGTGAATGGAAGGAGTCATGGTAAGGTTCAAGGAAGACATGGGAATCTCGTTGCCTATATATATTAGCTATTATATAGCTCATTTAATTATTATTATTTTTAAAAGTGATAAATGTACTATATAGAAGTATTTATATCGATGAGAGACTTGAGAGGTAATGAGTTAAAAAGTAAAAAGCTAACAAAATTAAATTGAAGTCTATACGTACATAAATCGGACTCTAAGGAAACGGCCTTGAGGGCAAAAGCAAACCTAGGGAAAGTCGACTTATACAAGCAAAGAAAGGTGAGGAAACCAAGTGTCAAATTAGCTTTGTTTCCATGTTTGGCAATTGAGGAATCGTCCCATCACTAGAAGACACTCAATAACACCCACCACCTCCTAAGTTCACTCACAACTCATCCATCGATCGATTATTAATAACTATTGTGTAATTGACAGTGACATGTGATCTTAGCACCTGTCTCTTTCAATTTTCCTTCTTTAACATTGCACCCACAAAAGATGGAATGCATGGACAGGTCCTTCTCTCTTCACTATCTTTTCATTCAAATCAAAACTTCTTAGCTAGCTCTTTATATTTTAATGGGACCGATTTTTTTTATTTTGATAAAATCTTTTTAATTGATTTTTTTTAACTTAGTAATACTATATAATAAGAGTTGAGATACATAGCCACATGAATTGTTTATCCAACCTATTTATCCATTCAAATTGTACGTTGTAAATGTTTTAACAGTAATTATGAGAAACCCGAATGATAAATATATGTTTGAGCAGAGGTAAAATTGAGAATTTCAAAATCTCTACATATGACGTGGTGTCCACTCATTGACTAGACTCTTAAATGTATTAACATATATTGGTTTCTTATTGTATTTAATTCCTTATTGTGTTTGAATTCCTTAGTTTTCTATTGTGTATGGATTCTTAATTCTATCTATACTATTAGACTCTATGTATAGGTTGTCCATATAATACAACAACAACCAATAATACAGAGTAGTCTTCTCAGTCTCTCTTATTTTAACTCACATGCAAGCTCATCAATTAATTGCACGTGCCCTCAGCCTACTCTCAAAATAACTCTGATACCATATTAAAATAAGTGAGAATGAAAAGAATTTTTTGTATTATTGATTGTTATTGTATTACATGACAGAGTCTAGTAATATAAGCCCTAATAGAATTATCCAAACAAAATAGAAAAATAAAGAATTTAAACTCAATAGAAACCAAGTACAATAAAAAAAAAAATGGACAAAATGGGTACTGCAGCCCATCTTTACTCTAGAATAATTGACTGCAGGGCTGTGCACATAAGTTTTGTTTGCTTCAAAGCTAGCTATGATAATGCAATACTGGGTATCAAATGAATTTATTTGGCGGAGTGGTGTGTCCTCTTCTTAATGGGTACGTTGAGCGCAGGCTGCAGCAGACCAATATCTCAGTCTTGAAATTCTATATTTTGTTTTTTCCCATTGTAGTCTGTTTTGAATTAAGGCAATTGAACAACACAGGCTGATCATGGTTCAGAAGTTTGACAGGATATGCTTTCTTTCTTTCTTTTTACGAAGTATATATATCATGACAAAAATAAAGGTCAAGTTTTCAAAAAAAAAAATTGTTTAATTAATTTGAATTCATGAAAAATATATGTCATAAAAATCAATATAACTAGTGGATTAAAAGGAAAAAAAAATTCTCTCTTTTCATGCCATACAAAAATTTTCTTTCCTTGCAACTTTTTAATAACAAATGAAAAAGTTTGTTAAGAGTACTGCCTTGTGTCAGATGCAATGCAAAGAACAGATTTAGAAGGATGAATTAATACCATAAGGAATGAATTTCACACGACAAATGTGTAACCTTATTACCTTATTAAAATTATTTGTTTCTCTTATGTGCTTGTTAAAATTATTAAATTGCCTAGGTTTAATAGTCATCAAGGTTCATTACTACGAATTGAAAGTAGTATAACTCAAGCCTCGTGGCTTAGTTGTCATCTTTAGATCATTTAAGGGCGTTAATTAAACTTATTCATATGATCATGATATACTATGCAATTCTTTATCATCATGATTGAGTATCTTGTCATTTCACATCCTATATAATTAACCCTAGCTACTGGGTTTGCCTTTTGTTTTTAAAAACAACAATGAAACAATTTTATTAAGAAACCATCAAATTATGGGGTTGATTATCATTATAACTCAAACATAATGTATTGCTAGTTGGTTTACCATCAAAATCATACTTAATTTCACTTTAGTTTCCTGTAAAGTTACCATTTAAGCTTACCCGACATCAATTATTCAATTTCAACTAAACTAACCAAGTAAAAAAAAAAGGAAAACAAAAATTAATAATGATGATGTGCGTAGTATTTTTCCTCCTTAATAATATTGAAGTGAGAGATCAATAATACATTTTTCTTATTTCCGGTTCAAAGGAGACATATTCCAGCGCATAAGTTACAGTGTGGGAGCTAACTCTCTCGTTTTCTTTATCTTATCAGGCTCTAGTAAGACTACGATTCGATCCTAAAAATTTTGTTCAACTGCAAATAATTTTATCAATTAAACTAATTGGCATCCACCATTAATCTTTTCTTCTTTCTTTATGTTCAAGCTTAACAATGTGTCATTTCTGGTGATCAACTTTCAATTAATTAAACAGTTGAGTAGTGGCTTACATCAACTAATCATCATCATGTAATGCTTTGATTTTATTTAAACCTGAAACAAATTAACGAAACTAGGTAGTACGTATAAGGTACTGATGCAGGCATGGCATGATGAACGAAGAAGCTAAGAGTTAATTTCAATCTTGAAATAAAACCAAGATGCATAATTAACAAGAAACTATTCTATTCATTTTTTCTGTAATTTTAGTAAGTTACTATATATCCATTTGAATCTCTCCTATATATGAGATAGTCATTTCACTAAAGTCCCATATCAAATCCAACAAGAAGAAAAAAAAAAAAAAACAGTTTGATTTTTTTACCTGATCTCGAAAATCTAGTTATGCGAACTCACTCAAATAGTAGATAAAGAAAATAGAAAATGATATTTTTCTCTCTTCCTCTGTATCGTGGGATTAGCACAGACCCCGTATGTGGAATAATGGCATCATATGGTAAAGTGATAAAAAGGATATACACACACACTTTTATATATATATATATATATAATAAGGTGAGCTTAGATTTTGTTTTCCAAGTCTGAAAACTAAAAAGTGCCCCATTGCAACTTTGGTGTCTGCAAAAATTGCAGAGAGAGAGCTGGTAACACATTATAATTAGTAACCCTAGATGATCTTCTTTTTGACTCTATAACTACTTTTGCTCCAAAAAGACAAACTACACTCACTAGCTTATTCATTCATCTTATACCTATTCGTTTTCAATATCACAAACCCTAAAAACTTTTCTTGTTACGTGACCTCAAAAATCACATCTTCTTGTTTGTTTGACGATTCAATATGAACCTAGAAGACAAAGTCTCCTCCATGGACTTGCAAGTTCCACAATCTGAGCATCTTTGCTATGTCCGTTGCAACTTCTGCTCCACTGTTCTTGCGGTAACTTTGTTCTCTATATCCCCGATATATATTCAAAGAAAAAAAATTACAATCTTCTTTCTTATGCCTCTTATCTATTTGTTATTACCTTTTTTTTATCATTTACAAGGGCTATTTTTAGCCCTAATAATAAAAAGGAAATTAGGGCAAGGGCAAGGTTATATATATAGAGAAACTTTTGTTATTTTATGAAGATCTTATAGCTAGCTAGCTTTCATTTATGTGCGATTTTGATTTTGTATGTGTTTATTTAATTTAATTTGTGACTTTCCATATATAAATTTGTTTTTTTGAGTTTGATTAATTAATTTGTAGGTTGGGATTCCATGCAAACGGTTGCTGGACACTGTGACAGTGAAATGTGGCCACTGCAGTAACCTCTCCTTTCTCAGCACTAGACCTCCATTGCAAGGCCAATGTCTTGATCACCAAATGAGCCTAAGTCTTCAGGTATATACAAATTAAACACAGAAAAAATATTAACTTCTCCTTAAATTTTAAACTCTTTTGTCATATATTTTTCAAAAGAAAGAAAAAGATTTGATCTCCAGACACGCAAACGAAAAGATGAAAAAGAGTACTAGCTAGCTAGAAGAGAAATCTAATGTAATTAGTAATTAGGGTTTGCTAGGCTTTAGGGAATTGTCCTGCAATTTTTTAAACATATAAAAGTTCCTTCTATTTATTCATCCAAATCCGGTACATATTCAATGCAAATCAATCGTGAATATCTTTGTTTACTCTATTTTTTTCTTCATTTTTGTTTATTTTAGTTTTTTATTGAAGAAATAATCCATAACAAAACTGGTTCACCGTTGAGCTAAGCTCTTGGTCCACTTTATTCAATCATTGTTGTATGCAAAAATAATATAAAGCAAATCGGGACTTAGCTAAATATATAGATCAATTATCACGTCAACCAATATGTTACTCACTATATTTCATTGTCAAAATTTAGAAGCTAGATAACATTATATTATCATGTTACAAGAATTATTAATTCTATCATCATCCACATAAAAAGAAGAATATATATATGAAAAGAATTATTATTTGTGGTTACTAATGGAAGGTGTTTATTTTAAGGAGAAGCAGAGCTTTTGCAGTGATTTCAAGAAGGGCCAGTCTTCATCATCGTCATCGACATCTAGCGAACCAGTGTCCCCCACGGCACCTTTTGTTGTAAAACGTAGAAACCCCTACTCTTAATTGCTATATACATTAAGAGTGCGTTCATCTGTAGACAAAATTTCAGTTTGAAAAGAAAATTGCATTTCCAAAGCATATTTGTGGGAAAAATATTTTGAAAAAAAAAAAAATAAAAAAAAAAAAAAGTTCTACAATGGAAAACACCTAGATTTTTTTAAACTTTTTTGAATTAGTATACACTCATTAATTAATTTATAAACACACACCCTTAATTTTTTTTTAATTCTTAATCTTTTACAACTGTTTTAATTTACAGCACCTGAGAAGAAGCACAGGCTTCCATCTGCTTACAATCGATTCATGAAGTAAGGGCTATCACATTAAATTCCTAACATTATTAATTAAAATAACCATGCATGAAATTAATTAGTGTTAATACTTTTTTTTGAAAGGCATTTAATGTCAAACTTACATTATTGTATCTTTAATTACCTTGAAAGGGAGGAGATACAGCGTATCAAAGCGGCCAACCCTGAGATACCACATCGAGAAGCTTTTAGCACAGCAGCAAAAAATGTAAGCTGTTTTTTTTTTTAATTATTTAATTTAACCTTAGAATTGATGCCTAATTTTCTTCTACATTTTTCTTTACTGACACAATTTCAAAGCTATAATCTTCCTTAATTAATCCACTCAACGAACCCCATTTACCAAGGCCTAGGTTGAGGATAATCTTTGATTCTTATCTAAATGAAATTAAACCTTCAACTTTTTTAATCTTGTACATTGAAAGTACAAAAAAGAAAAAAAAAATCTTGAACAATAATTTCTCTGATCTAACTTTTTTGGCTATATGTATAAACAGTGGGCAAGGTACGTTCCAAATACACAAACAGGGTCTGTTTCTGGGAGCAACAACCATGTAAGAAGACATGTTCTGTAATTTCTAATTTAAATGCAAATACAATGAGTTCTATAACTCATGCTGAGGATTTTTGGTTTGATGGTTGTTAGGGCTTCGACTTTGGAGGAATGAAGTAAACAACAATTGTAGGTACTGCCAAAAAGGACTAAGACACACCACATTTGGCGTCCGGGCTTGCAATTAATTGATTAGGTTGTTTGTTTTACTATAATGTCTGAGATTTCTGCTCCTTAATATATTATGTATTTTTTTCATGTCATGTTTGGTGGTAGCTAGTGATCTGTTTCTTGATCAAGTACTGAATGAGATTTGGAACTATATATGTAATATTTTAATTTGATATTTAAGAGTGAAGATGTGCTAATTAACTAATTAATCCTCATATATTGGCTTCCTGGTGTTGGATATTGTATTGAATTAAAGTAGTGTATATGATCTTCTGGATCTTTTGAGAGGCATGCTCCAATGGTGGGGTCCATTGGAACAGATTTCTCTTCTTGAGCAAATGAGATAATGTGGCTGTAGCGGGCGCAAATCCTGGTGTGAATCTACGGATATGGGACAGCTTGCCCAAAAGACTTTTGAGCTCTTTCTGATTCCTTGGTGATTTCATGGAAGTGATAGCTTTAGTCTTGTCTGGATCTATGTTGATTCCTCTGTTGTGCACTGAGAAACCCAAGAATTTCCTCTGTTGTGCACTGAGAAACCCAAGAATTTTCTGACCGATACTCCAAAGGCGGATTTTGAAGGGTTCATCTGTAGGTTGTACTGTCGGCAACGATGGAATACCATTTTCAGAGTATGCCAATGACTATCCCTGGTTTTAGAATTCACAACAAGATCATCTACATAATATTCCAAGTCAATATGCTTCATATCATGAATTATTGCAATCATAGCATGTTAGTATGTGGCTCGGCATTTGTAAGTCAAAATAGTATAATGAACGATTCGAGTCCTGTCAATCACACGAATCATAAATAAAAAGAAAATAAGACACAGTATACTCAGGTTCACCTCAGAATAGGGTTACATCCTACTAAAAGTTTTACTCTTATCAACCTCACAAATCTCTCGTTACAATATGCGCTCAGTACATTGAGAGTATTTATAAGCAACTTAAGACGTCCTAATTAGGGTTTCCATCCTGCTACAAAACCGCAGCTATTCATGGGCCCAAGCCCAAACTATCAATAAAAAAACTAGGTCCAAAACATGTACAGGACCTGAATTTTCGTGGGTGCTGCTCCCTAATCCCCGCCCACTCACTGGGGAGCGGGACCCCGTGGTCGTCGGGGGTTTTACAGATCTAGACCCGTGAAGTATGCACCAACTCCAACAATATCCCACTTAGTAAATACTTCACACACATGGAAAACTTCCTAGAACTTTATTTCTTCAAGCCCATCTCAGTAGCACACCATTCAAACTTTGCTAGACTAACTGGTTTAATCAAGAAATCTACGTTGTTCAGTGTTATATAGACTTTCTCCAAGATTATCACCTTTTCTTCAATCTTTTCCCGGATGAAGTGATATTGGATATCAATGTGCTTCTTCCGTGAATGAAATGCAGGATTCTTTGATAAGAAGATAACACTTTATTTGTCAAATTTCACCTTCATTGCTCCTTGTTTAAACCCAAGCTCAGAACGCAACCTTTAAAGCCAAACCGCTTCCTTTCCAACATGAATTTTCGTCATATACTCTACTTTTGTGGATGGAAGAGCAACAACACTTTTCCTCTTGCTCATCCAACTCACCGTCCCACCAAACAGATTAAAAAAAATATCCGCTTGTAGACCTCCTACTATCAGTGTCTCCTCTCCAGTCAGCATCAACCGATCCTACAATATCAAGATTCTTCTTACCTCCCATACCTCCATAATACAATGCAAACTCTGACATGCCACGAAGATATCTAAGAACTCTTTTGATTGCAATCCAATGCTCTTTCTTAAGATTAGACATATATCTGCTCAATACTCCCACTGCTTGGGCAACATCTGGTCTCATACACACTATAGTGTTCATCTAGCATCCAACTGCACTAGCATAAGCTATGTGTGCCATATCTTCAGCTTCTTCTTCCGTCTTCGGACATTATTCCATAGATAACTTGGTTCTCAAAGGCATGAGAGTCCCTACCGGCTTGCTGTCAGACATGTTAAATTTCTTCAACACTACTTCAATATACTTCTTCTGACTTAGCCATAGTTTTCAATTTTCACGATCCCTCTTTATCTGCATGCTCAAGATAAAATTTCTTGGCCCTAGGCCTTTCATATCAAACTACCTTATCAACGATGCCTTTACAATACTAATCATCTTCTTGTTATTTCCAATCAACAGCATATCATCAACGTACAAGGTTAAAATGAAAAAATCAACCCTATCCTTTTTCACATAGACGTAGTGATCAGCATAACTGCAAGTGAACCCAAGTTGAATGGCACATGTATCAAACTTCTGGTACCACATCCGTGGTGACTGCTTTAGCTTGTACAAAGACTTCTTCAATTTATAAACCAAATCTTCCTTGCCTTTGCTCACAAAGCCTTCAGGCTATTTCATGTAAATTTCCTCCTCTAAGTCCCCGTGAAGGAAAGCTGTCTTCACATCTAGTTCCTCGACTTCTAGATCATAAACAGATGCCATGGATAAGATAAATATGATATACGTCAACTTTGCTACCGGGGAAAATATCTCACCATAGTCAATTCCCTCTATTTACGAATATTTCTTTGCAACCAGACGAGCCTTATACTTTTCTACCATTCTATCTGCATTTTTTGAAAACCCATTTGCACCCAACTATATTCCTATCTCTAAGAAATTTCACAAGGCTCCATGTTTCATTCCTGTCCAATGCCTGTATCTCCTCTTTCATAGCATCCTCCCACAAATTTGCATCCTTTGAGGTCCTCGCCTCTTTCACTGTGCTAGAATCATCACTAATAATATTTAAAGCATATAATGCACTGCAAGCACTAGGGGAATACTTGATGGGTGGCCTCCTAACCCGTGTGGATCTTCTCATGACAAGCATAGTCTCTACCTCCGAGCCAGAATATGAATCCTCATTATCTACATCAGAAACATGAATATCGTGCTCAGACCGAACTAACTCAGAATTTGAAGTATCCAATGCAGTCTGTGGAGTAGTCTCCCACTCTTTATCTCTCGGGCTAAGATCAATCTAAACCTGCTTTGGCTATTTCGGTACATCTTGGACAACCACCACATCCTTTTGTGTTTCTCTAAACACAATATCTCTGCTGAAAACTATACTCATGTTTTCTGGATTTTATAACTTGTACCCTTTGACCCCATTTTTATAACTTCACTGATTTCTAGATTTTATAACTTCATTGATTTGCTGTCAAATTTGTTCGTCTTTTCTTTTTGCACATGCATATAAGCATCACACCCTAATAGGAGCCAAACTCAAGCTTTTTCCCTAATAGTGCCTCAAATGGTTTCTGATCCTACAAAGCCGATATGGGTGACTTGTTCTTCAGATAACATGTCGTAGCCCCTGCCTCTGCCCAGAACTCTGGCTCCAAGCCTACACACTTCATCATACTCCTCGATTTCTCCATGAGTAACCGATTGAGTCTCTCAGCCACCCTATTCTGTTGAAGTGTATATGGAGTTGTTTTCTGTACTGTAATGTCGCTTGCCACACAGAATTTCTCAAACTTGTCTGAGCAAAATTCCCCTTCATTATCTGTTCTCAATACCTTTATCTTTCTTTCCATTTGATTTTCTACCAATGCTTTAAACTCATGGAACTTATCAAATGCTTCAGCTTTACTCTTAATGAAGTAAATCTGTGCATACCTTGAAAAATCATCAATGAAAGAGACATAATACCTTGATTTTCCAAGAAATTGGACCGAAACTAGCCCAAACACATCACTATGTATCAAATCCAAAATACCATTTGCCCTCCTACTAGCAGACTTAAAACTCACACGGTTCTGCTTACCATGCAGACAATGCTCACAAAAACCAAATCACATGGAGCAATATGGGACTTCATTCACCATCTGCTTCGATAATAAAGTAGATAGTCTCATTTCACCAATATGCCCAAGCCTCCGATGCCACAACATAGAGGAATTTGCCTCATCATCAATCGCCTCCTCAGAGATAAAACCTCCACTATACTAACTTTGTATTGTACTTCCCAGTAACTTGTACAACGTACCATACTGAACACCTTGTGAAATTACTAGCGATCCACGAGTCATCTAGCATGAATTTTTGTCACAGCTGAAATTCACTCCTCCATCCGTCATCTTGCTGACTGACATCAGGTTCCTACTGAGACTCGAAATATGCATAACACCTGGAAGTGTCCTGACCGTCCTATCATTCATCTTCAACTTCACCTTCCCGCGACCAATAATTTTCACCGGAGAGTTAGCTTCCAATAAAACATTAACCCCATCAAAGTTTTCATACTCACGAAACCAATCTTTATGAGATGTCATGTGAAATAATGCTTATGTGTCAATTATCCAAACACTTCGATCTGATTGAGCCAAACAGGATGCCATATTTAAGTTACCAGCATCATCATCATATTGGTTCTTATTTCCCAAAGATGATATATAGCATGTCTAATTTTTAGGGTTCACATTCTTACTTCTATAGTCCTTTTTGAAATGTCCGAGCTTCCTACACTTCCAACACCTCAACCTAGATTTATTCTAACATTTTGATTTTCCCTTGGACTTGGGTTTATCACTAGACCTCTTGTAGTTTCTATCATGAGTTCACCTTCTCATAGATAAGGCCACCTTTAACGAGTTCTACGTACCCTACCACCTCATCTCTTCAGATAATAAGGCTGCCATGACATTCTCAAAGGACAGATCAGTCGTACCACTACCAATTGCAACTATCAAGTTATCCCACGAATCAGAAAGTGAACAGAGCAGTGTAATAGCCTTATACTTATCCATCACATCAACACTGATAGACAATAACTAACCTATCAAAGTGTTGAACTCATATAGATGAACAGAGAAAGAATCGCCCTCAGCCATCCGAAGGTTGTATAACTTCTTCCATAGAAACAGTTAGTTTACCAGAGATTTACTCTGATAAAGGCTTTCCAACTTCTTCAAGAACTTTTTCACAATCTTCTCTCCAGAAATGTTTATTAGGATAAAATCAGCCAGGCACAGTTGAATCAGACTTCATGCCTTCCGATCTAGTTTCTCCCACTCTGTGATGGCCGCTAAACCACCACCGACGATGTCGTCTTTACCATAGATGCTGCCATTATGCTCATCATACTCTTCGACATCACATTGACTATCACCATTATAAGTCCCTGTCCATGAGTAGATCATCTATCTCAATTTTTCATAACTCAAAGCTCTTTCTTCCAAACTTCTCATTTTCAATCTGTGATCCAATCGACATCTCTGATTGTTAATCCTCGAACATAAGGCTCTGAGACCAATTGAATGATATGAGACCTGTCAATCACATGAATTATATGCAGAAATAAAATAAGACACAATATACCCAGGTTCACCCCAGAATAGAGCTATGTCTTGCTAGAAGTTTCACTATTATCAACCTCACAAATCTTTCGTTACAATGTTCACTAAGTACATAGAGAGTATTTATAAGCAACTTAAGACACCCTAATTAGGGTTTCTGTCTTGTTACAAAACCACAACTATCCATGGTTCTACAGATCTAGACCCGTGAAATATGCACCAACTCTAACACATAACACCATAATAAAAGTTACCAAAGGGAGTGTAAAATGTTGTCTTTTCTTCATCTTTGAGGAATGTATGAATCTGTTTGTATCTACTAAATCCATCTATGAATGAAAGCATTTTATGTCTTGCTATAGCATCAATGAGTACATCCATGTTGGCCAGCAGAAAATCATGTTAGAAAATTTGTGGATACAAAATCTCTAAGAAGTATAGAATTTATGATGACTTTGAAACACGTATTAACGTTGTCTTTAAGGATTTATTTGTCATCACTATATTACTTTGGGTTCTGACAAATATTCCTCTAGGATATTCAAAGTCTCTAAGAATCTCTAAGTGCAAAATCAAAGATTCTTCTTTGAGTTCTCTTTTGAAACAATGAAGAAAGGTGGCAATATTTTTATAAGTAAATGTAGAAGAAGAAGAAAAAATTCTAAAAAATGAAAAGTGATTAATTTGGAAGTTATTAGAAGTATTTATAGATTTCGTTTGAACTTTCAACAGTCAGAAAATGAAGAGTAATGAGGATTTAAAAAAAAAATAGCTCTTGAAGAAAAAACATGACTTCCCTAAAAATTATAGTTGTTGGAATTCAAAAATCAAAATAACAAACATTCAGTCGACTGATTCAAAATTTCAAAAGAAAAAGTATCAGACATGAGGTATTCAATTCGACTTGAAAAATAGACTGAGACTTTTTATCTTTCATTCAGTCGACTGAATGATTTATGTTGGAAATCACCTTGACAAGATGCCCAGGTGGTGATCTTCTAAACACTCAAGTCTAGAATGACTTGTAAAGAAAAGATACAGCAACCAAAGCAAGAAAGAAAAGAAGACAAGCAATTGTTATCGAGGTTCAGCAATAGCCTACATCCCTGTGAGTTCCTCTGAACTCTCTGCACTAAATCAATGGTTCTTTACAATCCAGCAACCTTCTTCAAGAAACCTCAAGTTCTTAAAGAAACCAAGAAGAGAAGAAAGAAGATGATAAGAACTATTACAATACTCTCTATTAAATCTATACTACTCTCTCTTTACAACCAGCCTCACTACAATAAGTCTCTCTTGTGTTTTGTGTCTTCGCACTCTCACACAATTCTCTCTTGTATGTCTGCCACTCTTTACAATTGATCTCAAATTATTTCACAATGTTAATAAGAATAAAGCTAGGTGACCCTTTATATAGTGCACCAACTTTTTGTCCAATCTTGAGAGTCAATCTCCACTCTTAGATCTTGATGACCACTCAACCATGGCCCTTGATCAATCCTTAGTGATCCTATATGTTTTGGACTTGTCTCCACACACTTAACAAAGGCTGAATCAAATGGACTATGTGTGCCTTCAAGGTGCGGCCTGAAACAGGGCACACTTGCTGCCACTCTGTGAGTCCCGGCCTGGGGTAGGGTGCGCTGCGGCCTGGCCTTCCTCCAGCATTCCTCCATGCTGTGCACTGTGACTTGGACAAAGCTAGGCCATGGCATGACCTAATGCACATATTTTCCAGCTTGTGTGCTTAGGCACACACACTAGTGTGCCTACCTTTGCCTTACTCCAAGGTACCGCGCACACTTGTGTGTACTTCTTTAACATGCTGAAATTTAATCTTCCAACCTTGGTTTAGACATTAACCTTATTTAAACCATGTTTAAATTTTAGACAAATATCAACAATATCTACCTTTATCTAAGTGTTTAAACCTAAACCATTGTGCAGAGAACTTCAAGATCCAAACTCATCTTGAGTCATCAATCGACCGACTCCAATCCTAAGTAGTCCAAGGCAATGATTGAACTTACTTAGAGATAGAACTTTAGTACCTAAATCCGTAGGGTTTTCTTCCGTGGCTACCTTGTCCACATGGATGCATCATTTTGTAACATTTTCCCGAATGAAATGGTACCGAACATCCATATGTTTTGTCCTCTCATGGAACACCAGAATTTTGCATAAGTGCAATGCACTTTGACTACCTGAAAACACCACAACCTATTCCTCTAGTACCTTCAACTCTTCTAACAACCCTTTACACCACATAGCTTCTTTAATAGCTTCCGTTGCTGCTATATACTCAGCCTCAGTTGTTGAGAGTGCTACCACCGGCTACAACTGAGCCTTCCAAATTACACAACATCCGTTTAAGTTGAAGAAGTAGAAGGTAATCGATCTTCTTTTATCCCAGTCTGCTCCATAGTCTGAATCCATAAAACCCTCAAGGCAGATGGACTTACCCTTATTCTCATAAACCAGCCTTACTTCTGGGCTTCCCTTCAAGTACCTCAGCAACCACTTCATCCCAAGCTAATGCTCCTTTCCGGGATTACTTATAAACCTGTTGAGAACACTTATTGCATAAGCAATATCAGGTCTAGTGCTTACCATGGTGAACATAACAGAACCAACAGCACTAGAATAAGAGACTTTTTCCATTTCCTTCTTCTTTGCCTCCGATCTCGGACATTGATCGCTGGAAAACTTGAAATGACTAGCAAGGGGAACCTTCACTAGTTTGTTATCTTCCATAGAGAACTTAGATATCATCTTCTCTATGTAGGAAGTTTGAGAGATCTTCAATCTATTTCTCTCCCTTTCTCGGATGATACACATCTCAAGGATCTTCTGTTCATGGCTAAGATCCTTCATCTCAAACTTCTCACTGAGTTGAGCCTTCAATTTCCTTATCCTCTCCATGTTGCTCCCAACCAGTAACATATCATCAACATAGATGAGGATAATCACCACTTCCTCAACTTTCTGCCCCTTATTGTACAAGCACAAATCATAATAGCTCTTCATGAAACCCAAGCTGATTACAAAGGAGTCAAACCTCTTATTCCATTGCCGAGATTATTGCTTCAGGCCATAGAGAGATTTCTTCAATTTGCACACCAACTCTTCGTGCCTTTCTTCCTCATAGCCTTTGGGTTGCCTCATGTAAATGGTCTTATCGAGCTCTCCATGTAAGAACATTGTCTTCACATCCATTTGATCAATTTCCCAATCAAATTAGACCACCAATGCTAACACTATCCGTATCGTCTTGTACTTCACAACCGGTGAGAAGATTTCGGTGAAATCTATGCCTTCTTTTTGTGTGAACCCCTTTACCACCAACCTAGCTTTATACCGGACTTCATCCCCTGGATTATTCCCTTTTTTGATCTTGTATATCCATCTACAATCCACAACTCTCTGTTTTTCTAGTTTGGGCACCAACTCCCAAGAGTTGTTTTTCATCAAAGAATCCACTTTTTCCTCCATAGCCAGCTGCCACTTTGACGAATCCTTACACTTCATAGCATCCGTGTAAGTAGTTTAACCTCTCCTTCTATCCAAGGAGCTGCTACATTAGCATCTGCAAATCCATATCTCAAATGTGGTCTAACAATCCTCATTTCCCAGTCCCTTGTGAGCTGGTAGTCATTCTGACTTGCTGCATCAACTTCTTGTTCAACCTCCTCTTGAGTACCCTGAGCATGGCCTTCATTAATGGGCTCTACCTGGTCCAAACCCTCTTGCCTCCCTTGCTCTACCTAAACCAAATTCTCCTTGATGCGATGCTCCACAAATTCAGGACTGGTTTGCTCACTAGCCCCTGCGGGGCTAGTTTTCTTAAAGTGGGGAAATAATAATTCATTAAAAATAATATTCCTACTTGTTATGAGTTTAATTTCTTTCTTTTCTAAGGACCACAACCTATATCCATTAACTCCATCACCATATCCTAGAAATACACATTTTCTAGACCTTGGGCTAAGTTTATCATCATTTTGATGTGTATATGCAGCACACCCAAAAGTCCTAAGGTTGCTTAATTCGGGGGGTTTTCCACTCCACATCTCCATAGGAGTCTTGAGCTCTATAGCTCTAGAGGGTGATCTATTTACCAAGTATGCAGCAGTAGCCACAGCTTCTCCCCAAAAATATTTTGGTAAACCATATCCTATTAACATGCACATAACCTTTTCCATAGGGGTTCTATTCATCCTCTCAGCAACTCCATTTTGCTGAGGTGTTTTTACAACCGTTCTATGCCTTAGAATGCCATTTAATTCACAGAATTTATCAAAATCCTTATTACAAAATTCTAAGCCATTATCGGTTCGTAAAGCCTTAACTACCCTACTCGTTTGAGTCTCTAGCAACTTCTTCCACACAACAAATTTATTCAATGCATCTGATTTATTTCTAAGCAAATAAACCCACACTTTTCTTAAATAATCATCAATTAAAGATAGAAAGTAAAAGTTACCTCCTTGTACTGGTGTTTTTGTTGGTCCCCAAAGGTCCGAATGAATGTAGTCAAGAATACTTTTAGACTTGTGCACTCCGGTGTTGAAGCTGACCCGGTGTTGCTTCCCAAGAATGCAACACTCATAGAAATCAAATTTCTTTACTTTGTCTCCTCCAAGTAAACCATTCTTGCTAAGAACTTGCAGGCCCTTTTCGCTCATATGTCCCAAGTGAGTGTGCTAAAGGGCTGCCCTATCCATCTCAGCCATCAAGCTTGCTGCATGATCCTTGGTTTCTGTTTCACCGATCATCTCATAAAGTCCATCTTTTATTACTGCCTTGATCACTACCAAAGATCCCTTAGTCACCTTGATCTTTCCTCCATCTACTTTGCATGTATACCCCAAAGAATCTGGTTGCCCCAATGAGATCAAATTCCTCTTCAAATCTGGAAGATACCTCACATTTCGCAGCAGCCTTGTGAATCCATCAAACATCCTTAACTGGATGTCTCTTATCCCACTCACTTGGCAAGAACTGTCATTCCCCAAGAAGACCCTTCCATCATTGATCTCCTTGAAATTCTTGAACCATTCCTTGTGAAGGCACATATGATAAGTGCACCAAGAATCCGAAATCCACTTCTTACTGCCTTACCTCCTGCTCACATTTGAGCACACAACAAGCACATCATCTTGTTGTTTTCCTTTGGCAACCGAAGCCTCTCCATTGTTGGTATGGCTTCTTCTCTCATCCTACATCTTCTTCTTGCAATCTTTCTTGAAATGGCCCTTTTTGTTGTAGTAGAAGCATCTCTTTCCTCCTCCAAGTCTTGTCTTGGAATGAGATCTCCCATGGTTATGCCCTCTACCTCTTGATTTCTCCCGGTGGTTGCCATGAGTGCTACTGACATTCCGAGTTGCTAGCCTTCCTCTTACGAACAACCCTTCTCCACTTGATGCCTCCCTTATCTTGGCTTTAAAATCATAAGCCTTTATGGCATTGATCACAATCTCTTTGGTTAAAGTATCTCTTCCATACTCAATAGTATTAATCAAATTATCAAAGCAATCAGGAAGAGAGTTTAACAAAATAACAGCCAATTGTTCATCCGGGAATTTAATGCTACAACTAGCCAAATCTTGAACTAGTTTATTAAAGACATAAAGATTATCTTGCAACTCTTTATTAGGATCCATTTTAAAAGCAAAGAATCTTTTAAGAAGATAAATCTTGTTAGGGAGAGTTGTAATAAGAAACAACTCATCTAGTTTCTTCCATATGACAGCCTGATCTTCTGAGTCCCCGCACTTCCTTGTGACACTATCCTACATGTGCAAGAAAATGGTGCTGTAAGCCATCTTCTTTATCTTAACCTGTTGGTCCTCTGTGATACTTGCTGGAAAAGCATCATCTTCTCCAATAGCCAAGTCCACTTTCTGTTGCATAAGAACAGCCTTGATCTTCCGCTTCCATAGGGAAAAATCTCTCTTTCCATCAAACTTCTCAACAACAAAATTTGAAGTGATCTTTGTGGACAAGATCCCAGATTTATGCAATACCCACAAATGCTTTCTTCAACCTCAAGAACATGATCGAAGATGGATCTTAACACCGTTCTTGAATCACTCTCAAGAACACGATCTGATCTTGATCTTTACTCCGTTCTTGAATCACCCAAGAAGTTTATCTTTGATTCTTGGAGTCATGACTCTGTCACCTTCTTGTTCTTGCTCCGATACCCAGCTGTGCAAGCTCTGATACCACTATTGGAAATCACCTTGACAAGATGCCCAAGTGGTGATCTTCCAAACATCCAAGTCTAGAATGACTTGTAAAGAAAAGATACAGCAACCAAAGCAAGAAAGAAAAGAAGACAAGCAATTGTTATTGAGGTTCAGCAATAGCCTACATCCCCGTGAGTTCCTCTGAACTCTCTGCACTAAATCAATAGTTCTTTACAATCCAGCAACCCTCTTCAAGAAACCTCAAGTTCTTGAAGAAACCAAGAAGAGAAGAAAGAAGATGATAAGAACTATTACAATGCTCTCTATCAAATCTATACTACTCTCTCTTTACTACCAGCCTCACTACAATGAGTCCCTCTTATGTTTTGTGTCTTTGCACTCTCACACAATTCTCTCTTGTATGTCTGTCACTCTTTACAATTGATCTCAAATTATGTCACAATGTTAATGAGAATAAATCTAGGTGACCCTTTATATAGTGCACCAACTTCTTGTCTAATCTTGAGAGTCAATCTCCACCCTTAGATCTTGATGACCACTCAACCATGGTCCTTGACCAATCCTTAGTGATCCTATGTGTTTTGGACATGTCTCCACGCACTTAACAAAGACTGAATCAAATGGACTATGTGTGCCTTCAAGGTGTGGCCTGAAACAGGGCACACTTGCTGCCACTCTATGAGCCGCGACCTGGGGTAGGGTGCGCCGCAGCCTGGCCTTCCTCTAGCATTCATCCATGCTGTGCACTATGGCCTGGACAAAGCTAGGCCGCAGCTTGACCTAATTCACATATTTTCCAGCTTGTGTGCTTAGGTGCACACAATAGTGTGCCTACCTTTGCCTTACTCCAAGGTGCCGCGCAAACTTGTGTGCACTTCTTTAACATGCTGAAATTTATTCTTCCAACCTTGGTTTAGACATTAACCTTGTTTAAACCATGTTTAAACCTTATACAAATATCAACAATTTATTTAGTTAACTAAATCTTGTTTTTCTAACAAAACTCCAACAATCCCCCACTTTTGTTTAAAGAACAACTTTTCTTGAAAATACTTTGATAAAATTATACAACTAATAATCATATGAGATTAATATACATATGTAAAGGTTTCTTTCGGTTTAAATATTTACTTAGTGTTAATATTTTAAAACTTTAAGAATTATCTAATTGCTCAATAGAATTAAATCAGAAACTCTCTAAACTAGAGTAAAAAATATCACGCATATATATTTCTCTTGTTTCAGTGAGAAACTTCATTATTACTTAGTACTATTATGGCCTTGTGCTTGATCATGGTTCATGAACTCTCTCGAGAGTAAACCTTAAAACTCTCTTAATAAACGACACCACTTCTAAGTTCATATTGGTGAAGTCTACAATATGTTTCCACTACTAGAACACACTACAATTATGTAATAGACTTCATTAAAAGCATAGCTCATCCAATATAAGAAAGTAACGGACAATACTGACCACCTAGGGGCTAACTTTTGTCAATATTAATACAATCACTTATTAGTAACTTGTTTTTACCCATTAAACTTTATGACTGATGTAGTGCTAGAAACAAAGTAAGGTTACCATTATTAGTGATTACCTTAAAAAAGTTTCAGCCCCATTTCCAAAGTTGTCATTCTTACCAACTCCTTAAAGATGGCTTTAGTGAAAAGATCATCCAAGTTTTTACTTGACTTCACATAGAAAATTGTGATAATGCTATCTCTTATGAATTGTCTTACATACTCATGTCTCAGAATGATGTGTCTGGACTTACCATTATAGGTACTGTTATAAGCTCTTAACAATGTAGCTTCACTGTCATGGTGAAAGAAAATTGGAGGCAAAGGATGTGGCCACAGACTTATATCCAGCAATAAGTTATGTATCCATTCTGCCTTTTTCTCGGTCGATGCTAAAGTTATAAATTCAAATTTCATTGTTGAATTAGAAATACACGTTTACTTCTTGCTTCCCCAAGAAATAGCCTCTCTACCAAAGGTAAAGACCCGTTTGGTAGTAGTGTTATTATCACCAACATTGGCAATCCAATTCGCATCAGTGAATCCTTCCAATATAGCTGGATAATCACTGTAGAATAACCCCAAACCTATGGTTCTCTTAATATCTTGCTAATATCTTTCCAATGTTCTACACTAGGATTACTAGTATATCTATTCAATTTACATACAGCAATGTAATATATGGCCTAGTGCAATGCATAACATACATTAAAGAACCAATAGCATAAGAATATTCTAATTGTGCTATAAATCTACTAGAATTATTATTAATTTAATACTTTTATTGAAGGGAGTGTTTGACTCTTTGATATTAAGGTGTTAAAATTTATCAAGAACCTTCTCAATGTAATGAGACTGACTTAAAGCATAACCCCCACTATTTTTTTTAACCTTAATACCTAGAATGGTATCTATTTCTCCCAAATTTTTCATTTTAAAACTAGAAGCTAAGCATTTCTTAGTTTCATTTACACTAAGCATGTTTGTTCCAATGATTAACATGTCATCTACATATAAGCAAACTAATACTCCATATTCTTTGGTAAACTTTGAATAGATACACTTATCAGCATTACTATGTACAAAACCAAGAGACAAAATTACATAATCAGATTTTTCATGCCATTATTTAGGTGTTTGTTTTAAACGATATAAAGATTTAATTAACTTACTCACTTTCTCATTTCCAGGAAGAACAAACCATTCTGGTTGTTCTATATAAACTTCTTCATTTAAGTCTCCATTTAAGAAAGCAATTTTATCATCTATTTTGTGAATATATAAATGATTTATGGATGTAAATGTAATAAGAATTCTAGTAGACATGATGCGTGCAACAGGTGCATATGTATCAAAATAATCAATTCCTTCCTTTTGTCTAAAATCTTTAGCTATTAATCTAGCCTTGAAAGCTTCAATAAAACCATTAGTATTATAGTTTCTTCTAAAGACCCATTTACACCCATTGGATTTTGATCCATTAGACATATCTACCAACACCCAAGTGTTGTTACCAATTATTGGGTTTATTTCATCATTAACTATTTTTTCCAAAAAGAAGTGTCTCTCGATGACATAGCCTACTAAAAGTTTTAGGACCACTTTCTAGATTTAGCACCACAGGAATTTGATTAAGAACATAATTATTTCTATCTCTTACAACCAAAAATACTATGACTTGAGAAGAAATAAAATATGGACTCAAATCCTTCTCTTTCCTTACTCTAGTGCTTCTTTTAGGTTCATAAAGGAACTTAACTATTTTCATCCATATTCACCAAATCAGTAAAAAAAAAAAAAAAAAAATTCTCAACAATTCTACATCACAAGATTCAACTATAGAATTAGAATCTAAGTCAAGAAGCCTATATGTTTTACATATTTTCGCATATCCCACAAATACATTTCTAATAGCTCTAGGTCCTAACTTAGTTCTTTTAGAATCAAGAACTCTATAGTATGCTAGGCATCCCAACACTTTTAGATAATCTAAATTTGGTATTCTTCCTTTCCATAACTCATATGGACTAACATTATTTTTCTTAAAAATTACTCTATTATGTATATAGCAAGCAGTAAGTAATGTTTCACCCCACAAACTAATAGGTAACTTAGCATTCATCAGCATACAATTTCCCATTTCAACTAATGACCTATTTTTTCTTTTGGCTAAGCCATTTTGTTGTGTTGTATAAGGTGTTGTTATTTGATGAATAATACCATGTTGTTCACAAAATTCAAGCATAAAGTATTCTCCACATTTATCTAATCTAAGAATTTTGATTTTCTTTTCTAATTGATTGTCAACTTCAGCTTTAAACTTCTCAAAGAAGCCAGAAGCTTCATCTTTCGTTTTTAATAAATATACATGCAAGTATTTACTAAAGTCATCAACAAAAGTAATTGTAGACTGAGGTACAAACCCAATAGGTGGTGAATTAGGTTTTAAATTTTTTTGCAATTTAACAAACAAGTTTTAACAATTTAATCAATTAAAGAAAACAACAAATAAATTGCTTGAATTTAAAGGAGTAAAGGAATAAAATATGCAAACTCCGTTTATAGTGGTTCGACAAGATCGAAATCACTCTGACCCTACATCCACTCTCTTCAATGAACCTTGTTGAAGTAATCCACTAGTGATAGTCGAGCGATTTCACGGGTGTTGCCTAAACCTTACAATAATCTCTTCCATAAGGAAGTGTTTAATTCCTAAGCACTCTAAGAGTCACACCAACTCTTTCTCTTTACAATGATTTGAATTGATTGTAAAAGGAAGACAAGAGAGACTTGAATTTAATTCTCTTACATGGAAGAATATATTTCTCTTACAAGGAAGAGACTTGAAGTACAAAGCTTTTAAGAATAGATCATAAATGATTTTGAAATGAATGATAGCAAATGAGAATATGAAGATTTAATGCCATTGTGTATGTTTTATCTCTCAATTATGAGGGGTTTTTATAAATAAAAAACCTATTAGCCATTACTCTCTATAAAATCCTATTTGAGACAGGTTTAGTGCATTAAATGCACCGAACAGACCTTTAGATTTGAAATATTAATATTATTTTCGAGCGTTCAGTTGACTAGATGGTTTGTTTAGTTGACTGAATGACTATTTGAAATTCAAATTAGTGTCAAGTATTTCATTCATTTGGCTGTATGGTTCATTCAGTTGACTAAATGAATGAAAAAAACTTTACATCCTTCATTCAGTTGACTGAATGACTTCATTCAGTTGACTGAATGACTTCATTCAGTTGACTGAATGACTTCATTCAGTTGTTGAAATAGAATTTTTTGTTTTCAAAAGGTTTCTCAATCAAAATGGTTATTTGTCAAAACATTTTGTTCAATCAAAACAAGTAGAGATTTATAGATTTTATCTACCTTAGAACTTATTTTAAGTCTTCGATCTTGATCTAGTATCTCTCAAGTAAATAGTCTTCATCACATATGCTTGTTTTGCGTCTTGTCATTGAATTGTATGTTGTTTGCAGCTTGAACACTTAGCTAAAATTGTTAGCACAAATAAAAGCTAGTGTTTTGTCATAATCAAAATCAAATAAGGGTCAATAGTAAAGAAATACCTTTTTACCACCACGAGTAAGCATA
Source organism: Bretschneidera sinensis (assembly GCA_023935145.1). Classification (NCBI taxonomy): domain Eukaryota; kingdom Viridiplantae; phylum Streptophyta; class Magnoliopsida; order Brassicales; family Akaniaceae; genus Bretschneidera; species Bretschneidera sinensis. The sequence continues at coordinate 49,940,178 of CM043705.1, forward strand.
TCATTTAACTCACAAATATCATAATGTATTAATTCTAAAATTTTAGAATTTTTTAACACTATGAAAAGTTTTTTTTAACTATTTTAGACTTAGCACAAATTTCATATTTTTCAGCATTACTATTGTAATCAATCAAAAATAAAATTTTCATATTATTTAAACTGATTTAAATGAGCCAAATGTTCATGCCAAGCAAATAACTCAATAGTATAAGCAGAAGACATAATATTATTTTTAATAATAATACTTAACTTGTACATTCCATCAGAGGAGAACCCATTTCCCACAAACATTCCATTCTTTGACAAAATAACCTTGTTAGATTCAATTGCTACTCGAAATCCTTTCTTACAAAGTAAGTCAATAGACATGCTCACCACACTACAAGATAATTGACATTTACCGGCGCTTCATAAAAATGCCGCAATATAATAATCGCCGACACTTTTTTTGTGACGCTTCCTTGAAGCGCCGTAATATTCAAAGAACATATAACAGCACTTCAAAGTGCCGTTATATGTGAATCTTAATACATATAGCAACACTTAGAAGCGCTGCAATATACCAGTGCTTGAAAGCACCAAAATATGCTCCTCTGTATATTCCGACGCTTCCAAGTGCCGGTTTCGAGCATATTCCGGCGCTTTCAAGCGTTGGTATATGCTAGAAATCCATTTCATTTTTCGACGCTTTGAAGCGCTGGAATATGCTTCATTTCATATACCAGCACTTCAAAGCGCCAGTATATGCTAAAAATTTCACATATAAATTAGCTTGCCAAGATATGTTTTTCCCCCAAAAACTTGTTCTGCTTCCTTTAGCTCCACCGCGTCGTTTCCCCCAAAAATAAATTCGGCTCCCTTAGTTCCAGCACTTCGTTTCCCCCAAAATTTCGGTCCTGCACCCTTAGCTCCCCTGCCATAATCTTCTTGCTGCTTTATCTAGCTGTCGCCCTTAGCTCCCCTGCCATAATATTTTCTGGTAAACTCCTGTAATTGTTCCTTTCCTTTTTACAATGTTTTTTTTTTCCTTCTCTAAAGTACAATGGACCTGCTCCTATTCTTTGTCATACCATTTAATTATTTTTCTATTACTTATATTTTTTGCTCTGTTACTTATATTGTGCCTTATTGTCCATCTGTGAATTGATTGAGCTATACTGCTAGCCAACCATTCTGTTGTTGTTATATTTTTTTTTTTCTGATCGTGTTTTGGGACTGGTTGTATTAACTACTAGAGCAGCTGTGTAATAGCTCTTGAGATGGTTGCTCTTTGGTTAATGTTATGTATCATATATTTTAAAGATAGTTAAGAAATAAATTTTTCTTGCTTTTTGGTCAATGTTATGTACAAACATTGATTAATTTTCGCTATTCTTTTTTTTTTTTTTGGGATCTGGTTAACACAAGGGTTATAGTTTTGGATTTTTTAGATCTAGTAAGTGGTAACAACGGGCTGTAATTTTGGTTTTTATGGCTATTTTGTACTTGTATGTTGTGTTTGGTTGCCGAGAAAAGGGAGGAAAATGGAGGCATTTTTTTGTTTATGTTGCTTGTTGATGCAGTGGTGGGCTGTGTGTGGAAAGAAGGAAGTTCATGTGAAAGAAGGGAGGAGAGATAGAAGAGAGATAGGGTGAACTGAGAATTGCCACCTAACATTTACCAGGACAGATAGTATAATTGGGTTATGTGGTAATTAGAAAAATTTAGCAAGGGTAATTTTGGAATAGGAAAGTATGATCTCTATTCCAAGAGCAATTAATATCTGTTACAAGAAAGGTACAAAATAGAGACAAAAAATTTAGGAAAACAAACACACATAATATTTCACCAAAATATTTAATGGCAATGTGCTTGGTTTGTGATTCTTTGGATGATTTGGAAGGAAAGGAATGAGTTGACTTTTAGAGATCCTTTCACGAAGAACATCTGCTATAGGATAGGGTTGTTTTCCTTTCTTCTATTTGGGTTCAGTTGTAGGAATAGGGGCATTTCTTTGAGCGATATGCAAAGAGATTTTGGGGCTATTTTGATGTAGTGTCATTTATTCTTTTAGGAGGACTCTTTGTCCTACCTCTTATATACTTTTCTCTCTTAATAAATTTTATTTTTTATCTAAAAAGAATGTTGCTATAAAGAACAAAAAGGAAAAAAAAAAGAAAGAAGATGAAATATCAGCACACAAGAGACAATTGTATTTTTCAAAATATGGGTTTCTATGTTGCATTTTTGCACATCTAAAAGTTTCATGTAAGAACATGGTGCAAAAGTTTAGCATGCACAGAAGCCTATTTTCCCATTAAAGGTTGATACTCTTCATGGACATTGTTTCAACAATCTTCCCTTTTTATCAGTGAAAATTGGTTCTTTCCCATCAAAGCTTGATACTATATGTTTTCTGCTTCTGTACATCTCAAAATACTTCTCAGTGGCAGAAGGAATAACAAGAACAAAAAGTTTACACAGTGAGAACATCTTTTATAGATCCCTTCCCTAAAAAATTGTTTGCCATAGGTAAAGAAACATACCAAACCAAATTTGAAAATTATTTTAAGATTTTATGTCTGTCTAGAGACTTTATACTCTGTATTATGGATTATATATGCACAAAGGTTTAATATTATTCATTTGAAAATAAAAAAAAACAATATATATATATATATATATATATAGACACACACACACACTCACACTTGAATTAAGAGTTACACTGTTCAGATGGTACGAAATGATCAACCTTGAAAATAGTGGTCGTCATAGTAGTAACGAACCCTTTTTTTGGATAAGTAGGAACAGTAGTAGTAACATTAAAACTGAAAAAAATAATATATTGAAAGGAGGATCTACATGTTTACGCATTTGTTACAATAATCCAAACTTTTTTAATGACAAGAAAACTAAAATCCTCATAAGCATAGGTAATGTTTTCCTAAACATTATGTGTGTTTGTTTTATAATTTGGGTGCTTATTCGGTAGTTAATTAATACAGTATATTCTTTTTCTAGATGATTTCATCAAGCTTCTCTATTCTTAGTTGTTATTTAGGAGCTTGATCATGGAGGTTCTAGCAGGCACAATAATAGAACTTGTAAAGATGATGCTTGCACCAGCACCAGTAGAGGGGCTGGTGCTGCACCAACACCTGCACAGGGGCTGGTGCTGCACCAGCACCAGTACCAACACTTTATATGGGACTAATTGTAATATATGGAGTACTAAACTGTTATTATCAATTTATTGTTATCAATTTGTGATTATGCCTTCTTTTGCCAAAAATATGTCAATTCTGACTTTCTTAATTTTATTTTAGGAAAGTCTATTGGCGTCATCTAAAAATGGATAAAAGTTTGTTAGATAAACCGAGGTCGAATAAAGCCTATATGGATGGTGTTGCAAACTTCATTACATTTGCATGTCTGAAAGCTTGTGGTCATGGTAGTATTGTTTATCCATGTAGGAGATGTGGTAATTGTTCTTCATTTGAACTAAAAGTTGTCCAGGAGCATCTATTGTATAATGGGTTTGGTCAAAGTTGCACCAAGTAGGTTTTTCATGTGGAGAAAGTCTCTCGTATAGACCACACTCACGCTAGTTTACAACCCACTAGTGTTCCGGTTGGCTTCATGGGACGAGATGACGTGTTGGGTTTGCTCCGAGGTGCCATCGAGATTACTTATTAAAACCCAAATGATAACTCTGAATAAATCATGTTATTATACCGCTTTTAGGCACGTTTTTGGTGTCGATCTTAAGCATTAGAATTATGTTGCATGTGTTTTTAGCAATTTGAGTTTTGTTTATCTTATTTTACTAATAAGTTATTTTAGTTGATTTATCAATGCTAAGTCATGAAAATTTAATATGCAGACACTTGCTAGAGCGTTGGAGAGCACTGGAAGACCAAAATGCACAGAGAGGACAAAAACTCAAGGCTGCAGCGCCAGGATGTTGGTGCTGCAGCGCTGGTAGCTGACACAAAAAGGGAGGATTTGGACAAAAAGTTGGCGCTGCAGTGCCAGAAAGTTGGAGCTGCAGCGCCAGAATTAGGGTTTTTTGTATGTCTTGGTGCTGCAGCGCTGGGATGTTGGTGCTGCAGTGCCAGCCCGCGAATTTTGAATCTATAAATTAAAACCCTAGCTGAACAAGAATGGGAGGCGGTAGAGAGAAGAAGGAAAACAGAATTTGGATGAGAGGAGACACGAAAGGAGACTTGGAGACACTCTAGGAGGCTACGCATCAAGCTTTTAATCATTCTTCTCCAGTTTTGTATTTTTCTATTCTATCTATGTTGATGTTTTATAATATGAACATGGGTTATTTGAACATGATTATGGAGTAGATATTTTTGTGTTAAGGATAGATGGATCCTAAACCTATATCTTGAGTTGTTGTTTGGACGAGTGGAATTTAATACGTTTTTCAAAGAGTGTGTTTTATTATTCTTAATGCTTTTTATTATTTTGATTCCTTCTTTGGGCATGGTGATGTGTTGAATAGAGAAGCCATGCTTTTATGAATGGTTGAACTAATAAATATGATATTGGATTGTTATCTATGCAAAGGACAGGGTAAAACATGCCATGAATGGAATAGGAGTAACCGAATAGGGATTCTAGGAAGTTCATGTGGTCCGTTTAAATCGTAACCGAATAGGGAGATTTAACTTAAAGGAATCCAAAAACACTTAATGCTTCTTAATTTGAATTAATCTAGAATAGACCTGGAATACGGATATTCGAAGTTAATGATTCTTGAGATTGTGGTTAGACCTGGAATAGGGATAACCAATTTATTGGGGATTCTACCATCTTGGAAAACATATTAAACGAAACTTGTCCATTCGAAACTCTTGTCAATTATGGTTTAGGTGAAGTCGAGTCCTTAGCACGTTAGTTCATAAGAGTCTTCATTCCAAAGTTTGCTAATCTTCCGTTATTTACTATTGTGTTCTGTTTTTCCCTTTTTAGTTAATTGTTAGTAACTTTTTCTCTGACAATTATTCGTTTGCTCAAATAACAGTAAGAGTCGAGTCATAATTTCTGTAATATTTGCTCAGTCCTCGTTGGGAATGATATTTACTCATCATTTTATTGCTTGAACAATTAGTGCACTTGCTAGTGTCAATTTCATCGCATCAAGTTTTTGGTGCCGTTGCCGGGGATTGAAATAAACTATTACATTTATTGTGATTCTACTAGTTAATTTGAGAATTTTTTTTTATTTGGTTTTAAGTCTATTTTGCAGGGTTTTCGTTTCTAGTGCATGACACGTACTAGTGGGAGAATACTTGTGGAATTGAATCAAGAGATTAAGTGCACTTTTCATGCTTTGAGAAGAACAACACCATTAACAGTTGACACAATGGCAGAAGGAAATAATGCAGAGGTGCAACGTGCACTGTGGGATTATGCCATGCCAAAGATGGATGGTGTTGAATCCAGCATTCGGCGACCACCTAAACAAGCGAACAATTTTGAAATTAAGTCCGCCATCATCCAGATGATTCAGCATTCAGTACAATTTGGGGGCTTATCGCAAGAAGATCCGAATGTTCACTTGGCGAATTTCCTGGAAATTTGCGACACATTTAAGCATAACGGAGTATCGGATGATGTAATTCGTTTAAGACTTTTCCCATTTTCATTGAGGGATAAAGCAAAAAGCTGGTTGACTTCTTTGCCTGTCGGAACCATAACAACATGGGCAGAATTGGCACATAAGTTTTTCAGGAAGTACTTCCCTCCTGCAAAAACTGCAAAGTTATGTAATGAAATTACTATGTTTTTGCAGGTTGGTCAAGAGTCACTCTATGAGGCATGGGAGCGCTTTAAAGACCTGTTGAGAAGATGTCCTCATCACGAGTTGCCCACTTGGATGCAGGTACAAACTTTTTATAACAGTTTAACTAATACAACCCGAAACATGATTGATGCAGCTGCAGGTGGCACTATCATGAAAAAAACTCCAGAAGAAGCCATTGAATTACTAGAAGAAATGGCTACCAACTCTTATCAATGGCTAATTGAAAGGTTACCTATCAACAAAGCCCCAGGATTGCACAATGTAGATGCTGTTACAGCTCTAGCAGCACAACTGGAGACTCTCAACAAGAAGATTGATGGATTTAATCCCTACTCACATTCAATATGTGAATTGTGTGGTGGTAGTGGCCATCACAGTAGTAGCTGTCAAGGTAATCAGTTTGCATGTAATTCATCTACTGAACAAGCTAATTTTGTTTCAAATTTTCACAGGCAGAAAAATCCATACAGCAACACATATAATCCGGGATGGAGAAATCATCCAAACTTCTCGTGGAATCAAAGCAATGCAAAGCAACCTCATCCTGAATATACCCCTCAAGAAAAGAAGTCCAACTTAGAGGATATGATGGCCAAATTTTTAAGTACAGCAGAAACAAGATTCCAAAATCAAGAAGCATCCATAAAAAATCTGGAAGTTCAAGTCGGTCAACTAGCAACTATAATTTCTGGACGTGCACAAGGCTCCCTCCCGAGCAACACAGAAAAGAATCCTAAGGAGGATGACAAGGCCATAACATTAAGGAGCGGCACACAATTGGAAGAGCCACAACCTAAGGAAATCACTTAGCAAGTTGGCGAGAAAGAAGAAACTGAGCAAGAGGAAAAACAAGTTCCAGCAATGAAGTCTACTGGTAAAGGTTTGATTGACTCTAACTCTGAAACTAAATATATGCCACCTCTCCCCTATCCTCAGAAATTCCAAAAAGAGAAATTAGACAAATAATTCTCAAAATCTTTAGAGATTTTCAAGAAGTTGCACATTAACATACCATTTGCAGAGGCATTAGCACAGATGCCTAGCTACACTAAATTTTTGAAGGAAATTTTGTCTAACAAACGGAAGCTAGAGGAACATGAAACGGTAATGTTAACTGAAGAGTGCAGCGGTATACTGCAAAACAAGCTACCTCCAAAATTAAAAGATCCAGGGAGTTTTACTATACCTTGCACTTTAGGAAATTTATTTTTTGATAAAGCTTTATATGACCTTGGAGCAAGTATCAATCTTATGCCTCTTTCCATTTTCAGGAAACTTGGATTAGAAGAAATCAAAACAACAATAGTGTCGTTGCAATTGGCTGATCGATCTATTAAGAGACCACGGGGAATTATAGAAGATGTACTGGTAAAGGTTGATAAATTTATATTCCCTATAGACTTCATTGTTCTCGACATGGAAGAGGATCGTGAGGTACCTCTTCTACTTGGACGTCCATTCCTTGCTACCGGAAGGCCCTAATTGATGTACAATAAGGGAAATTGACTTTAAGAGTCAATGATGAGCAAGTAGTTTTTGATATGTATAAAATTATGAAATACCCTTCTGGTTTTTCTAGTTCTTCTTGTTTTCAAGTGGATATTGTTGATAACTTCATTGAGGAGTTTCAGGAGAAAGCATTAAATGAAGATACTTTGGATGGATGCATCATGGAATCGGGAACTAATACCACTGAAAAACTCATCATCGAAGAAGAAGCAAGGAACTTGGAGTCTGAAATGGGAAAAGAAGTGCTAGAAGAACAAATAATAATAACTGAATTGAAAACTTTACTTGCTCATTTAAAATATGCTTATTTAGAGAAAAATATTTTCCCTATGATAATATCTTCTTTGTTGACAGGTAAAATGGAAGAACGGTTGCTGGAAGTCCTAAGAAGGCACATATTTCTGGGAAAGCTGAAATCTCGGTGGACTGGACCGTATACTGTGATAAGTGTCTCACCTTTTGGTGCTGTTGAGGTTCGACATGAGAAAAACAAGGAGACATTCAAGGTTAACAGACACAGATTGAACCACTACATTACGGGGACTTTTGACCCTAAATCGTCCACCACCATTCTCCAAGAACCATAAAATAGAAAGTCAAGCTAAAGACTATAAATTAGAACTACCATTTTGGTTCTTAATTTTTAAATTTTTCTTGCCTTTAGAAATTATTTGGTGTGTTTCAAATTTGTTTGTTTTGCTTAATTTACTTGTATTCAAATTTTTATGGCCTTACAATGTGCATTTTTTTTTGTTTATTTTCAACCCTACTTGAAGTCAGGACAGCAATCCAGCGTTGCAGCCTCACATTTCTGGCACTGCAGCACCAGGTCTTTCATTTATATGTTATCCAGGTCAGAGATTCAGCGCTGCAACCTCACAGCGCCAGGACCTGTGCACACAAGCTGTTTCTGCACTCACGCACGTTAAATCTGCCCAGAAATCCAGCGCTGCAGCGCTGGAAAGTGGAAGCTGCAGCGCCAGGCCGCAAGCTAACATTTAAATGCACAGCCCTTCCACAGTTAGGACACTCTAAAATTTAATTTCCAGCTGCTCTCCCTCTCCATTAGCACCATATCCCAATCATAGCAGCGATCATGAGGATGAGGACATTGACAAAGACGATTGATTCGGCCTCCAACTAATCAGGGGAGTTCCTTTCTCTTGCTTTATAATTCAAATTCTATACATTGCGGACAATGTATCATTTAAGTTTGGGGTGGGAACTTTATCTGAATGTTGTGCACTGCTCATGTTTCTAGTTATTTTTCTATTTGTTTTATCTGAGTGCTTTCTGTTGTTTGTGTTTGATTTTGATTTTTTCGATGATGAGAAATAGATTGACTTGATTATAGCCATTGAAAATTTGAAAAATTTTGTGTTTGTCTTTGTGCTTGAATTTGTTGTTGGATTTATTTTACATCGAACTCTTTGAACTTAATGAGCACATACACCTAAGCACTTTGTTGTCTTGCTGTTTCGGAGAGCAGTTATCTGAGCAGTGTAGTCTTGTAATCTCTTAGACTTTAGAACTTGTTTGAAGACCACTCGAGGCGAAATCCTAGGTAGTACTATACCAAAGAAATGATCCAGGCCATGTTTGGAAAGTTTGAGCCTTTCTAGCCAACCCTTGATATGTGATTATCCTTAGTTTTCCCCTTTTGAGCTTGGATACATGTTGTTTTGTCACCCAATCATATAACACCTTTCAAAATATATATATATATATATATATATATATATATATATATATATATATATATATCCACCTTTCACCTGTAAGCACATTGATTAATAAAGGGACTATTCTCTTAAGTGGTGACAGAGGATTGAGCAAAAGGAAGCAGCATTCACTTGGCTATGATAAGTATTACATATTTCCCATCGAGAATAACCAAGGGAAAGATCGAAGTTAAAAAGGTTTACCACACAAACTATTTGATCAAGTTGTATTCTGCCTATCACAGACAGCCGGCAAAGTTGTGTTTGATCGTCGTGTACATGCTATGCTATCGTTTCAGTAATGCACATGGAAACAAAGACTAGTGCTACTATAGTACAACCATATGAAAAAAAAAACGAAGAGAAAAAGAAAAGAAGAAGATGTGACAATAGCAAAAGTATTGGAAGTATTCCATGAAAACTGAGGGAAAGTTCGAAATAAAATTTTTATTAGTTGATATGCTTAAGATGATGTGAGCCTCAAATCAATCTTTTACCATACCTTAACCTTAGCCAAAGTTATAAGCAGAATAAAGTCCTGGTGATCTCGGGTATTGTCATGGCCTACATTAGTGGAGAGTGGTGTGAAAAGCAAGCTTATGGACTTTGAAAGATTGGCATTATCCTACTTGCTTGCATAAACCAATCAGAGTGGCGAGATGATTACGTTTATAAAGGTGTTACACACACACACGTTTAAAGAATTTGATGTAAAATAAGGCTAGCAATAAATTTGAAATTCTAGACATTTGCAGCATTTGGAAAGTTTTCTTGCGTTATAATGTATATGCAATCTTTGAGGCATGTTATATGAAATCTAATCAAACCATCTCGCACACTTAGGATGTGTGTGCATAGAATTGTGTTCTAGTTTGCTCGAGGACTAGCAAAAACGTAAGTTTGGGGGTGTGATAACTCTGAATAAATCATGTTATTATACCGCTTTTAGGCACGTTTTTGGTGTTGATCTTAAGCATTAGAAATATGTTGCATGTGTTTTTAGCAATTTGAGTTTTGTTTATCTTATTTTACTAATACGTTGTTTTACTTGATTTATCAATGCTAAGTCATGGAAATTTATTGTGCAGACACTTACGAGAGGGTTGGAGAGCACTAGAAGACCAAAATGCACAGAGAGGACAGAAACTCAAGGCTGCAGCGCCAGGATGTTGGCGTTGCAGCGCTGGTAGCTGACACAAAAATGGAGGATTTGGACAGAAAGTTGGCGCTGCAGCGCCAAAAAGTTGGAGCTGCAGTGCCAGAATTAGGGTTTTTTGTATGTTTTGGCGCTGCAGCGCCAGCCCGCGAATTTTGAATCTATAAATTAAAACCCTAGCTGAACAAGAATGGGAGGCGGTAGAGAGAAGAAGGAAAACAGAATTTGGAGGAGAAGAGACACGAAATGAGGCTTGGAGACACTCCGGGAGGCTACGCATCAAGCTTTTAATCATTCTTCTCCGGTTTTGTATTCTTCTATTCTATCTATGTTGATGTTTTATAATATAAACATGGGTTGTTTGAACATGATTATGGAGTAGATATTTTTGTGTTAAGGATAGATGGATCCTAAACCTATATCTTGAGTTGTTGTTTGGACGAGTGAAATTTAATACGTTTTTCAAAGAGTGTGTTTTATTATTCTTAATGCTTTTTTATTATTTTGATTCCTTCTTTGGGCATGGTGATGTGTCGAATAGAGAAGCCATGCTTTTATGAATGGTTGAACTAATAAATGTGATATTGGATTGTTATCTATGCAAAGGCCAGGGTAAAACATGCCATGAATGGAATGGGAGTAACCGAATAGGAATTCTAGGAAGTTCACGTGGTCCGTTTAAATCGTAACCGAATAGGGAGATTTAACTGAAAGGAATCCAAAAACACTTAATGCTTCTTAATTTGAATTAATCTAGAATAGACCTGGAATACGGATATTCGAAGTTAATGATTCTTGATATTGTGGTTAGACCTGGAATATGGATAACCAATTTATTGGAGATTCTACCATCTTGGAAAACATATTAAACGAAACTTTTCCATTCGAAACTCTTGTCAATTATGGTTTAGGTGAAGTTGAGTCCTTAGCACGTTAGTTCATAAGAGTCTTCATTCCAAAGTTTGCTAATCTTCCGTTATTTACTATTGTGTTCTGTTTTTCCCTTTTTAGTTAATTGTTAGTAACTTTTTCTCCGACAATTATTCGTTTGCTAAAATAACAGTAAGAGTCGAGTCATAATTTCTGTAATATTTGCTCAGTCCTCGTTGGGAACGATATTTACTCATCATTTTATTACTTGAACGATTAGTGCACTTGCTAGTGTCAATTTCATCACATCAAGTTTTTGGCGTCGATGCCGGGGATTGAAATAAACTATTACATTTATTGTGATTCTACTAGTTAATTTGAGAATTTTTTTTATTTGGTTTTAAGTCTATTTTGCAGGGTTTTCGTTTCTAGTGCATGACACGTACTAGTGGGAGAATACTTGCAGAATTGAATCCAGAGATTAAGTACACTTTTCACGCTTTGAGAAGAACAACACCATTAACAGTTGACACAATGGCAGAAGGAAATAATGCAGAGGTGCAACGTGCACTGTGGGATTATGCCATGCCAAAGATGGATGGTGTTGAATCCAACATTCAGCGACCACCTATACAAGCGAACAATTTTGAAATTAAGCCCGCCATCATCCAGATGATTCAGCATTCAGTACAATTTGGGGGCTTATCGCAAGAAGATCCGAATGTTCACTTGGCGAATTTCCTGGAAATTTGCGACACATTTAAGCGTAACGGAGTATCGGATGATGTAATTCGTTTAAGGCTTTTCCCATTTTCATTGAGGGATAAAGCAAAAAGCTGGTTGACTTCCTTGCCTGCCGGATCCATAACAACATGGGCAGAATTGGCATATAAGTTTTTCAGGAAGTACTTCCCTCCTGCAAAAACTGCAAAGTTATGTAACGAAATTACTATGTTTTTGCAGGTTTATCAAGAGTCACTCTATGAGGTATGGGAGCGCTTTAAAGACCTGTTGAGAAGATGTCCTCATCACGAGTTGCCCACTTGGATGCAGGTACAAACTTTTTAGAACGGTTTAACTAATACAACCTGAAACATGATTGATGCAGCTGCAGGTGGCACTATCATGAGAAAAACTCCAGAAGAAGCCATTGAATTACTAGAAGAAATGGCTACCAACTCTTATCAATGGCCAATTGAAAGGTTACCTATCAACAGAGCCCCAGGATTGCACAATGTAGATGCTGTTACAGCTCTAGCAACACAACTGGAGACTCTCAACAAGAAGATTGATGGATTTAATCCCTACTCACATTCAATATGTGAATTGTTTGGTGGTAGTGGCCATCACAGCAGTAGCTGTCAAGGTAATCAGTTTGCATGTAATTCATCTGCTGAACAAGCTAATTTTGTTTCAAATTTTCATAGGCAGAAAAATCCATACAGCAACACATATAATCCAGGATGGAGGAATCATCCAAACTTCTCGTGGAATCAAAGCAATGCAAAGAAACCTCATCCTGAATATACCCCTCAAGAAAAGAAGTCCAACTTAGAGGATATGATGGCCAAATTTTTAAGTACAGTAGAAACAAGATTCCAAAATCAAGAAGCATCCATAAAAAATCTAGAAGTTCAAGTCGGTCAACTAGCAACTATAATTTCTGGACGTGCACAAGGCTCCCTCCCGAGCAACACAGAAAAGGATCCTAAGAAGGATATCAAGGCCATAACATTAAGGAGCGGTACACAATTGGAAGAGCCGGAACCTAAGGAAATCACTCAGCAAGTTGGCGAGAAAGAAGAAACTGAGCAAGAGGAAAAACGAGTTCCAGCAATGAAGTTTACTGGTAAAGGTTTGATTTACTCTAACTCTGAAACTAAATATATGCCACCTCTCTCCTATCCTCAGAAATTGCAAAAAGAGAAATTAGACAAATAATTCTCAAAATTTCAGAGAATTTCAAGAAGTTGCACATTAACATACCATTTGCAGAGGCATTAGCACAGATGCTTAGCTACACTAAATTTTTGAAGGAAATTTTGTCTAACAAACGGAAGATAGAGGAACATGAAACAGTAATGTTAACTGAAGAGTGCAGCGCTATACTGCAAAACAAGCTACCTCTAAAATTAAAAGATCCAGAGAGTTTTACTATACCTTGCACTTTAGGAAATTCATTTTTTGATAAAGCTTTATGTGACCTTGGAGCAAGTATCAATCTTATGCCTCTTTCCATTTTCAAGAAACTTGGATTAGAAGAAATCAAAACAACAACAGTGTCATTCCAATTAGCTGATCGATCTATTAAGAGACCACGGGGAATTATAGAAGATGTACTGGTAAAGGTTGATAAATTTATATTCCTTATAGACTTCATTGTTCTCGACATGGAAGAGGATCGTGAGGTACCTCTTGTACTTGGACGTCCATTCCTTGCTACAGGGAGAGCCCTAATTGATGTACAACAAGGGAAATTGACTTTAAGAGTCAATGATGAGCAAGTAGTTTTTGATATGTATAAAATTATGAAATACCCTTCTGGCTTTTCTACTTCTTCTTATTTTCAAGTGGATATTGTTGATAACCTTATTGAGGAGTTTCAGGAGAAAACATTAAATGAAGATACTTTGGAGGGATGCATCATGGAATCAGGAACTAATACCGCTGAAAAACTCATCATTGAAGAAGAAGCAAGGAACTTGGAGTCTGAAATGGGAAAAGAAGTGCTAGAAGAACAGATAATAATAACTGAATTGAAAACTTTACTTGCTCATTTAAAATATGCTTATTTAGAGAAAAATATTTTCCCTGTGATAATATCTTCTTTGTTGACAGGTAAAATGGAAGAACAGTTGCTGGAAGTCCTAAGAAGGCACATATTTCCAGGAAAGCTGAAATCTCGGTGGACTGGACCGTATACCATGATAAGTGTCTCACCTTTTGGTGCTGTTGAGGTTCGACATGAGAAAAACAAGGAGACATTCAAGGTTAACAGACACAGATTGAAGCACTACATTACAGGGACTTTTGACCCTAAATCGTCCACCACCATTCTCCAAGAGCCATAAAATAGAAAGTCAAGCTAAAGACTATAAATTAGAACTACTATTTTGGTTCTTACTTTTAAAATTTTTCTTGCCTTTAGAAATTATTTGGTGTGTTTCAAATTTGTTTGTTTTGCTTAATTTACTTGTATTTCAATTTTTATGGCCTTACAATGTGCATTTTTTTTTGGTTTATTTTCAGCCCTACTTAAAGTCAGGACAGCAATCCAGCGCTGCAGCCTCACATTTCTGGCACTGCAGCACCAGGTCTTTCATTTATATGCTATCCAGGTCAGAGATTCAGTGCTGCAGCCTCACAATGCTGCAGCGCCAGGACCTGTGCACACAAGCTGTTTCTGCACTCACGCACATAAATCTACCCAGAAATCCAGCGCTGCAGCGCTGGAAAGTGGAAGCTGCAGCGCCAGGCCGCAAGCTAACATTTAAATGCACAGCCCTTCCACAGTTAGGACACTCTAAAATTTAATTTCCAGCTGCTCTCCCTCTCCATTACCACCATATCCCAATCATAGCAGTGATCATGAGGATGAGGACATTGACAAAGACGATTGATTCGGCCTCCAACTAATCAGGGGAGTTCCTTTCTCTTGCTTTATAATTCAAATTCTATACATTGCGGACAATGTATCATTTAATTTTGGGGGTGGGAACTTTATCTGAATGTCGTGCACTGCTCATGTTTCTAGTTATTTTTCTATTTGTTTTATCTGAGTGCTTTCTGTTGTTTGTGTTTGATTTTGATTTTTCTGATGATGAGAAATAGATTGACTTGATTATAGCCATTGAAAATTTGAAAAATTTTGTGTTTGTCTGTGTGCTTGAATTTGTTGTCAGATTTATTTTACATCGAACTCTTTGAACTCAATGAGCACGTACACCTAAGCACTTTGTTGTCTTGCTATTTCGGAGAGCGTTTATGTGAGCAGTGTAGTCTTGTAATCTCTTGGACTCTAGAACTTGTTTGAAGACCACTCGAGGCGAAATCCTAGGTAGTACTATACCAAAGAAAGGATCCAGGCCATGTTTGGAAAGTTTGAGCCTTTCTAGCCAACCCTTGATATGTGATTATCCTTAGTTTTCCCCTTTTGAGCTTGGATACATGTTGTTTTGTCACCCAATCATATAACCCATTTCCCTTTCAAAATATATATATATATATATATATATATATATATATATATATATCCACCTTTCACCTGTAAGCACATTGATTAATAAAGGGACTATTCTCTTAAGTGGTGACAGAGGATTGAGCAAAAGGAAGCGGTATTCACTTGGCTATGATAAGTATTACATATTTCCCATCGAGAGTGACCAAGGGAAAGATCGAAGTTAAAAAGGTTTACCACACAAACTATTTGATCAAGTTGTATTCTGCCTATCACAGGTAGCCGGCAAAGTTGTGTTTGATCGTCGTGTACATGCTATGCTATCGTTTCAGTAATGCACATGGAAACAAAGACTAGTGCTACTATAGTACAACCATATGAAAAAAAAAACGAAGAGAAAAAGAAAAGAAGAATATGTGACAATAGAAAAAGTATTGGAAGTATTCCATGATAACTGAGGGAAAGTTCGAAGTAAAATTTTTATCGGTTGATGTGCCTAAGATGATGTGAGCCACAAATCAATCTTTTACCATACCTTAACCTTAGCCAAAGTTATAAGCAGAATAAAGTCCTGGTGATCTCGGGTATTGTCATGGCCTACATTAGTGGAGAGTGGTGTAAAAAGCAAGCTTATGGACTTTGAAAGATTGGCATTATCCTACTTGCTTGCATAAACCAATCAGAGTGGCGAGATGATTACGTTTATAAAGGTGTTACACACACACAAGTTTAAAGAATTTGATGTAAAATAAGGCTAGCAATAAATTTGAAATTCTAGACATTTGCAGCATTTGGAAAGTTATCTTGCGTTATAATGTATATGCAATCTTTGAGGCATGTTATATGAAATCTAATCAAACCATCTCGCACTCTTAGGATGTGTGTGCATAGAATTGTGTTCTAGTTTGCTCGAGGACTAGCAAAACGTAAGTTTGGGGGTGTGATAACTTTGAATAAATCATGTTATTATACCGCTTTTAGTCATGTTTTTGGTGTTGATCTTAAGCATTAGAAATATGTTGCATGTGTTTTTAGCAATTTGAGTTTTGTTTATCTTATTTTACTAATAAGTTGTTTTACTTGATTTATCAATGCTAAGTCATGGAAATTTATTATGCAGACACTTACTAGAGCGTTGGAGAGCACTAGAAGACCAAAATGCACAGAGATGACAGAAACTCAAGGCTGCAGCGCCAGGATGTTGGCGTTGCAGTGCTGGTAGCTGACACAAAAAGGGAGGATTTGGACAGAAAGTTGGCGCTGCAGCGCCAAAAAGTTGGAGCTGCAGTGCCAGAATTAGAGTTTTTTGTATGTCTTGGTGCTGCAGCGCTGAGATGTTGGCACTGCAGCGCCAGCCCGTGAATTTTGAATCTATAAATTAAAACTCTAGCTGAACAAGAACGGGAGGCGGTAGAGAGAAGAAGGAAAACAGAATTTGGAGGAGATGAGACACGAAAGGAGGCTTGGAGACACTCCGGGAGGCTACGCATCAAGCTTTTAATCATTCTTCTCTGGTTTTGTATTCTTCTATTCTATCTATGTTGATGTTTTATAATATAAACATGGGTTATTTGAACATGATTATGGAGTAGATATTTTTGTGTTAAGGATAGATGGATCCTAAACCTATATCTTGAGTTGTTGTTTGGACGAGTGGAATTTAATACGTTTTTCAAAGAGTGTGTTTTATTATTCTTAATGCTTTTTATTATTTTGATTCCTTCTTTGGGCATGGTGATGTGTCGAATAGAGAAGCCATGCTTTTATGAATGGTTGTACTAATAAATATGATATTGGATTGTTATCTATGCAAAGGCCAGGGTAAAACATGCCATGAATGGAATAGGAGTAACCGAATTGGGATTCTAGGAAGTTCATGTGGTCCGTTTAAATCGTAACCGAATAGGGAGATTTAACTTAAAGGAATCCAAAAACACTTAATGCTTCTTAATTTGAATTAATCTAGAATAGACCTGGAATACGGATATTCGAAGTTAATGATTCTTGAGATTGTGGTTAGACCTGGAATATGGATAACCAATTTATTGGGGATTCTACCATCTTGAAAAACATATTAAACGAAACTTGTCCATTCGAAACTCTTGTCAATTATGGTTTAGGTGAAGTCAAGTCCTTAGCACATTAGTTCATTAGAGTCTTCATTCCAAAATTTGCTAATCTTCTGTTATTTACTATTGTTTTCTGTTTTTCCATTTTTGGTTAATTGTTAGTAACTTTTTCTCCGACAATTATTCGTTTGCTCAAATAACAGTAAGAGTCGAGTCATAATTTCTGTAATATTTGCTCAGTCCTCGTTGGGAACGATATTTACTAATCATTTTATTGCTTGAACGATTAGTGCACTTGCTAGTGTCAATTTCATCGCATCACCAAACAATGAACCATTAAGTTTTGGAATCGAAGTGGGATCTTCAAATGAGCATGGTGAATTGCAACAGGGTCAGGGTGCGTTTGAGTTCAATAATTATGGTGATCCTTCACATGTTGAACATCCAGCTCGTTATGATATTGATGAGACGACTTAGTATCACAATTTGATGAAAGATTATGATAATGAACTTTATCCAGGTTGTCAGAATTTCACAAAGTTAAGTTTTATGTTATATCTACTACATCTTAAATTTTCGAATAGGTGGTGTGGTAAATCTCTAACTATGTTGCTTGAGTTTATCAACATGGCATTTCCGATGTGTGCTCCATTTCCATCAAATTATTATGAAGCCATGAAGATTATCAAAGGATTGGGTATTAGCTATAAGAAGATTCATGTTTGTCCTAATGATTGCACACTGTATTGGGGTGAGCATGTAAATGATGAATTTTGTCATGTGTGTGGTGTGTTGATTATGCTCAAACTAATACGCGGTTATTTTGTATAGTTGAGGTGTTAATCCCACGAGGAAAAGCGAACTACAAAGAAAAATATAAACCTTAACACGAACGATAAAGATCAAGTGAGAAAATTTGTGTTTTGATAGTGAAGTAATATGAGAAAATTGTGTAAATAGATTGAAGAATATAATAGAGAAACAACAATGATCCGGGAATCCTCCCTAGGTTCGTTGTCTTATTTCAATCTTGATTCAATTATTTTTTATCTCAATTACTAGTTTCACATCCCAAATAGTCAATTGGCAAATATTCAATCAAAGCATAAGTAAACCCTAATGCAATTGCTATGAAATACTCTTTACTTTCGATTTAAGCACATATGAGCTATCCTATAGATTTATCAAGAAACGACAATATATTTTAATGAAAATATCATAGTAATGGACAAACCTAAAGGATAAATCTACCGAACTCAATCATATCCAACAATCTTGACATAAGATGATCATGACTAGACTTATATCGAAGATAAAGATACAATCATCGGATTAAGAGAAAATCTTCTAATTAAATCAAAGAGTAAATCATAACAATGTTTTGACAGTAAATCCAAACTACAACTGAATCAATAATGGAAAATAAGAACAACTACACCTAGGGATTCATCCCTTTACCTTGCTTGGAGATTAGTTGGCCATGAGGTTCATGCTTGAACACTTTGATGGAGAGTGTGGTAGCCTTCTTGAGTTTTCCAGCCTTAATGATCTCCCTTTCTCAAACCCTAGTGATCTATTTATAATATAAAGATCCAAGGGTTATTTAGGTCTAAACAATAAACTAAAACCCTAATTAGAAAAACAGGGGTTTGTGTGCGCGCCGTGGCTCTGTCTGGTTTTTGGTTAGGTGAGCTTCTGGGTGCTGCGGCTCTGCCTAGTCTAGGCCACGGCGAACACTAATGGCTTCCTTGCTCTTTTGGGCTTGGTTCTTGAGGCCAAGGCTTAGACTTTTTCAGGCCACGGCTCCCACACTTAAGACTTGGTTTCTCTTCATTTTGTCCTTCCCCAACCATGCCCTCACTCGAATGTGCATCGAAGCATCGTGTTTTAAGCTATGATAGCTTTCTATCTTTTTTGAACTCAAAGTACCTGAAAAATTTAGAGTTATTAAGGTATAAAAGTGTAATTCAAACCTCGATCAACCCTAAAATGCTAACAAATAAGTACTGTTAAGATGCATTTTATGACTCTCATCATAACCCCCAACCAGCTTATTGCTAGTCCTTAGCAATTCAAGAGAAAACAAGACAATATGAAATGAATTCAATGGTAGGAATCAAAACAAAGTAAAGAAATGTTAGTGTTAAACCAAGAGTAATTCACCTTTTGTCTCAAAAATCGCAAATAACACACAGCACATAGAATCAGTAAATATCACCCAAGTTCAAAAGTAATCAAAACATCAATCTTAAAATTGTTATCGACTCTTAACATCCAGTTTACCACAATCCGTTAATCAGAACACTCGGATGATTTTATGCACAACATTCATGAATACAAGTCTTGGCCTCTAAAAATATGTTAGTTTGCGTGACACCAATCACAAAAACAAGCTCCATAGGCTCACTTTTCAAATCACTCTCCACTATTGTAGAAAAATCACACCACCTTGGATCAATAGGTCTTTAATAAGCTTGTAACATAGGCTAAGGTAAAGGTTAAGAAAGAATGGGAAGGATTCATCAAATAAAAGAACTTAATCTCTTAGTTTTAAACATAACCTACTTTAAGCATTGGATAACCTTACTTCAACACCCAACTCTTTTAACCATTTTTCGAGCATTTTTCTCAATAAATCACCACTTTTGTTTTCTTTTCTTCTTTCTTTGCCATAATTCATTTTTTTATTTTGGCATAAGACCATTCACCTTCTTTTTCATTTTTTTTTCTTTTCCGCAACCCCTAACTTATCTCCATTGATGTACTTGAGTTATGATAGTAATATTTTTTCATATTTCCATCCTTACTCCTCTCAAGTGCTTCTAAAAAAATGTGTATAACTAAGTTCTCTTAAAAGAAAGGAAGGATAGAATATTTTTAGGCTAAAAAAAGTAAGTAAATGGGTTATTGAAAGAAACAAGGCTCAAATTCTTTTTCAAGAAAAGGCTTAAACAGGTGACTAGCGATAAATATAGCAATGGTAAATTTGAAAGGCTCAAACGATCCAATAATGGCCTATATCATATCCTATGTAATGTGCATTCTAGGAATTCACCTCAAGTAATTATCAAATAAGTTCTAAAGCTTGTCGAGACCGCAAAAATATTCATAAAACAATCACACATAAAACTTCTCTAAGTGTTTTAGACTAATCATACAATCTTACCACAAACCAGAGTCTCAAACCAAATGAAGATTGATACTTAAATTATTCTCAAACCGAAGCAAGATTTAACTTCTTCTAAATGTTGTATGCTATCTCAATTAAGCTCATATCATTGACATGTGAATTAACTCTAAGGCTAACACAAATCATACTAAAAACAAACAAAAGGGGAAAATGACACCAAGCAGTTCAATAAAAAAAAATACATTTCCTCTACCCCCAACTTAAAAATTGCATTGACCTCAATGTGAAAGAAAAAGTAAGGAAACTCCCTTTGTAAGAAAAATTGCATAGAAGCTAAAAATTGTGCTCCACCATTTGAGCTGCATATCGTTCTTCTTGCTAAAATTTTGATCTATAACATAGAACAAAACAAACAAAAAGAAAGCAACTGCGGTGTAACATTAAGATTCCCACCGTATGTTAGATTAACACATGAAATCTAAAAAAATAACTAAAAATGAAAATAAAGTACGAAAAATACAATAACGAAAAAAGAATACACAATAAATGTTAGTACAGTTATCCAATAATAATAAATAAAATAAAATAAAAGGAGACAAACAAGATAGAACCCAAAACTAATCCTCTATGTCTTCATCATCTTCTTCATTCTCTTCACCTTCCTTGGGAGTTGGATCAAAAGATGAACCCGGATAGGGTGGCAAAGTGGGAAAGTGATCCATGTCACAACCAATGGTGGAGGCAAGCAGTTGGTACATTTGACCAAAAGAAGAGTATACCCCCGCTTGATAATCGACTTGCCTAGCCAAGAATCATTCTTGACGATCAAACTTATCATGCAAGAGTTTCTGATGCTCATCAAAAGGAATCTCTAAACGCTCAAGGCGCTCTGCAACAGTGAAATGCTTAAAATAAGAAAGGGGGCAGCAATCGTTGTTCTCTCTCCCAGAGCTAGCGGCCTTTAGGCTTTAATCAGAGTGAGCATGCCATCATCGATGGGCTTCTTGGGTTGCTGGGCCTCTTCATTAGAACTGTACTAGACGTCGGCTTGGATGCATAATTGGGTAATTAGCGAAGGGAAGTACAATCCAAGCTTTTGTCGCACAGTGTGTATGATAGAATTAAATATGATTTGGCCCACATCAATAGTCATGCCGATTAAAATGGTATAAATTAGAATAGCTCTCTCAACAGTAAGGTTATTATAGCGCGTAGCAGGCATCAATCTCTGATATACAAAATATTATCAAGCTCGAGCATTAACAGTTAAAGAAGTACTGGGCAATGTTATAAGGGTATCACCCGTCATTTTCCATGTAGTGCCTCGAATACAGAGAGTATTGCAAATCTCTTCATAATTATTATTAGATGCATATACAATATACTCACTGTTTTCTATGTCAGGTAGCCCATAGAATCTATTGATAGATGTGCTGTTAAAAGATACTATTTTTTTCTGTCACCCTCACCTTACCATTCCTATGTTCTTCTGAATTAGCATAGAATTCTCTAACCACATTTGTGAGGGAACGAGATGGTTGTCTAGCAAATGTACCCCAATGCCTATCAATAATCATTCTAAACAAAGTTGGGTTTCCCCTATCTGTGATAGTGAATCTTCTCTCAGGAATGGGTTTTCTAGCTTGCATCATCCTAACATATCTCTCACTAGCCTCAAAACTAACAGATTTGTTCTCATCAAATTCTTGAGATTGTTTCCCCCTTGGTCTCTTAGTCTTAGGGGCCATTTGAGCCAAATATATAGAACAATAGAACTAATTCAAAATCAACCACCCAAATAGCACAAATGAACAACAAAGAGAAGAAATTAGTCTTACTTGATGCCCAAAGTTGGAGAGAAGAAAAACTACCCCCAACTTGAAGTGATCTTGAAGAACCCAAAATCCTCTTAAAACCAAATTTTTTTGAGAAATTTCTAACAAAATCTGCAATATTAGTGCTAAATCATTCAAGAAATGATGTTAGAATCAAGAAATTTTAAGCAAAAGTGAATGGGTAAGTGAGGGTTTGGAGAGAGGATGAGAGAGAGTGAGGTGTGCTGTGTTTTTCTCAAAGTATAAATGAAGAAGATGGCTAAAATTTTGGGTTTTATCAAGTGCAGAATGAGTGGGCGCTGCGGCTTGCACTCGCGGGTGCCGCAGCTTGAAGACCTAGGTGCTGTGCTGTGCGTGCGTGCTGGGCGCTGCGACATGGCGTGGGGCGAGCTGGACAGGCCTGCTGGGCGAGGTGCAAGAGAAACTGGGTCAAGGCGCATAATGGGCTGCTATAAGTGCCCTCCTGCTGGGTGAGGCGCTAGAGAGATGGGCCAAGGCGCGACCTGGGTTGATTCAGTGTGCTTCCTGTGGGGCGAGGCATGTTGGGCTGGGCCTAGGCACTAACTGGGCCTGTTTTCTGGTTCTAAAAAGAAAAATTTGTTTGTGCAAAATAAAATTAATAAAAATAACCTTTAAGCTAGAAATTAGATTAATTTAAACTAAAGAAACTAAAAATTAAAACTGAAATAAACTTAAACAAACAAACAAAACAAAAAAAAAAATAAAAACATACCTATGTGGTGTGGTCAAGGTGAATAGATCGGATCCGTAAGTGGAATGTCTTCCACTTCCGGATCTTGCCTATTGATTAAGATTTTAAGGCGTTGACCATTTACTTTAAAAATTCGACCATCTCTAGTATCCTCTATTTCTACCACTCCATTGGCAAAAACATTCTTTATTATAAAAGGGTCGGTCCACCTCGACCGAAGTTTTCCTGGATGTTTATGGAGTCTAGAATTGTATAAGAACACCTGATCATTAGGCTTAAATGTTTTCCTCAAAATATTTTTATCATGAAACACTTTCATTTTTGCCTTATAGATTCTAGAGTTCTCATAAGCATCATTTCTCAATTCCTCTAACTCGATCAACTGAAATTTCCTAAGCTTAACCGCTTCTTTTATGTCAAAATTGAAAGACCTGATGGCCCAATAAGCTCGATACTCGAGCTTTATAGGTAGGTGCAAAGGCTTTCCAAAAACAAGCTTATAAGGTGACATACCTAAGGGAGTTTTGAAAGCTGTGCGGTAAGCCCAAAGCGCATCAACTAGTCTCAAAGACCAATCCCTGCGATCTGGGTTGACCCTTTTTTTCTAAAATTAGCTTAATTTCTCTGTTTGCAAGTTCTACTTGTCCACTCATCTGAGGGTGGTAGGCAGTAGAGATCTTATGTAACACCCCATATTTTCTCATCAAAGCTTCAAAAGAACGGTTGCAAAAATGCGTACCTCGATCACTAATTATAGCACGTGGTGTACCAAATCGAGATAACACATTTCTTTGAGAAATTATTTACCGTTCTATTATCATTGCTTCAGCAAGTTGTTGCCTCTACCCATTTTGACACATAATCTATTGCTACAATGATATATTGATATCCGAAAGAATGAGGAAATGGTCCCATAAAGTCAATGCTCCAACAATCAAAGATTTCAATCATTAAAATTGGGTTTAAGGGCATCATATTACGACGAGACACAGCTCCTAACTTCTGACACTTTTCACATGAGTGACAATAGATATTTGCATCTTTAAACAAGGTGGGCCAATAAAATCCACACTGCAGAATTTTTGCAGCGGTTTTTTTTTCATTGAAAAGTGGCCCCCACAAGCTTGGGAGTGACAAAATTCCAAGACGCTGGCAATCTCTTCATTAGGGATGCAACGCCTTAAAATTTGGTCAGGGCAATACTTGAAAAGACAGGGGTCTCCCAATAAAAATTATGTACCTCAGTCAAGAACTTCCTCTTGTCTTGAGCGCTCCAATCCATCGGTATCTCACCGGTAGCCAAATAATTCATGATATGAGCAAACCATGGTAGAGAAGTAACAGAGAGTAAATCCTCATCGGGAAAATCATCCTTAATTGGCATGTTGTCAGAGGTGTTCTCAAATGTGAGCCTCGAGAGATGGTCAGCCATTACGTTCTCTACTCCTTTCTTATCTTTGATGGTGATGTCAAATTCTTGTAAGAGTAGGATCCACCGTATTAGTCGTGCCTTAGCATCCTTTTTTGTAAGAAGGTACTTAAGGGCTGCATGATCTGGGCCAAGGGAGACATGCTTCAAACCCTTAGGTAGTGGCTTCAATTCAACTTTGGGTGCTTCCACACTTGAGGGGATTTGTTTCTCACTTCTTTCGGGCAACTCCTAAAACTTTGGTTGCCATGCTCGAGTGCCATAATCCTGAGATTTATCAAAAACAGCACAAATATCAATTATATCAGATTTATCATTAATTGAATCAAACTCAAAATTAACAAGAAAATACTCAAGAGGATCAAAATCATGAGCTATGGAAACTCTCCTATCAATGAGTGACTCGATCATGTATAACTGGTGGCTCTCGTTCTCATCTTCGGGCTGTTTTGAAACTTTGAAGATGTTTAGCTCGAGGGTCATGTTTCCAAAGGACAGCTTCATGAGTCCATTCCTACAATTAATTAGAGTATTTGCAGTGGCAAGGAAAGGTCTACCCAAAATCAAAGGAATTTTAGAGTTAGTGTCAATAGCAGAAGTAGTATCAAGGATTAGGAAATCAACATGATAATAAAATTTATCAATTTGAATTAAAACATCCTCTACCACACCCCGGGGTACTTTGACTGATCAGTCAGCTAATTGCGATACCACAACGATTGGTTTGATTTTTCCTAAACCCAGTTGCAAATAAATAGAAAATGGCATCAGATTTACATTAGCTCCTAAATCTAGCAATACTTGTCCAACCTCCTAATTTTCAATGCTACATGCAATGGTTGGACAGCCAGGGTCCTTATATTTGGGGGGAATCCTTTGCTCAATTAAAGCACTAATTTGCTATGTTAGGAATGTTGTTTTCTTTATATGGTACTTCCTCTTAATTGTACACAAATCCTTGAGAACTTTTGCATAAGTAGGAACTTGTTTAATCACATGCAAAAGAGGGAGATTAAGTTTTACTTACCTTAGGTTCTCTAAGATTTCATTATTTAGGTCCAGATTTTTCTTGTTTGATTTTAAGGCTTGAGGGAATGGTGCCTTAACAGGGCTCTTGGTAACCTCAGGATCCTTAGGCAGCTCGGCATCACTACTACCTGATGTTTTTCCACATCCTCGGATTTGTTCGTTGTTGGGATGTGTAATGACTTACCACTTCATGTCATAATGGCATTCACATCTTTCAGATTTGCTTGTGCCATGTGTTAACCATGGAGTATGGACTGAGTTTGAGAATGGAACTTACCTCGCTCAGTCACACTCAAGAAGCCCATCAATTTGGACACTTAACTCTTTATTTCCTTATTCTCTTCCATAGTCTGTGTGATTAATGCTTCACACCTTTGGTTTATCTTACCATGTGCCTCAAGGAAAGCATGCAAGGTGTCTTCTAAAGAAGTCCTAGAGGATGAGGGGGCATGATACGGTGCAGGGCATGATCTAGAAGGTTATGAAAGCTGCTGGTTTTCAGACTTCCAACTGAAGTTGGGGTGATTGCGCCATCTCGGATTATAGGTATTAGAGAAGGGTGCAAAAGGCTTCTTGTACATGCCTAAGGCATTACATTGTTCCTTATACATCCATCCCATATCAACAAATGTGGGGCACTCTTGAGTGGGATGGCCTACCCCGCCATACACAAAACATGGTCCCAAAGATTCGGCTTGATTAGTCACGTGTGTTGGCTTTAAGCCTTTAGTTTTTAATGCATCTAACTCCCTAGTGAGCACCTCGACCTTAGCTTTTAGGTTGTCTTCTTCCTGAAGATGGTATATTTCACCACCACTTGGGTTTCCTACAGGTCGTGACCTATTTGTGCTTTCAGAAGCACTAGGTCCAGTCCAAGTGTGAGCTTTTTCAACAAGCTCATTAAGGTACTCTATGGCCTCATCAAGATCTTTTTGCAAAAATTCACCATTGTACATCATCTCTACAAATTGGCACTCTCTATATGTAAGTCCTTCATAAAAATAGCTCACTAAGCACTAATTCTCATACCTATGGTGAGGACACATACTCAACAACTCCTTAAATCTCTTCCAAGACTGATATAAAGTCTCACTGTCCTTTTGTACAAAGGTGGAGATTTGCCTTTTTCAAGCATTGGTCTTATGTTGAGGGAAGTATTTATTAAAGAAGACCTGGGTCATCTCATTCCATGACCCAATAGATCGTGGTCTCAGTGAGTATAGCCAACTCTTAGCTTTATCCTTCAAAGTGAAAGGAAAAAACTTGAGTCTCACGATGTCATCAGTTGCATATTGACTATGAAAAGTTGCAACTACTTCCTCAAACTCCCTAATGTGTACATATAGGTTTTCATTTTCCAAGCCATGAAACGTAGGGAGTAATTGTATCATCCCTGTTTTAAAGTCTTGATGGTGAGTATTGGCTGGAAATATGATGCATGATGGTGTGGTTGTTCAGCTAGGATGCAAGTAATCCTTAAGTGCTCTAGCAACATTCTCATTGGGATTATCAGCCATGTTAACAAAATCCTCTAAGTTCTCATTTGGGGATGCACTATGGTTTGATCTAGGCGAGGTTTCACTAACGGACGTGGAAAAAGAGGGTAACTCTATTTCGGGTCCTCTAATGAATCTACCTCATGAATCTCTTGGTCTAAGCATACACTAAATGAGTTAAAGGGGAAATAAATAAAACAAAATAATAAAAGAAAATCAAAAAATCAAAAACTTATATAAGGGAACAATATTACCATCTTGTCTCGAAGTTAACAATTTTCCTTGTACTTAAGCGTGTTTCCCCGGCAACGGCGCCAAAATTTGATTACACTCAAACTAATACGCAGTTATTGTGTATAGTTGAGGTGTTGGTCCCACGAGGAAAAGCAAACTACAAAGAAAAGTGTAAACCTTAACACGAACGATAAAGATCAAGGGAGAAAATTTGTGTTTTGATAGTGAAGTAATATGAGAAAATTGTGTAAATAAATTGAAGAATATAATAGAGAAACAACAAGGATCTGGGAATCCTCCCTAGGTTTGTTGTCTTATTCCAATCTTGATTCAATTGTTTTTTATCTTGATTGCTAGTTTCACATCCCAAATAGGCAATTGGTAAATACTCAATCAAAGCATGTGTAAATCCTAAAGGATAATACTCTTTACTTTCGATTTAAGCAAACATGAGCTATCTTATAGATTTATCAAGAAACGACAATATATCTTAATGATAATATCGCAGTAATGGACAAACCTAAAGGATAAATCTACCAGACTCAATCACATCCAACAATCTTGACATAAGAAGAGCATGACTAGACTTATATCAAAGATAAAGATACAATCACCGAATTAAGAGAAAATCTTCTAATTAAATCAAAGAGTAAATCATAACAATGTTTTGACAGTAAATCTAAACTACAACTGAATCAATAATGGAAAATAAGAACAACTACACCTAGAGATTCATCCTTTTGCCTTGCTTGGAGATTAGTTGGCCATGGGGTTAATGCTTGAACACTTTGATAGAGAGTGTGGTAGCCTTCTTGAGTTTTTCAGCCTTAATAATCTCCCTTTCTCAAATCCTAAGTGATCTATTTATAATACAAAGGTCCAAGGGTGTTTTGGGTCTAAACAATCAACTAAAACCCTAATTAGGAAAATAGGGGTTTGTGTGCGCACCGCGGCTCTCACTTACTTGCACTATGACTCTATCTAGTCTTTGGTTAGGTGAGCCTCTGGGTGCCGCAGCTTTGCCTAGTCTAGGCCGCGGCGCACACTGATGGCTTCCTTGCTCTTTTGGGCTTGGTTCTGGAGGCCGAGGCTTATACTTCTTCAGGCCGCAGCGCCCACACTTAAGACTTGGTTTCTCTTCATTTTGTCCTTCCGCAACCATACCCTCACTCGAATGTGCATCGAAGCATCGTGCTTTAAGCTATGATAGCTTTCCATTTCTTTTGAAGTCAAAGTACCTGAAAATGCACCGAAATAAGTCAATGATCCAAGAATATCACTTTAAAGTTATTAAGGTATAAAAGTGTAATTCAAACCTCGATCAACCCTAAAATGCTAACAAATAAGTATTGTTAAGATGTATTTTATGACTCTCATCATATGCCACGGTGGGTTAAAAACAATGCTAATGATGAGGATCCATTGAATGAGATGGATGGTCAATCTAAAAAGAAAAAGCTAGCTAAAGTATTGCGTTATTTTCTGCTAATACCGAGATTGAAGAGGATATATATGTCATCTAAAACGATTTCGTTGATGAGATGGCATGATAAAGATCGGACAAAGGATGGGATTTTAAGACACCCGGCAGATGGATTAGCCTGGAATGAATTTGATACTTTATCCTTATTTTGCAGCTAATTCTCGTAGTGTTAGGCTTGGCCTAGCTAGTGATGGGTTCAATCCCTTTCAAACAATGAGTTCAACTTATAACACATGGCCCGTTCTTTTGGTCCCATACAATACCACCGTGGCTTTGCATGCATGAAGCAAATATCCTTCATCTTTTCAATGGTGATTCTTGGTGAGAAAAGCCCCCGTAATGATATTGATATCCTTTTGCAGTCTCTAATAGAAGAGTTGAAACAATTATGGGATGATGTTGATGCGTTTGATGCGTCCACTAATCAAAGCTTTAAGCTGCATGCTTCTTTTCTTTGGACCATTAATAATTTTCCAGCATATGCAAACTTATTTGGTTGGAGCACCAAGGGGTGGGTTGCTTATCCATGTTGTAGGGACTCTACCCATTCTATATAGTTAAAGCACGGGAAAAATTTTTACTATATGGGTCATCGTCGATGGTTAGCAAAAAACCATGAGTTTTGTTTTCAAAAGGATCGGTTTGATGAAACCATAGAGTTGGGATCTGCTCCTGTTCCACCATCTGGACACGATGTTTTAAGACAATGGAGGGTGGAAACTATATCTATGGTAAAACCTCGAAGCCTTCTAAGAAGAGGGCAAGATAAGATGTTGGTACCTCTACAGGGCAAGTACTAGTGGATGAAGTTGATAACCTTTTTGAGAGTGTTGATGATTTCTTAAAAAATGTTGATAATGAGGATATTCCCATGGATGAGGGAGTTATAGATATGCTGTGTAAAAAAAAAATCATTTTTTTTAGTTACCTTATTGGAAAGACAATCCATTGCGTCATAATTTAAATGTGATGCATATAGAGAAGAATATATGTGATAATTTGAATGGAACAATATTGAATATAGATGGTAAGATTAAAGATAATAAAAAGGCACGTCGCGATCTTGAGGAAATTGGTATTAGGAAAGACCTTCATTTAGTTGTTCATCCTAATGGAAAAAATCACTCGCCTCCAGCATGCTACACTATGTCTACGAAGGAGAAGCACAATTTCTTGACAATTTTGGCAAATCTTAAAGTTCTTGATGGGTATGCATCAAACATATTGAAATGTGTCAACCTAAAGGATTATAAGCTGTCAAACTTAAAGAGTCATGACGGTCACATATTGATGCAAGAAATCCTTCCTATTGCCTTAAGAGCATCTTTGCCTAGACATGTTGTAGTAGTTGTTTCTAAGTTATCATCATTTTTCAAAGCTTTATGCTCTAAAGCCCTTGATCCCCATGAGCTTGACATATTGGAATCACGTGTTGCTTTGACACTTTGCCATTTGGAGAAAATATTCCCCCCGGGTTTCTTTACCATTATGGTTCATCTTATCATTCACTTAGCTTCTGAGGCTAAACTTGGTGGTCCCGTACACTACAGGTGGATGTATCCTGTTGAGAGGTTAGATGTTCAAATCTAATTTGTGCACTCTTTATTTTTTATATTAATGGCTACTAAATTTATCTTTAATTTTTTTGGCTTTGCAAGGTATTTAATGCGCTTAAAATCTTATGTAAGTAATAGAAGTCGACACAAGGCGCTAATTACTGAAGAGTACAATGGGGAAGAGTGTCTAACATATTGCTCACAATACTTCAAAGGTGTAGAGACAAAAGTTAACCGCCCCCAAAGGAACAATGATATTGTAAATTATCCGGATGAATACATGTTTTCCTCGAGTGGACGGATAATGGGAAAGATTGTAAGTGTTGAGCTCGATGACATGTCATTGGCTCAAGTACATCGTTATGTGTTGCTCCATAATGATAAACTTTCTTACCTTCGTAGGTTAGTATCAATAAAGGAACTTAGTAATCATGTGTTTCAATTGAGTAGTTATTATCGTTTGTTATCCCTATGATGGCTAACAGTTAGAAAAAAAAATCAATAATTTCAGCGAATTTTTGGCTGCTCAAAGACTAACCAACCATTCCAATAGACCAATACAAAGTCTTGAACAAAAGTGGTTGGTTGAGAAATTTTCCTCATGGCTTATGAGACAGATTAGACATAATATCAATTGTCTTCGAATGTTATAAGTGTTTTCAATAAAAACATTGACTGATGTTGTCTCATATTAATTGTTGGAAAATGTTTAGGTGCCATTGATGGTGGATAACAATTATTCAGATGAAATAATTGCCTTTGCTTGAGGTTCGAATAATGTTGTTCAGAGATTTAATGGATTCAACATCAATGGCTTTAAATTCCACACAAAGGAACATAAGAGAGGTTTAGACGATCTCAAAATTAGGGAGTTATGGTTGAAACGGATGATCAAATGTATTATGATGTGCTCAAAAATATCATCGAGTTGGATTACTATGGGACGTTTAAGATTATGTTGTTCCGTTATGATTGGGTGGATATTAATTCACCCAGAGGTTTAAAGAAAGATGCAGGTATGTGCCTTATCGTGAACTTGAATAGGCTCATACACACTGGTAAGTTATTGAAGGATGACCCATTTGTTATTTTATCTCAAGTGAAATAAGTGTTTTATGTGCAAGACCCAACGAGAAAGGAATGGTATCGTATTGTGATCATAAAGCCAATGGACCTATATAAAATGGGGGGAAAAACGCAGGAAGATGATGATGACACTTACAATCAATGCATGTCTTCTAATGTAGTGGTAGACGATCAATTAGATTATATCTCAACTTTGGCTAGGATGGACATTGACGAAGATACCAATTAGTTATATATGCATTTCCATGTACTAGTATTTGGATGTGTATTTATGTGATGCACATGTGTGTCAATGAGATTTGTAATGTTTGATTGTATTCTTTCGGGTTACTTTTGCTTTGTATCACACAGTTCAAGAGTCATGAACTTTTTTGCCTAAAGTTTGTGGAATGTTATTTCAGAATGTCGTAAATTTATGTTTTAGTTGTATGATCGATTATTAATTGTTCTTTAAATCCTATTTAAAGCAGTTATTTGTTCATTTGTTCACAGGTACTCTGAAGTGCTTCTTGCATCAACCAGTCATTAAGGTTTGTATTCTAAATCGTATTTAGAATCAAAATAATCATTTACTTATTGTTATCCTAAGTAGAATACACAAAGTTATTCGTCCACTGATCTGTGGAAAAAATGGATGGTCCCATAGAATCAAAAGTTATTGATTGCTGCATCTATTGCGAGCCCTTGACCATTCCTATCTTTCAGGTGTGGTTCTTCTAATTCTTGTTAACTTTTAATGCATTCTTGATAGCGTGAGATATAATCAGTTTTATATTTTTATGTATATAGATTGAAAGATGTTTAGGTCAAAATATATTCCTCCCTCAGTCAGAGATAACATGTAAAACCAGTCTCCAGCTGGGTCTTCACACTATCAAGAAGATATTGACCATGAGTATGAGCATCACCTTGATGATGATCATGACTCGCAAACTGATTCTGAGACCGAGCCAATAACAACGGAAAGTCAAAACAATGATAGTGAACAATACGAGATAATTGGTAATTTTTGTATTATAATACATTCTCTTTATAACTAGTTTGATATCACATTGTTACACTAATTATAAAATTTATGTTTTCAATGTATAGATTCTGAAAGGAGAGTGAAAAAGCAAACACGTGTCCTGTAAACCTCATAAGTGTGGTCTCTTGAACGTGGGGAAAAAATTGTTGTCCACTTCAATGCATGTAATCAACCTATAAAAAAGGTGGCCAAATATTAAGTAGTTGGTTGGGCAAAGTTGCAAAGAGAGGGAACCTTTGTCTGCTTGGTTACACGGATTGGAAGAATATACCTTTTAACTACAAGAAGGACCTTGTTTTATTGATTTGGGTAAGTAACAACAACTTAATTTCGAGTTTTCTTCCATTTTTTTTTTTTTGTGGTGTTATACATGCATATAATCCTTAACACAAAAAATGCTTATTTGACATCGATTTTCTTTCTTTGTGGTAGAGGAAGTTCCATTATCCTATGATTGAGGCGATCGACAAATTTTTGAGCAATAATGTTCCAAAATGAGTAGATCAAGACCAATGGAAACAACTGGTGAACTACTGGTTTTCTGAGCAGAGTGAGGTTGTTTTTTCATAATTATGTTCATTTTAATTCTCATTGTTTCTATTTTCTTTTAATGACTTATTATTCAATTGGTTTATTGTTGGGGTAGAAATATTCTATTATAGGGACAGCAACACGTGAAAGACAACAATGTCCTCACACGACCGAATCAAAGAGTTTTACTAGAAAACAGGATGAATATGTGAGTTGATTTACTTTATTCATTCAATCTTTCATTTAAGATGTAGTGTATTGAGTCACTGTTTGAACTTTTTTCATAAATGGTAGGAAATGAAACATGGAAATGAGCCCGGGCGCGTAGAGTTTTTTGCTGAAACTCATAAACGCAAGGATGAAACTTTTATTGATGAAGCATAACGACAATTTGTGGTAAGGGTTAGTCGTTAATTTGACTTGTTAGTGAATGTCTTGAGGAAATGGTAGTCATTGTATCTTTCCTAGTTGACACCCTTTACAAACTCTTTTAAAGTTTGAAACTTCTTACACCATTTTTAAAGAATTATTGTTTCTCTTAATTTATACAAACCGACATGTAACGTATACCATGTTTGGAAGGGTAGGATGATATTGCAACAACCCCCTTCAAAATCTTGCTCAGGGGGTTTGGGTAGAGGGAAAAATGAACAAAAGCTTTCTTGCTAAGCTAGTTTGGAGACTCTAAAAATTTCTAATTCTTCTGTGTAGCAAAATTTTGGGGGGAAAATATATGATTAATGGTAATAGAGTGGCACTTATAACTCTTCTTAGTTATAGAAGTTTGTGATTTTTGGACTTAGATAGATATGATAAATTATTTCTTTTCATGGTTTGTTGTGGCTTTGATCAGATAGATACTTAATATTATGGCAATTAAGTTAATTTTCTGTGAGAAAGTTCAGGTTTAATTGCTTGTATGTTGAAATGGAAAGTGTTTTGAGTTTGATAGAGACGTTGTGTTTTTCTTATTAGTCAAGTTTCCCTGTTTTCAAGAATTTAATTCTAGTTTTAGCTCCAGAGCAATAAACGAACAGTTTAATTTTCAAAATATCATAAAATTCATCTCTTGTTGTGTGCTGATAGTACATGCTCTTCTATAATGGAAACACACAAGATTGGCAAACTCACATACCCTGTCTTGTGGCAAGAACTAATATACTTTTTTCTTTAAAAAAAAGATTTATGAAAAAAGTAATGCAGAGAATGAGTTTGAAATGGGTGACACTGAGGGTAGACTGGTAGTGGCACTAAAGAAATCGATGATTATGTTTCCATGTTGGTGATAGGTAATAAATGGCCCTGAATTGAGTGATACATTGTTGATGGCAAACATGGATGATTGGAACCAAATTGTGGAGACTTATTGTTGTGGCAGTCATGTTAACATAAGTACTTTTGTGACACATTGTTAAATCTATTTTGTAAATAACCCGAGTGAAGAAATATGATTAATATATTTTCTTGAATATATAAGAAATATGATGGACAAATATTTGTAAATTTATATTTCATTACTAAAGTAGTTATGGACAGATGTTCTTTCTTTTTTCTTTGTTCAATGTATTAGTGTTTGAGTATGTAAATGCTTCACTGGAGAAATTCTAGACTTTGGTTGAACCTGCTAGATAGTGGCACTGGTTTGCATAATATTGGGGTGGATATTCTCCAAGCACTAGATATACTTCATAGATTGAATTTGAGTATATTTTTTTTTGTAATAATTGAATGAAAATTTTGTGATTTTTAGACTTAGATAGATATGATAAATTATTTCTTTTCATGGTTTGTTGTGGCTTTGATCGAGCTTATTTTTTTATATATATACAAATCATGATCTTCTTAAGTTGAGAGATACTGACACCGGGAAGGGAGTTTATCAACTTGGCTAAGCTTTGTTTAATACCCCATATTTTTCCAAGAGATTCACTTCACCACTGCTAAGCATAGATTAATTTATGCTACCTTTTGTTGATGGTTGCTACCTCAATTAACTAGTTGAAACTTAGATCACTGTTTGGTTTATTTTGTTTGGACCGTATTTTTGTTTTTCATTTTCATGAGGTTTTATGGAAATATAGGAGAAATTCTACCCGTTTTTCTATAAAATCTGATAAACAACTTTTCTTTTATGTAATTTCGCTGCATAATCTTTGGGGGAATTTAATCTTTATTGTTTCATAATTGTAGGTGACAGTTTAAGCTTATGTTGCTGAACTTCTTGCAGCTTCAGAATCTTCTGATGCTAGTAATAATTTAGCAACACAAAATGAAGTCTTCACCGAGCTTATGGGTGAAAAGAGTTTTGGTCGTGTTTGAGGTCAAGGGTTTGGAGTTACACCTTCTGTCGTGTATGGACTTTCAGCTCAAATTAAGAATGATATGGGATTCAATAGGGCTTATGCTGAAGAGATAAATAGTTTGAGAGCACAAATAGAAGAAAACAATCAACAGCATGCGCATCAGATTCAAGAAATAACAGCGAATCACAATGATCAAATGAACAATATGCAATCCCAAGTTGATGAGCTGAAGTCTTCACTACAACAGTTGGTTAATAGAGGACCTCATAATTGATTTCAAGTGTGATGGTATAATAATTTTTCAGACTACATTCTATTACTTTGTTTTGTATGAATTTTATATGTTAACTATGATTGTTTTTTGTGTAAATGAGATGACTTTTGTATTGATATTTGAATTTTTATGGATTTGATGGTACATTTTATATATTGAAGAACATTTGAATTTTTATGGATTTGATGGTACATTTTATTTATTGAAGGATGAATAGTGTTGATATTTAAGCCAAAATAATGTAAAAACACAATTAAACTCACTCTATTGCGGCGCTTTTAAGCGCCGCAATATGCATAATGTCCGTAATATAGCGGCGCTTCTAAGCATCGGTATATTACGGTGCTTAAAAGGGCCGCAATATACTAACGCTTAGAAGCGCCGCAATATAGCAGCGCTTCTAAGCGCCGCAATATAGCAGCGCTTCTAAGCGCCGGTATATTACGGCGCTTAAAATGGCCAAAATATACCCGCGCTTAGAAGCACCGAAATATAGCGGCGCTTAGAAGCGCCGAAAAAAAATGCATGTTGCGGCGCTTTCTTTAAGCGTCGGTATTGGCACTTCGACACCACACATACCGACGCTTGCCATAAGCGCCGGTATTGCATATTGCGGCACTTTAAAGCACCGAAATATGCAAAAAAAAAAAAAGCGTCGGCGTTGGCCTTTTATCTTGTAGTGCCATTTCCCATTTGCACTTCACCAGTCATTTCTTTAAATTTTTTGAAGAATGACTTGTCTTTGCAGACATGAATTGTTGCTCTAGAATCGAGCCACCAACCAAAATTTTCAGCTACCATGTTGATCTCAGGAATCATGGCTACAAGACCCTCTTCCATCATGTTTTCCTTACCATTTAGGTTGGTCTTACGATGCCTACACTGTTTAGCAAAGTGACCCTCTTTTTCGCAAACAAAGCAAACTCATTTTTTCTTTCCGTTTTGGGATTTATTTTTCATAAACTGTTAGTCATTTTTTTGATTTGCAAATACTGGTTCTTAAACTGGTTCTTATCCACATAATGTGCTTTAGACTAAAAGGGAACCAAATTCTTGTTATCACGTAAATGTGACTCCCTTTCTATATGAAGATGCTTTTGAATTTGTTCCAATGTAAAGTCCTCAGTCTTATGTAATAGTTTCTTGCCATAATCTTACTAAGAGGGAGGTAATTTAATAATAATTGTGCCCACTTGAAAAACTTTTGGAAGAAGTATCTTCAGAGAATGAATTTTATTAACTAGTACTTGCAACTCATGGACTTGCTCAAGCACAAGTTTGTTATCAACCATAAGAAATTCAAAATACTTGGAAATTAAGTATTTGTTTATACCTTCTTCCTCAACCTTGTATTTCAATTCAAGTTGATTCCATATGTCTTTTGTAGACTTGAATTCAGTAAATAAATCATAGAGTCGATCTGACAGAGAGTTCAAATTATGCCCTCGACACGATAACTGACGCAGGAGGATCCAAGTCAGATGATGCAGAGTTGGCAGATCAGTACAGAACTGGCAGGTAGACTACCTAGAACGGGCCACAGACTCAGATCAGGCCCAAAAGACCCTAGTCTGATTGGAAACGGGCCAACGAATAAAACCTTATTATAATCAGCTTGGCAAGATTTTAGCTAAAAAAACGACGTTTAGGCCTCCAAATTGGCAGTTTACAATTTTTAGGAAACTTTTTATTTTAGTTATTTTAATTTCAGCCTTAATTTAATTTTCCTATTTTGTTTTGACCTTATAAATAGAGTCTTAGGGTTTCGTAAACATTATTATTGAATTTGCATAATTTTAAATAAAACATCAAAGCTGTTTCTCTGTATTGTTTTTTTTTAGGGTTTTTCTTGTGTTACTCCCTGTGAACTATCTATTCGACTAGCCTGCAGAATAATCGCTATTCTGCCCAGCGTCAATAACTCATCCTCCTCGTGCTTCTCCTCTCCAAACAAAACTTTGCAACATACTATGCATTAGGCGAAGTTCCATCGGCACTTGGTTTTGGATCGTCTGGTATAGGAGGCAAGTTGGATCTAGCACGTAATAAATCTTCAATGCAGTAAAAAAAAAAATCATCTTGTATTGCCAGCGAGCAAAGTTGTTGCCATCGAATAAATCAAGCTTCACCATGTCTTGATTCATCACTCTGATAGACTCTGAATCCATTTTTTTAGTAGGAAATAAAACTTTAAAATTGTCGAAAAAATTGTGGATACAGGATCTCTAAGAAATATAGAATTTATGGTGACTTTGAGACACGTATTAATGCCGTCTTTAAGACTTTATTTGTCCCCACTAGATTGCTCTAGGTTCTTTAAAATATTCCTCCAAGATGCTCAAAGTCTCTAAGAATCTCTAAGAACAAAATCAGAGATTCTTCTTTGAGTTTTCTTTTGAAACAATGAGGAAAAGTGGTTGTATATTTTCAGAAGTAAATGTAGAAGAAGAACGATAAATTCTGGAAAATGAAAAGTGGTTAATTTTGAAATTATTAGAAGTATTTATAGATTTCATTTGAACTTCCAACATTCAAAAAAATGAAGAGTAATGATTTAAAAAACGTAGCTCTTGAAGAAAATACATGACGTCTCTAAAAATTATAGTTGCTGTAAGTCAAATTTCAAAATAATGAACATTTAGTCGACTGAATATTTTATTCAGTAGACTGAATCAACATTTCAAATGAAAAATTATTAGGTGTCGGGTATTCAATCGACTTGAAAAACAGATACAGACCTTTTCTCCTTCATTCAGTTGATTGAATAAATCATCCAGTCGACTAAATCTTATTTTTTCAACAAATCATATTTGGGGCAAGATTTGTTGAGGTCTCTAAAGTCAACACAACATCGTATCTTTCCATTCTTCTTCTTTACTAGGACTATGTTGGACAACAATGTAGGATGAATAGTCTTGATGAACTTGCACAAGTTTGAGTATTTTTTTCTTGATTTTTTCTTCCATATCCGGATGGTATGTGTGCAAGGGTTGTTTTACAAGTTTGAAGCCTGGCTTGAGTGCATGAGCTACCATATTTAGGTATAATCCGGGCATCTCATAATATTCCCAAGCAAAGATATCTCGAAATTCTTTGAGTATGTTGATAAAATTGGTTCTCTTAGTTGGAGAGAGATGCACACTGATTGAGATAGGTCACTTGACAATTGAATCTTCACTAAGATCAATGACTTTAAGTTTCTGTGTTATTATTGTAGTTTTATCTTGAAAGATAGTGGTGCATGTATTAGTAAAACGAGATTAGGCTATGGACTAGAAGTTTCGGTGAGAAGGCATTCATGAATGAGACCCTCCTCATCGCTGTAGTCGGGTCTTGCTAATTGACATAAATGATAGTCAGATCATTTGTCCGGCAATGTGACTCTGGTGCATTTTGGCTTTGATAATGATCCTGCTTCAAGCCTCAACTTCTTTTTTTTCTCTAAAAAAAAATTTGAGATCATTATCTCCAAGATTCTTGATTTCCATCCACGGTGGTCGAGTGTCATAGTTGGGGGCTGCCTCGCGGCTTTTCTCCAACTAATGTGAAGTGATTCTAGAATTCTGCATTAGCATAGTGACTCTCCTCGGTCAAAAAGAGTGAGTTTGGATTGCTGGAATGTAGATGATTCTTGTTCCCATCCTCCCCTTGACATATTGGTGTAAAGTAGAGCCTATGAGTTTGTTCTTGTTGAGCCATGGTCGCCCAAGTAGGATATGATAATTTGTATTGATATCTGGCATAAAGAATCGAATAAATGACCGAATGGGACCTACTCGCAAGTCTAATTACACATCACCTAAAGTAGGTTTGGAATGACTACTAAAACCTGAAATTGAGGTGTTTGACTTGATTATGTGATTGCAAAAAACTCTTACAACGGCAAGCATTTTGAGAGGAATAAGGTTGACTGATGATCTCATGTCCACTAAGGCTCTCTTAACAAAGGTATCATTGATTTGAGCCTTAAGATAGAGTGCTCACTTATGATTTGGGTAAGAGACCTCTATACCTTCATCGGTGTAAGTGACCATCCGTAGTCTTAAGATAAACGCGGCTGGCTACTTATTTGGCATGGTTTCCTATCTTGGTCGAAAAAAGATTTGAATATGGGGTTGTATTGTAAAGAACGGATAGTTGTTGTTTTCACGAGCTAGGCACTGGATGATTCTGGAGTAGAATCTGGGTCTCTAAAGCCATTATGGATGATCACAGCAACAACCTATCTCTGGTGTGGCAATAGATTTTCTTCAATGTCTTGTCTTTTTCACGGTAGTTGTAGGGTACCATCTTTGAGCATGGCATGAAAGATTCTTCTGAGGTTCTGGCAGGCTTGGGCCAGATGTTTGATCAACACGTTGGAAAATAGAAAAACAAACCAAAAGGAAACTCGACCGGCATGGTGCGGGCTTGGGCTAGATGTTAGATCAACGCGTGCGTTTTGTGCGCACTGGGCTTGTAGGAATTGCTGAATCTGATTCCTGAGCTGGTCCTGGTTATCTTGGCGCACGGTCACGATCTGACCCATGATAGTAGGTGCACGGCCAGTGATTTTGACCTTACTCGTTTTGAAAACACATCGCCATTGTTTTGTTGGAGGGAAAGGAGAGTCACCGTGTTTTTATATGATTTTCATTCCCGCCATTTAACTCTCTCTTTGCGCATAGTAGTAAGGGGTTTACCAAATAACCAGCGGGGGCTTGCAAGACTTCTTTTGAGATCTTTGTGATCTTATCATTTCGATGGCGAAACCTAAAGGAGAAAAAGGAGAAAGGAAATTAGACGATCTAGAAATCATCTCAATTGGATCTCTATACGATGGTCCTTGGGAGAAGAAGTACTGGAGCTCATCGAGGGTTTGGTCTCCACTTTCTCCTTCCGATTTTTCTCTGCTATAGTCCTGTTTCATTAATTCTGATTTTACGGATCAACTTAATTCCTTTTTCCCCTGTTTTGAATTAACCAAAGATGTGAAATATTTCGTTTTATTGCGATCAATTATTTGGATTTCTTTTACGAAAATGGACAAAGCTAGATACGAAATGTATGGAAAGGATGTAAAATATTTGAGAGTGAATTTTGGTGAATCTTGAATTTTTGAAGGGAGTAAGATTTTTGAAACGACGAAATAATGATTTGGCGTGGAACATAGATTATGTAGAATTTTTGAAGAAGTGGAAAGATATTTCTGCATCAGTGAGTAGATAGTGCAGACTGCAGATCGTGGTGAGCAAATTCTTTTAAGGCGATGTAAGGAAATAAAATTGACTATTGATGTTAAATTTTGGTTAATTTTTCTGATATTAACATTGGAAAAGCTGTCTAACTTGGATTTAAGTTAACAGAAAGTATTGAAAGCTGAAATGATGGCTGTAATATCAGTAGTTCCATTAATAACAGGTCAGTTTGATAACTCTAGATAGAGTCAAGAGGAGCATAACAAGCGTTGATAACTTTAATAAAACGGTAGCTTGACATCTTGTTAAGCATCCCCAGAAGATCGTGTATCTTAACTAGACTGAAAATTTTAATGGAATCGAATTTTTGTGAGAGAAAATTTCAGCTTTCAAAATTTTCAATTTAGTTGAGATTTCAAAATTTTCAATCTAGTTAAGATTGAAAATTTTGAAAGCTGAATTGGTGACTGTGTTACCAGTAGTGCCATTAATGATAGGCCAGTTTAATAACTCTAGATAGAGTCAATAGGAGCATAACAGTCATTGGTAGCTCTGATAAAATATGAAGTAGTGAGTACAGTAGCCTGATATCTTGTTAAGCATCCCCAGAAGATTGTGTATCGGTCTTAACTAGACTGAAAATTTTGATAGAATCATAATTAAGTGAGAAAAAAAAAAGAAAGACTTTTGATAAGCAAATTAAGTGATTATGTTCTTTCGTTATGTTTGGATGTCCCAGTTGGTAAAGTAGTGTAGATAATAAGTGATATGACTGCATTCAGAATTTAGTTTGATCAATGGTATGCTGGTGAAACCTGTTTCAACAAAAGGTTGCTGATGCCTTGGAATGCCTGAAGGGAAAACTACAGTGTGAAAAACTTATTTTCCAATTTCTTGAAAGCATCTCTCTTTATGGCAGATATCTTTTGTTGATTTTCGGTATCTTAGATAGGGTTGACAATGATTTGGGTTTGGTTTTTCTATTTAAATTTGAGAAAGGTCTGTTAGCTGGAAGTCTAGCTAAGTTTGTAAAAGGTATTTTGTTGGAGTAAGAAATCCATAATTTAATAACTTTAAAATACCTTAAGTT
Organism: Bretschneidera sinensis; assembly: GCA_023935145.1. Taxonomy (NCBI): domain Eukaryota; kingdom Viridiplantae; phylum Streptophyta; class Magnoliopsida; order Brassicales; family Akaniaceae; genus Bretschneidera; species Bretschneidera sinensis. Next base: position 49,981,874 of record CM043705.1, read on the forward strand.
GGACATATAAGAAAAGGTGTTCATAGAAAAGCTCATCTAAATTGGTAACATAAATGTCAGGCTAAATATTTGGCCCCTTGTGCACAGAGAATATGGATCTTCCTGTGGTGACTATCTGCAATATACTTTCTGCCTTATTATTTTATTTCATTTCATGTCATGTTTGCAGCTGGCTGAATCTTGTTATTTCGTAGGGTAAAGATCGCTATCCTTATCCTATCGGATATGAAGCTATTCGAGCTTATAATGGGAGCACATATAAGATGGAAATTCATGAAGGTTCTAAAGGGCCTCTGTTTTCCGTGGGTAGATAGACCTAGAAACTTTCAACTTGTGTTGTTAACTGGTATCTTCTGTAATGTTTTCTGAGAAAACTAAGAAAACATAAGTTCCTCATTTTTATGCAGATTACTTCTGCTGATGGACATTCATGTTCTGGCCAAACTCCAGACATTGTGTGGGAGAAATTCCAGAAGACAGGTTGCCCCCGCTTGAAGATATGGCATGGGAAGAGATCTTTGTGCAAGACAGATGGTGTGGAGGTAGATCTTTGTTCCTTTCATAAGCTGAATTAGCACTTGCATCTAATATAGATAATAGTTCATATGTTGTTATCTTATATTCTTATCAAGAAAATCTGTTTTCAGTCGAATTAAACTTAACTTATATGTATGTATCTAGATTATGGTGTCAAAGCTTCAATTTTTCCTTTTCTAGTTTCCAAATCATTCATTTCAAAATCCCATCTTCACTATGCTCATATCCGTGAATGATATTCCTTGATGTTTAGAAAATAGAGTGCAGAAATAGGAACATGTTTCTATGAGGGGCTTATCCAAAGTGAGAATTAGAAACATGAGAATCTAGGGATCTATGGATGGCCATGACTAAACCTTTAGCCATCCTGGTGAGGATTGATAATCAGGAGTCTACCATTGCATGGATACTCTCCTTCCATCCAGTTGCTACTGATGCTTCATGTGACCCTCTCAGTGGTCATCTCACTAGCACATAGACTGAAGTGATAAACTGTAGAAAGATCAAAATAGGCCACCATGGTTTTGAGTTTAATCGGTATGAAGTAGAACATATTCAGTAATCATTTTCTGAGTGATTTGTGTTGAGTAGCTCATGTTGCTTCTGCTTGTTGCTTTTGTAATAACTGTGCCGTTTTGCTATTGGAGATGGTGCTTCTTTTGATTGACTAATGTGCTGCACAATTTCCAACTCCACTCTGTTAATGGGCAGAAATGTCATTCAATCCAAATATGTGGATACTTGACCAAACGGATCCAGGAATATGTGCTAAATAAATTGCTTCTCTTTGCATGTGATATGCAGTTTTTGGGTTAAAAAAACCATTTGTCCAAAGGTTACTTCGAGAACTGGTAGCAAATATCAATGGAACAGCAGAACAGAATCTGTTATCTTCCAGTTTTTGCAATGAGACTTCTGGAATGGAGGAAAATAATCGATGTGCAGATGCATGTACATATCCCAATGTACTACCAAACATGGCTAAACCACAGACTCGAAAGAAGAGAAGTGGGAGATGTGGAATTACAAATACGAAGTTAGTAAGTAGAGTTGGCTCTAAAAGACTACGACCTCAAGATCTGCCATTTAATACTGAGGCGTCGTATTTGGAACAAAAAAAATCAGAGAAATCATGAGCAAGGGAGTTTTATGTCTCCATTTGCTTCAAAAGAAGAAACTGACCTTTGTAGACTTCCAGGAGCATGTCCAGTAAAAATGCACTTGAAATCTGAAGAAATTCATCATTATTCATCTAGTAGTGGTTTTCCATTGAAGTCGGTTGACCTGTCTGATCATCTTAGGGAGAGGGTTGTCCCTGTACAAGAGGATAATGAGTTTGCAAGTTTCAAAAATTATAAATCCACTGCAGTAGCCAACAAATTGTCTGAAGAGGTAACACCTATAAGCACATCTTCTCTATTACACTTAAAAATTTGACTATAAGTCTTTAAGAAGCTATTAATCTTAGTATATGTCAGTTTCCTATTATTTAAATTTTTTTAACCTTCCAACAGCATTTAGGTCTTTGCATTAGTTGAACCAACTAAGAGCTTTGCTTTTATATGCTAGTTTAGCTTAATATTCAAACTCTTCCTTTTGTTGACAAATTTCTCTAACACCATGGTTCTATAGTCAGTTGGTTTTAGTACGAGAAACATTCTTAATGTCTTGCAGCTTGATAGTGTTAGAATTTAAGAGAGTAAAGAGATGTGAGAATTGAAGAGAGTAAAGAGATTGTACAAATGCTTACTTGAGTTCTTATTATTGAGAATACAATTAAGAGTATATATAGGTTGTTAAAGGAAAAAGACATTCCTTAAAACAAGGAAGGAAACATGGCCTAAAGTAAGCCTTAAAACAAGGATGAATATATGGAAAGTGTAGGTGAAGTGGAATAGTTAGTGACCTTAATTAAAGAAAAAATATGGACTTTGCCATCCATTGACAGCCCCCCTCAAATTGATGCAGGTTGATCAATAAGCATCAATTTGCTGCTTAAGAAGCAATGTCGATGGCGAGTGAGCGCTTTGGTGAAGATATCAGCAATTTGTAGGTTAGTGGAAACATGTGGAAGAGTGATAATACAAGCTTCAAATGCTTCGCGGATAGAGTGACAATCGACTTCAATATGCTTTGTGCGCTCATGATAGACAAGATTGGTCGTGATCTGAATAGCACTTGTATTATCAGCATGTAGAGGTGTAGAATCATTTGCAGAAAAATCTAGCTCAGTAAGCAAACCTCGAAGCCAAATAATTTCAGAACAAGCAAGAGACATCGCCCGATACTCAAATTCTGTATATGACTTAGAAACTCTGTCTTGCTTCTCACTCTTCCATGAGATCAATGCATCACCTAAGAACACACACCAACCAGTAATGGAGCGACTTGTATCAGCACAACCAGCCCAATCAGCATCGCTATAAGCAGTAAGTCGAGGAGAATTGCCTGCAGGAAAGAATAAGCCACAGGCAGAAGTGCCCTGAACATAGCGTATGATTCTACGGACAGCAACCAAATGAAGGTGACGAGGGGTCTGAAGAAACTGGCTGACTTGTTGTACTACAAAGGAAATGTCCGGTCTAGTAATGGTGAGGTAGACAAGACTGCCCACCAACTTTCGGTATAAACTAGGATCAGCAAGTAAATCACCCTCCTCTTTGCGAAGCTTGACATTCAATTCTATGGGAGTATCAACAGAAGTGGCCTCTTGTAGGCCAGCTGTAGCCACCAGGTCACTAGCATACTTATATTGATTGAGTGAAATACCCGACGGACTACGATGCACCTCAAGACCGAGAAAATATGTAAGAGACCCAAGATCTTTCATATGAAAGGACTCGGAGAGATAAGTCTTGAGCTGGCCAAGTAAAACAGAATCGGAACTAGTAATCACAATATCATCAACATAAACTAAAAGAACAACAATACCCATGTCTGATTTTCGAAGAAACAAGGAAGTGTCATACTTGCTCTGCTTGAATGAGAATTGTAATAAATTAGTTCGAAATTTATCAAACCAAGCCCTTGGAGCTTGTTTGAGACCATAAAGGGAGCGACGAAGCTTACACACATGTGAGTTTGGAGAAGGAAACAATCCCGGGGGTGGCTTCATATAAATACACTCTTTAAGATCCCCATGAAGAAAAGCATTCTTGACATCCATCTGATGTAGTGGCCAATCATTGGAAGCAGCAAGAGCTAGAATCGTGCGAACAGTGGTCATCTTAGCCACAGGAGCAAAGGTTTCTTCATAATTAACACCATATTCCTGTTTATTTCCAAGTGCAATAAGCCGAGCTTTATAACGATCCAAACTTCCATCAGATCAAACCTTGACGGAGTAAAGCCATTTGCAACCCAGGGGGACTATAGTGGAAGGACAAGGTGCAATGTCCCAGGTATGATTGGCCTCTAAAGCAACAATTTCTTCCTGCATAGCTTGTCGCCAACAATCATGCTTGACAGCATGTGAGTAGCATGTGAGAATATCAAAATTAGACAATGTAGCAGTAAGAGCAGAAGCAAACCACCCATACCTATCCGAAGGTAAAGATATTCGAGAAGAGCGACGTACCAAGTGTTCTGAAGGTGCTGCAACTGACTGGAGCATGGTAGGATCAGATATCGGTTGAGCCATCGGAAGAGACTGTGGGCGGGAGCGTCTCGTATATACAATACCTGGTTTAAAGCGAGAGCTGACTTGATGAAGATCTGAAAATTGTTGCTTAAAGGAGGGGAGGACCACCGTAGAAGAAGAGGGCTCAGAGGACACAAGAAAGAAATGTTGATTTTCAAAGAAAATAACATTTTTAGAAATACGTGTACGATGTAAGGTAGGATCATAGCAAACAAATCCCTTTTGACACACATTATATCCTAAGAATGCACATCTAACAGATTGAGCAGATAATTTATGTCGCTCATGGGGAGGTAAATGGACAAAACATACACAACCAAAGATACAAAGATTATCATAACTAGGTTGTTTAGCAAACAAGCGGAAATAGGGAGACTCCATGTGTAAGATTTGGGAAGGTAAACGATTAATCAAGTGAGTAGCAGTTTTCAAAGCCTCGACTCAGAACATTGATGGAACAGATGATTCTAACAAGAGAATACGTACCACATCAAGAAGATGACGATTTTTGCGTTCGGCTACTCCATTCTGTTGGGGAGTAGCAGGACATGAACGTTGATGAATAATACCTTTAGAAGCCAAGAATTCCTAAAACTCAGTAGACAAATATTCACCACCAGAATCTGTGCGTAATGTCTTAATAGTCGCAAAAAATTGATTGTCAACATACGCTAAAAAATTAGTGAAAGTACAAAAACTTCAGATTTAGAGCGAAGAAAATAAACCCAAGTGAATCTGTTATAATCATCAATGAAAGTCACATAATATTTAAATTTTTCATGTGAACTAACGGGGGAAGGTCCCCAAACATCACTATGGATAAGATTAAAGCAGTGAGAAGCTCTACTAGCATGTAAAGAAAAGGGAAGAATTTTGCTTTTACCAAGTTTGCAAGAATCACACTTAAGAGATAAAGAAGAACGTTCTTCATTATCAAGAAAACCATAGTGCAATACATGAGATAAGATCTGAGTATTGGGATGGCCTAAACGACGATGCCACACCATACTCAGATTTGGAACATTATTGCAAGCAAGAGACTTAATAGACGAAACTGGAGAAATTGCTGGGACAGATAAAAATAGTGGAAACAAGCACCCCACTTTAGGTCCCTTCGCGATCAACTCTCCCGTTACCTGGTCCTGTACAACACAACCATCACCAGAAAAGTTAACAACACAATTGTTATCAACTAATTGACCAACAGAAATAAGATTCGTGGAAAGTTTAGGAGCAAAAAACACATCAGTGAATTTAGAAGAAGCATCTCCGACAGCATCGATTGGTAAAGAACTGCCATTGGCAGTCTGAACAGCAGATGGACCAACATAGGGTCGAACATGACACAGAGCGGTGGGAGTATTCATCATATGATTAGAGGCCCCCGAGTCTACGTACCAGAGTTTGGTAGAATTTTTACTTTGAAACCCCATTGCAGATAATGTTGAAATTAGCATTTGTTGCACCATTTCGGGTGTTCAGTAATTCACTGCAGGAGGTGCCGGAACTGGGGAGGCACTGGAAGAAGAGCTAGGAGCTGCGGAGGGTACAATAACAGAAGTCTGAAATGCTTGAGCCTGACGATTCTGTGGGCAGAGATGACATTCTTTGATGATGTGACCCTTCTTCTTACAATAAGAGCAATATTTCTTGGGACAATTGGCAGCAATATGCTCATATTCCTTACAGCAAAAACACTGCAAGTTTTTAGAATGCATAGGCGATCCGCGTCCTTGGGCAGCATAAGCAACAGTTCTTGGACTACCATAAGATTGCTCCAGAGTGGCTTGAGTACTAAGACGTTGTTCTTCACGAAGCAACTCACCAAAACAAACATCAAGAGAAGGAACAAGAGATCTATTCAGCAGAGAGGAGCGAATAGATTCATATTCCGGGCGTAGTTTCATAAGAAATTGATCACGCCATCTAGTCTCGTGGAGTTGCTGAATAGCCGAAAGAGTGGCAACAGGAACAGCTGCTGTAACAAGATCAGTATAGTCAGTCCAAAGAATCAGAAAGGCCGAGTAATAGTCTTGGATGGAAAGACTGCCATGTTGAAAGGTGGCAATTGCATGCTCTAACTGAAAGCAATAAGCATCATTATCTTGATGATAAACCTTCTTCAGATAAGTCCACATGGATTGAGCAGAGCGATGAGTACGCAAGTTGGTGACAATATGTGGCTCCATCGAACCAAAAAGCCAAGACATGATCCGAGCATCAAGCACAGTCCAAGAAGGAGAAGACCCAACATCCTTCGATTGGTCTGTATTAGATGTTTGTGCAACATCTGTGCCATCGATATGGCCCCAAAGTTTTTTTCCCCTGAGGAAAATTTCAAACTGAAAGGCCCATGTAGAGTAATTTTTGCCCGTAAATTTGACACACACAAGTGCGGAGTCCATTGCAAATAAGTGCAAAAAAAAAATAGCCCGACTAAAAAAATGTTGAAACCACCCAAAGCAGAAAAAAACAAACTGCCAAAGAGATCTGAGAACAAAAAAAAACACCGAGAAATCTTAGACCCAAAGCCACAAAACACCTCTCTGAAAATAAAGAATGTCATGAAAGCCGAAACTGCTCAAACCAAAAAAATAGGAGCTGCCGACAACACCAACCCAAAAAGAGAAGACCGAAAAACAACAAAAAAAAACTTTCACGTCGAGTTCACCGAGAACAACACAGAACACGCCGAAACACGAAATCGAGAAAAATTACAAGCGAGAGAAGAACCTAAGCAACCGGCTCTGATACCATGTTAGAATTTAAGAGAGTAAAGAGATGTGAGAATTGAAGAGAGTAAAGAGATTATACAAATACTTACTTGAGTTCTTATTATTGAGAATACAATTAAGAGTATATATAGGTTGTTAAAGGAAAAAGACATTCCTTAAAACAAGGAAGGAAACATGGCCTAAAGTAAGTCTTAAAACAAGGAAGGAAACATGGCCTAAAGTAAGCCTTAAAACAAGGATGAATATATGGCAAGTGTTGGTGAAGTGGAATAGTTAGTGACCTTAATTAAAGAAAAGAATATGGACTTTGCCATCCATTGACAGATAGGTCACAAGATACTGAGGATAAAGGGTCCATGTTTTCAATGGCAATAGAAGGCAAGGCTGGGGATGCACCAGTTACAGAGGGCTGTCCAGGCATAAATGAGGTCAATCTTTGTGCACCTGATACCTTGGATTTTGTGCACAGTATTCCCTTACTTATCTACTGTTCTTTGTACTAGATAGGTTCACAGTGATCACCATTGTCAAAAAAGCCTCTTCTTTTTTTAGCTTTTGAAACTTGTTCTATGCAGATGATACTACAAATTCTTCCTCAAGTACACAGGATAAAAATGGTACACAAAATGTAAAAGAAGAATTAACAGATGCTGACATGGTCATAACTGAAGGATTGGTGGCTGAATCACGTCCAGAAGAAGAAATAACCAAATCTAATTCAAATGCAAGTTTTGAAAAGAGTGATATTGACTTAGCTGGTCAGGATATTGCCAAGTCGATGATGACATTTCTACTTCCTCAAGCTATTCCCCTACTCAAGAAGGCCTCGAGGAAGAAAAAGGCAACCATTAGTCCTTCAGAAATATTTTCTTGTAGGGTGCAATCTCAGACGGAAAATAATGAAGCTAACCACTTTGTGGATATTCCATCTCCTGGTACAGTTGAACCATTAAACCTCTCATTTTTTGCTGATCTGACGCAGTAGCTTTACTTCATGCACTGAATCCGTTGTATGTTATCTCCTAACTGGATCCTAAATTTCTTCTGTTAAATGTGCAGCCATGATTCTAACTGAGAAAGCATATGTTGAAAGGGAGGAAACGATGCAAATCCAAAATATAGATTCTGATTCAGTTGTCCCAAGTTTTAAACATAACAAGTTTGTTGTTCTTGATAGTTTTGATGATGACCAGTGTGGGGATCATGTGACAAACCATGTGATTTTGTCTTCTCATACTAAGGAAGCTGATTTAGGTAATCTTGATAAGGACACATGTCCATTCCACATCCTGGAACAGCTTGTTAGCATAGATACGCGGGAGTCATCAGTTTCTGATGTTGAGGCAAGTGGGAGCAAAGATATTTTCTCTTATGATGATCTACCTATGGTTTTGAATAAAAAACTTCAGGAGGGTGATGTATACTAAGCGGAGTCTGTTTTAGGGCGTACATGTCCAAGCAAGTCTGAAGAAATCCAGGATGTTTGTGCGAATTTGGACAAAAACTGTGTAAATGTTGAAAACCACTATATGGAAAAGGATCTTTATTATGCATCTGATTCTGTTGATGGTAAAAATCATTGGGCCAATTATGCTAGGTTCTAGCCTCCACATTAACCTTTACTTTAGTTTTAATAAGATTTCTTTGAATTCAGAAATGATAGAAATATCATTTCCGAAGAAGCTTATATTTATCAATTTACGCAAGAACTTGGAAACCTTATTTATTCAATACTTAAAACTTGTTCACATTCATCATGTGAACCATTTTAAAGATCTGGAACTTCTATTATCGTTATTCTTCTTGATCCAATAATCCTAGGTTTAGTGACTTTGAACTAATCCTGATACCGGTTGTCTTTTATATCTGTTTGTACAGGTGATGCTAACCCAAGAAGCTTGGGTAGTTTTGTGCAATCATCAAGGATGGATGTCATTGTTAAAACGGGGCCTGCTGAAATTGGCCCCTCTATCGAAGTCCCAAGTAAAATGTATACAAGAAAGAAAGTTTCAAACAAAGCTCATCGAACAAAAAAGTCAAGTGGTCCTCTCTCTGAAGTTAGTATCATATGCAGAAATTTTAGAGATGATTGTGTAACTGAAACATCTCCTGCCACAAGAACTCTGTCTGCCTCGGAGTTTCAGCAGGTGAGCTCTTCCAATGACAAACCACATAAAAGAGATCCATTTGTTGGTGCTGAAATCAGGCTTCAAAGACAAAACCACAGTTTGCATACAGAGAAAACAAACATCAATTTCAAAGCTGCATTAAACAATATGGCAACTGTTATATTGCAGAAGCAGACACTTGTTCATGCTTCTGAAGGCAACAATATGTCGACATCTTTTGATCAATCTGTTTCACATTTAGAAAAATTTCAAGCTCCTTGTGGTTGTGCACAAAAGACTCACAGGGCCAGAAATATCTCAGAATCTGGGGACAAGTTCCTGTGACAATAGCACATCTAATGCCAATTTGAATCTTCGTAGGGACTTGGACCTCAATAGTGAGCTAGAAGGCATTGTTGATCTTGTAGGGTGCTATTTTCACTCTATGCCTATTTCGTCTGTATTGGTCAACACTACAGGGAATGAAATCTACATTTGCGTTTCATGTGGCCTTCTGGTTGATAAAGACAGAACCCTGCTTGTGTACAAGGTTGCAGTTAAAGAACCAAGGGAAGGATGCCCTTCTTTTCTTGGTCAAACATCAGTAACGTTGCCATTTCTAACAGATAACTTCGGGAGAGAAGTAAGTTGTTGAAGAATGCCTTGCTGCCATTTCTATTATACTTTAAAATTATTGATTCTATTGTTGGCAAGCAAGATTTGTGGACTTGTTAAATTGTACTGACGTGTTATTTTTTATAGTCTGCAGTAGAAAGATCTGGCTTGCAATTCACTCCAGATGGGCAGTATCTTATTTTACTTGACAGCATTAAAACACCTTATTGCAGGTTGATTTTTTCTGTGAATATATATTAAATAAAACTAAAATTATTGGTAATAATTTGCAATATACTTTCTCAGGGAAGGGAGAATTGATTGCATGTGCTCAACTTGTAAATCAGACTACTTTCAGGAAAATGCAGTGAAGATTGTGGAGGTAAAATGTGGACATGTTTCTGTTGTGACAAAACTGAAAACAGATGACTGTGTGAAGTGTATATTGGTTTGTTACCCTAACTATCTCATTGCTGTTGGAGAGAGTGGGAGACTGCATTTGTGGGTCATGAATTCAACATGGAGGTGATTTTTTTAGCGATAATATCTTTCCAGTGTTACTTTCTGCTCTTCGAATAATTGCTATGGCCTTGTATCTATTGAGAATCCTTATAGGATTTTTATTATGTATCTTACTAGGCCTAGTTTATATTTATCTTATCTAATCATTGTATCCTAGTCCTGTTAGATTTAGTAATCATAAGTCTATATATTAGATAAGATAAATATAAACTAGACCTACGAGGACACATTATAAGAATCCTATTATGATTCTCAACAATATCTTTTATTTCTACTATGAAATGGTTGATTTGCTTTGGTTTTGTATTGTGGCAATGAACTGGTTGCACCGTCAAACTATTTGACTGCTCTCATAGCATGTATACTTCATAATTTTGAAATGAAAAGCCATTGGTTGCGTAATTAGAATACAGTAATATGAGCTCAAATTAGAATTAGAATTTGTTCAGTTGAATAGAGGAAGACTTGGTTTTTATTATAACATTACCTATGTATACCTTTAATAATCATAATGTCAAGAATTTTACCTATACGCTTCATAAACTTCTCAAACTTTGCATTGTAGTTGGTGGGATTTTTTTTTTCAGATATATTGTTTAAAGATTCGTATGTTTGTATGATTCGCTATTAGTTGCTTCTCATGCTTAATTGAAGGAGTCTACCATTTTATTATAACTTCAATTTGCATTTCTTTTCTTTTTCTCTAAGTGACACAAGCATTTACAATTATTGCTGTTCCTTATCCGCAGCTTGGTTTATGATAGTCATATTCATGTTGCTTACTTTCACTTGGTGTTTTCTTTGGTGAACATCTATTTGTAACAGAGAATACAATTTCATTTGTTTTTCACTGTCACCATTTGCAGTGCACAAATTGAAGAATTTGTTATACCAGCTAATCAGTGCATCCCTCCTTGCATTGTGGAGTTGAAGAAAATTCCTAAGTGTGCTCATCTTGTTGTTGGTCATAATGGTTTCGAAGAATTTAGTCTATGGTATGTTACTCTCCTCAATCTGACGAGTATTGATTTGGTAATCTTTTCGTGTATAAATTGTCTGTATGTATTACTTGTTAGCCAGAATTGCGGAAATCTTTTATATTCAAATATTCTTCTTGACTTGATATTGTTTCTTACTGCAGTTATTATATTTAAAGTCACTGCTTGAAACTGCTTTCTAGAAGCTTGTGGAAGAATGCAATTTTTTTCTGTATGGTTGTCCTCGTGTCACCAATTTTGAATCAAGGCGGATTAGGGAAATTTTTTTGACTACTGGTTGTGTGATAGTCGCTTGCCTTAAAAAGTTGGTCTGTTTCTGATAGTTTTCATTTGTAAATATCAAAGATTGAACATGTTAAAAAGCTTGTTACATCTTATCCTCCATGTCTGATCTTTTCCCCCTTTTTTATTTTATTCTATTTCTTTGTGCTATAATGTATGTCTCGGCTTCTATTGATATTGAAGATTGTTAAATCATTTTATGGCTTCTTCTGACATCTCTTTTCATTGTCTTCCCTCATTTTCCGTATTTGAAACTGGAGTTTAAGGAACTAAATGTATGAATTCTTTTGCTTTCATAATATCTTGTAAATATGGTACTACTTTCTCATACCACATACCTTTTTCCCCTTATTTTCTACAGGCTATTAATTTTTTACTTCTCTCTCCAATTCCTCCTCCCCCAAGAGAAACAGCCACTAGTTAAAATTTGACTGTTAACTGATAGACGGTAAGGTTTATTTCTTTCAGGGATATTGTAAAACGGGCCATGGTGTCAAGGTTTTCCACTCAAAGAACTTCAATTTATCAGTTCTTTCCAATCAGTTTGTTTATTTGGAACCCTATTTCCAGTCGCTCTGATTTGAAGGGGCACATTGACAGAATTATGGCTGCAACAAAATCGTGGTTTTCAGACCACAGTGACGACAATCCCTTGCTTCCAATAGAAGGGGATGATGTTGCCATCTGGCTTATTGTCTCTACTGTCTCTGATTCTGATGCTAAACATAACTATATATCAAGTCATTGCCAAACAAATCCAGTCAGATGGTGGAGGCTGGCTCTGTTGGTGAAAAATGTGGTGATCATTGGAAGTGCACTGGATCCAAGGTGCTTTTAAATTTCTTTTCCTTCTTTAAAATTGCACTCTTAGTTCCTTTCTCTGGAAGAATTTTTATTTTTTTATTTTATTATTATTATTTTTTTTTTTTTCTGGAAGTGGAATCATTCCATTGAGTTCTACTTTGGCTTCTTTTTCCGTAGCAGTTGATCAAAGTGTCCTTTTGTTCACAAACTTTCAACTATAAGATTTTGTCAAAGCATGTCACTCCATCTTTTTTTAACCGCTGGTTTTTAGTGACCAAGAGAATGGATTTCCACTGTTATATACAATACTATTGGTGAATGCTAGGAAATGTTTCAAGTTACATGGGTCATCCAACTGCCACATGACAGCTTATTGTCCAGTGGTTGGTATGCACTTGATTAATTCGATATCAATTGCTGAAAGTGATAACAGAGGATAGAGTAGTCTTCTTTTCCAGTGAAATTAGTCTGATTGATTATGCTTCTGGAATGGTAAACTATGAAAATACATTTTTTTTTTAAACTCTGATGGTGTACTATAAAAATAAATATCAGCAACTAATATATCTATTTTAGTTAACCCTAGCTGAGTGTCCACGAGTTCTTTCCTGTTTCTAAGACTTGGCTTAAAAGTTCAATTTGTGGAACTCACTGTGCAGCGCCGCTATCATTGGTGCATTATCTGGTCATGGGATCATTGGCACACAAGATGGACTAGTGTATGTGTGGGAATTGTCCACTGGAACTAAACTCGGTACTCTGCATGATTTCAGAGGTAGCTTCAGTCATTGCAAAGGCTTCAATTGATAAACTGTTGTTATAGATTTTGTACTTTCATGTTCTAAAGATGAAGCACGACTTATCATGTATATATGTATCTTTCCCGTTCATTTTCAACTTATAATAGGTATGCATTCTCTTTGTTCACTAATCATGATATCAGAATTGTTCTTAAGTGTGTTTCTGCTTGACAGTTTATTATCAACAATTTTTTTGGGGGCGGGGGGAGGGGGATCACTTTCTATATGATTTTGAGAAGCTGCTTTCTAGGATTTAGGCTCTATTGTCTCTCACCTCATAGTATGCATACTACAATGCCATATAGCATCACAATGATGATGATATGCACTTCAACTGCATCCAACAGCCGTTCGCCAAGTTTGCATTTCAAATGAAAATATATGGGCTTCTGGTTTGGCTAGAGGAATTTCATTGATTGTAATATAAACTATAAGCTTTCATGTTTGAGTTGTGGTCACAGATAATGCCTAAGTACTTGAATTTTCATTATTCGAGTGATTACTTGTTAATTTAGTTTTAATGGTATCAGGGAGAAGTATTTCATGCATTGCTACGGATGATTCAAGATCAGGTATAGTAGGTATAGCTGGTGATGATGGTCAGCTTCTGGTCTATCTCCACTCCCAAACAGTTGTTGCAAATCAACAAGGAGCCAAGCAAGCTAGTTTTTTAGCTTCTTCCATGATTTCTTCGTGTTTCAGTCAGTGAGCTGGGCGCTGGGATTCCAACCTGAATGTTGATAAATTCTGAAGTATTGCAGGCAAAGTCTTCACACGTTTGCTATTCAGCTTGGTCACAAAGTGTAGAGTTTCATTTTTTGCTTTCTATATAGATGACCCATTCAAATTTGTTTTATCCGGTTCAAATAAATAAATACTTGATTAAACTTGATCAAGACAGAAGATAGTGAATAAAGTTAAAATCAGATTCAAGTTCAAATCTGGTTTGTCTATATGATTAATTTTACCATTGTCCAGCGAAGTATGAATTCATGTTGGCACTGCGAGCTAATCGAAGCAGATATATCGTAAGCAACTTCGGAGGAGTATAGAGGTTCCTCTTGCTATGATACGTTTGGATTACAACTTACGAAACAAAAAGAAACATTCCATTGGATTTGGATCTTACCTATTTAAAATTGAAATTAAAGTTAAATTTATAGTAATATTGAAAACCAACATTATAAACTTAAAATTTGATCATTGCATTCAATTTCACATAATCCAAAAAATTCAAATACAGTCCCACTTTACTCAAAAGATTTCAATGATCAACAAAAGGTTTTACCATCATGCCTTGGTAAAACACAGGTTTCATGGTAAAGCCTTGTGTTTAACCATGAATGAAATGTATTAGAAAAGCATAGGTGCCTCTTTACCATGAAATCTGTGTTTAACCATGAATGAAATGTATTAGAAAAGCATAGGTGCCTTGTAGCCATAGAATCCCCCGCAACAAAAAATATACTCCATAATAAAGGGAAAAAAAAATACAATTGCGAGCCTCAACCATTTCAATCAGTTCTGGTGCAGTGTGATGTTCTTCTCAAATTCAAATTCAAATTCCATATTTTATAGTTCTAAACTCAAAGCAATATACTAGAAAAAGATTACATCTATCATCTCAGCAATGCTCTGAAGGCTAAGCTCTGGAAAAAGAATTCCGAAATAATAATAACCACAACAATAACAATAAATAATAATCTTTAAAGTTACAACGCTCAAGAAACTACTCAATCTAGATCGATGAATACCAGTAGCCGTTTAATTAAAGCATCTACTTTGTGGTGTCGCTGGGTAGCTTTGCTCCAGAAGAGTTAAGCTCATCCCAAGCTTCAATCCATGTGACCATTGCATCAGCAAGCTTAATGAAGTAAGGATCTATCTTTCCAAGCGTAGCCTTGACCTGCTTGGCGAGTTCATTGTAACACTTCTGAACCGTAGTGCAATCCTTTGGAAGTACGGCAGATTGGAAGAATGGGATAATCTCTTCTTGCCAGAAGATACCATTGTATTCCTTTTTCAGATTGACGAATGGATTGCTGGCTTTGCTGTGCCATATGTAGGGCAGACCAGTCTTGACTCCCCATCCCATGTGATCACATATAACCTACAATATCATCCATGTCTCAAACGTGAGCTTCACCATTTTATTGAGCATTTAATATAAATTGCAGCTGTCAAAACGCGAACATCATGAACCGGTGAATCTATTCACATCATTATATCAGATTATCATTCTTCTTGAAGGCTTTATATTGGTTGGGGAAAAAGAGTTAAAAACAATATATAAAGAAATAGTTCCATAAGAATTTAAATGCCAAAAGGAATGTAATAACTTCATTTCCATGTGAAATCAGGACGTCCAGAAAGAAGATTTAGAAATTTTCAAAACCAAAACATCTATCAAGTAAAAGATTCCAATGTAAATACTCCCCATGACAACAAAAGTAAAAATTTATAGGAGAATATTGGTAAGGACCACATAATGGATTTAACACCATGTTTGGGAGTTCAAGGGGAAAGAAAAGCGAGGGCTTTTAAAGGAAAAGAAAGTAAAGAGAGACGAGGAAGAAGGAACAAATCATAAAGAACAAATACCTTCATGCACCAACCAGCCCACATGTCATCATAACGACCAATTGGCTGGCCATCGCCCATAAGTCCAAAGTACATTGCTGGTCCAATCAGTTCCCGGTTGAATGCTAGATTCATACCACACATTGGGAACAGAATACCCTTAGGCACTGTCATTACTGCATCAACATATCTGGGAAATGGAAGAAAAAAGTAAATGAATAGTAAAATGTGCTAAACATTACTAATTTTATGTCAAGATGGGTAAGCAATAATTTTTGTCCTCAATGAGAGATCAATATACCTGGTGTTTCTCTCATGAGGCTTCACAAGCTGGGTAGGAGCATCATAGTCAGGGATGTTGAGCCAGAGGCCATGAGATACAGCAGTTGTGACACCCTCACGGAGACTGAAAGGATATCCACGGACAAAGTCTGCACCATCTCTGTATGGATCATAAAGGGTGTTGAAGAAATTTGGAGTTGACGGCGAAAGGAGATTCTTTATGTGCTGCTGAAGTGCATTGATCTCTTTGCCAGATGGATCTTTGGCAACCTATGAATAAAAAAAGGGGGCACATGCATAATAATGAAACATTCTCAATTCCAATAGTAAAAACTAAAGAGGCAATAGAGATAACCGAAGATGAAAGATCAACCAAATTCTTGTCTAACTAAAGAAAACCAAATTTTGTTGATTTATCATGGAATTCCAGGAGTTACAGCTGTAGCTCTAATGCAGTAGGTGTACACCTCAAATCCAGCCACTAACAAGTTAAAAGGGAAAAGGAAAAAAAAAGAAAAGATAATTGGGTATGAGATTTAAGAACATTGGGGTCTACGACAATTTCAACCCTATAGCAGGTTCAAAATGGGACTCTAATCACCAACTCATAAAAATTTGGATCAAGGATGGAAAAGATCTTCGCATGAAGTATACAAAAATCTACCACTATGAAATAGATGCTATATGCATTATGCTTAATGACAATCACCGTGAAAGTGTGAATGAATAAACAGAATTTAGAAAGTTAAGGCACATTATCACCAGTTAAGCAAATCAAAAAACCAAAGTAAACCAATCCATGGAAACCCAATGGAAAGGTAAAACCTCAACATGATAAATATATCAACAGATAATTAATTTTCTATATCTTCCAGGTACTAATCTCTTCAAACAATGAAACCATTAACAAGAAAAAGAAAAAAGCAGTGGCTGGTTGCAAAATATTAAGATCTAACTACAAATGCAGCAATCAAATGCAAACAAAATCATTTTTTTCCTTTAAGAATTCACGGTCAGAGACACATACATAACAAAGATCCACTAAAATCTACCAACAACTCAAACATATACCACATACACAACAACTTCACATCAAAAGTCAGACTTTGACATCAAAACCGAAAAACCCTCACACTGAAATCCCATCAAAGTATCAGTAACCCTCCACACATCAAGCCAAAAATACCCAGCCACAACACACGGAGATCTAAATCCACCAAAATAACGCGTACTCTATGCCCATCCCAATTCACATGTATCAACAACAGAACATAACAGCCACTCGACTAAATTCAGCTAATCCTTTTCAAATTACCAAAAAACAGAAAAACAATCCAAAATTCTAATCAATTCCTTCTCTTTTCTGCCATTTCTCAGCAAACAAACAGAAAACCCATGAAAAAGGCATCTGGAAGAGATCATATCTAACTGACAAAACCCAGAAACAAATGAGAAGAGCATAAGAGACTTACAAAGCAATCATCATCAATTGTGAAGATATACTTCTTCTTGGAGACCATGTAGCCAAAGCACCTACAAGCAGAGTCCTTGAAGGAAATGCAAGACGCCTTAGGACCCAGAATCCTGTTGATGTCGTTCCTGTTGTAGAGCTCGTAGTCAAATCCATCAGGGACCTTGATGATCTTTGATGGATCCCCATCTTGCACGATGATCAAATGGTACGGCTCGAAGAACGGCCTCCACATCTCCAAGAAATCCAGGTTTCGAATCGTGGGTATCACTATATCAAGCTCATCTTTCAACAGAGGTGTGGGACTTGTTGAAGATTGAGCCATTTTGATTTCTTCAAGAGAGAAACTAGCAGAAGCCGAGTGAAACAGAGAAGACTGGGAGAGGGGTTCTACTAGTTCAACGAGGAAAGAGGAGATTTGTCCGATTTTATAATTGTTGCTTATAGAGAGCGAGTGCTTTTTATTTAAATTCTATTTTTGGTCTAAGTATGCCTCATTTCCTATCTTGTGCCTCCTAAGATAAAAAATTTCTCAATTATGATCCTCAATTATTGATTCCATTCCAATGCGATCCCTCAATGACATTCCAACAATATTGGTCGAAAATAGCCAAATTGGCATGTTGACCTAACTTAAATCTCCCTCTATGGTTAATTGACGTGAAGTAAATTCTATTTTTGATCTTTTTAAGTATAATTCATTTCCTATTTTGATCCTTTAAGTATACTTTTATCTTTGCTAGTTGGTCTTTCACTTTGTATTGTGTTCTGTGAGTACTTTAAACAAATGCATATTAAATGTTAGGTCCAGATCAATCATAACATTGTTAAAATCCATTAAAGAGAAGATTATGTG
The DNA here is from genome assembly GCA_023935145.1 of Bretschneidera sinensis. Lineage (NCBI taxonomy): Eukaryota > Viridiplantae > Streptophyta > Magnoliopsida > Brassicales > Akaniaceae > Bretschneidera > Bretschneidera sinensis. The sequence continues at coordinate 50,000,104 of CM043705.1, forward strand.
TATATAACATGTAAAGAAAGAGCCTCTTAGTAAGTATCAAGTCAAAAGAAAAGTTTGATAAATGTCAAATTTTACCTTCAAGCGGTCTAAATTATCAAGATAAGTGTCTTGAGAGTCAATTTGTAGTAGATATCACTAAGTATGTGCATGTATGAAGTGGGACCTAAGTGATGTTCCTTGTGGTCATGCTGTAACAACAATATGGTTCTGCTGTGAGCAACTTGAGAGCTATGCTGGTAATTGTTGCAAAGTTGAAATATGTAAAAAGATTTATGAGCACTTCATTACCCAACTAATGAAGATATAATATGCCTTAAGACTGTTATAGACAAGTAGACACCACTAGAAAGACCTAAAATGATTAAGAAAAGATATTGATGAGACTTCAAAAGAACTTACCAAACTGAATAGGTCTTATATGGGTTTCATGTGTAGCAAATATGGTCAACCTGACCATGATATAAGGATTTGTGATCTAGTAACACAAGGTGCATCACCACCTAACCAAGCTGCACTACTAGATATATCTACCATACTTGCTACATTATTAGTAAGTTGTCATTTTATATGTATATTTGTAAAGTTTTTTTTATTGGTAATTTGATTTTACTATGCTTATCTTTTCAAGGATACGTGTAATTTGTATTTTGTGTTTATTGACTTTCATATGATTTTCATGTGTTGTCTGTTTGAAAGGTGAGGCAAAGACATCTCAGCCCGACCTCCCAAACCAATGTGCACTAGCAACATACAGTAAAAGAGTAACTAGCAAAGACGAAATATACTTAGAGAATTAACATAGAAAATGAAGCATATTTAGAGGACCAAAAAAGCAATTTACCCCATGTAAATTAATTAAGAAGAGAGATTATATCAGCCAGGTGAGCATGCTGATGTAAGTAACTCTTGACCAATTTCATCATAATGTCATTGGGAGACCACACTGAGATGAAATTAATAGTTGAGGATTATAATTGAGAAATTTTTTATTGAAGGACCAAAATTATAAATAAGGTATACTTAAGAGGAAAAAATAAAATTTACCCATCTTAAAATATCTTGGAGGTTTCTGTTGAGGGTTTGGTAAATACTAAATATAAGCTTGGAGATGACTGTTTTTTTCCTCTCTGTGACGGTTTCAATAAGACCTAGCGAGTTATTTTTATTTTTATTTTTTGAATCGAGGGTGGATTTAATATAATTTACAGCAGTGAATTAATGTGCCTTTTCTTTTTGCCATAACAGTGAATTTACAATTGAATCATGTACCTTTTTAAAAAAATTTGTTCATCATATATGAAAAGGTTGGCATAATATTGCATGAAGACAATAAAATTCAATTTTTTTCTAAAAAAATTCTAGATTGAGATTTTCAACTTGATTTGATTTGGTTTGTAAATAAATTATCCTTTCATTTTGTTTTCTAGCAAAGCAATGCCATAAAAGCATTAGGATATATTAATTTAATTACAATATAACTAATAAATAATACAAATAATCTATATCAATAAGATTTGAACTTAAAATTTTACGATTTCGAAACCTCATACATCAATTTTTTTTATTAATGATCCAAAACCTCATGGCTAATACCTCCATTCTGAAGCAATTAAAACCGACCATATGGTGCAATACAGAGAAAGAAAGAAATTGAAATTGACTTTATAAGTGAAATATATGAAGAAAAAAAAAACAAGAAATTTGATTTTATATACTAAATTAACCTGATATAACTTTGTACTTCTTTTGACGTTTGAATTCATCAAGCAAGTATTTGACCATATAAATATTTTTATTAATATTTGCGATCAGATTACAAATATATATTTTTTAAACTCCTAGGTCAATGTGAATGGAAACTAAATAGAAAAAGTTAAAAAAATATTCATATTACATGAACTATTTACTTTATTTACTTTAGCATATTAGTGTCAAATCCTCGACACTTAGATAAAGATATGATATTTGGACACTTCAAATTAAAAAATAATTTATAGAAATATAAAAAATAAACGAGTTTAACACTCGAACACGTATCCCTATTTGACACTACTTCATATAAAATAAAAATTTTAAAATTTATTTAACTAAATTAAAGCTTTGAGAACTAATTCAACCTTAGGGACCAAACTCAGGAGACTTATGCGTAGAATTACTCGTGTAAAAACCGTTAGTAGTTTGATACCCTTATATGCAATCTATTTGGTGTTTCAACTCTAGGGAATTGCACATGTTTTTCTCCCCCAACTTCCTCCCATCTGCAGCCAGAAAAATCACATTACTATCAGCAAGAATTATCATACCATACCATTCAATTCCATGTCTTGAGTTGTCTGCCTTAAAACCCCATTGACAATTGTGGCCGATCTCGAGGTTTCAAAAATCATCTGCATCATAAGAGTTGTAAAAATTGAAATCATAAGTTATATTTATTTATCAAAAGAGAGGAAATAAAAATAAAAATAAAGTCAGGTTATAAAAATTTAAATTGCTCACTGCCCGAGTAAAATTCATTGATTTATAATCATTCCAGTCAAGTGCCTTTTTCCTTTGTCTGATTGCTAAATGCTCTTCCTTAATGAGTTAAAGCCAAAACATAATCATTAAAGTCAGCCATAGAAAAGAGAAAACATAAACAATGGAAGATTAATTAACAAGGGTTTATTGTAAAGTTGGTTCTGTAACACTTCATTTAAAAGTGGGATACATTTTCGGATAAAATAATATATTTATTTGTAAAATATATTAATATCATATAATAAATTAATATATTTAATGATAAAAAATAAAAATCATCAGATGCATAAGTTTTATTATCAAATGTAAATTTTTTAATTATAAAATATATTATTTTATTAAAAAATATAATAATAAAATATAATATTTCTTTTTAGTGAGTCATCGTAATTGAAAATGAAACAATTGAATACATTTTGAATTTTGTGTTATCATACATTAGTATAAAAAAATTCCAGTGACATGACTGCATGGTGACGTGTTTTTAATGTTATTGCTCCATGTCAATTGAAGTTCTCATATCCCAATTGTCAAGGTAAGATCTCATAATCTTATTGATCTCCGGTAACAGGTGACCTTTGATAAATTAATGGGAGGCCCAATAAGATAAAGCAAAGAGCCTCTAATGTATTTGTGAGTAGAAGCATTCACAGCTGCAATGTTGAGATGTCCTAGTATGTCAAGCATGGACTGTGGGTAGCCAGGAACAAGTCCTTTTCCTTCATTCATCAGGATATATCCGTTCACCTCTGGATTCATGGATATAAATATATAATATATCCATACCTGTCAATTGTGCTTTCCCTCTATTAATAGTTAATCTTAATTATGATCAAAATTGAAATGCTGTAACAATGGAATTTGATATTATGTATGTTCAAACTGAAGGAGAGTTATACATACTGAGAGTGCCATACTGTTAAAATTGATTTCTCTGTCAGAGAGAAATATCCTTCGTTTTCAAAGAATCATTTGAAACAGTGTAGAGAATGTGGAATATTAGAGAAATTCTTGTGTGACACCTTGTCATGAATTCAATCTTTGAGCGGAGGAAGTTTCACTAATAATTATAAGAAAGTTCACTAGTACTTTATGTACCATGCATGTTTTGTTTAATTATTTTGGAGGCATATATCATTTTGTGTGTGATTTAATCCAAAAAAATTGTTTTGAAATGTTGCCAGACAAAACTTTCTTGGAATATAGACAGAAAATTGATATGACATGCCAAATAGCTTTACTTAAACTCAGGTAGCTAATAAAAGATGTTCATTGATATTTGATGTTGGAATTTTGAGTTCAGATGTGTTATAACGTTGTACATGTAAACTCATTATCTAATAAAGGACCCAATTAAGTGATATAATTGTATGGGTCTCCAAAGTATCAAGGTTAATCAGTATGGGCCACCTTATGTGTAGAAGCCCGATGTGGTATGAGTTTTTGTTAATGGGCCAAAGACTCAATGCACATGTGTGAGGTAACTGAAAGGGTTATGGTCCCTAAGGTACAAAGAAATAAAAGGACATCAAGAGAGGCTGTTTAACGTGCGTGTTAAATTTTATTGAATCAGACGGTTCTTCTCCTTCCCTAAAAAAAATTGCAGTTTATTGGTTCCCATACCAAAGGTGGTTCTCCCTGTAGTTTTGGAAGATCAACCCAAGGAGGCTTGCTTGCAATGGATTCCGGATGGTATTTCTAACTCATCTTCTAAATCTATATATATGAATTCTTGATAAGTTTAATATGAGATCTTGGTTGTATTATTGATGATTTGTGTCTTAGTAAAAAGAATTATAACAATTGGTATCAGAGCCTTTCATGTTAGATTGTTGAGATTCATATGAAAATTGAGTTTCTTGAATTTTCTTCCATAAAGCATGTTTAGGGAAGAAATTTGTTTTGAAAAATTGCTATAAATCCATGTTTGTTGATGTGATTATGATATCATTATGATATATGAATGAGATTGTATGATTACTCTGTGAATTGCATCTCAAAATATGGATTTTGGTATGAAAATATCAAATTTTAGTGTTTTTTTTTTGCGACTAGTTTCGTAACTGCAAATTGCAGTTTATCGAACTAGTGCTGCGGCACTGTCTTTGGGCTTTGTTTTGCGGCTTAATGCATAATGTCAAAATCGGTTTACGGAATCCGTATCTAATACGCAATTAGCCAAAAAGAATAGCCGCCTTTTAATTTTTCTATAACAAGTGGAAGAATGATATTCTAGATATGCACAGAATATATGGTAAAGTGGAAAATGTGTAAATCATTTTTTTATTGTCATGACAGCTTGCCAATTGCAAGCATATCAATTTGGTATTCTTTGTAGAGGATCTAAAATTCTACAAGTACTGACTTGCCAAATGTCATTTGCTACCATAACTAAGTAAGATTCCTTATTTTTTTTTTTAAGACCACTACAGTCAATCTCAAAATCCAGAGAACTGGCATTGCAGCACCAACTCCAGGTGCTGCAGCACCAGCTCCAGGTGCTGCAGCACCAGCGATCTGTCCCTCAGGCATATTGCTGGCGCAGCGATGCCCGGCGCCAAAGGCTGGCACCGTGGCGCCGTTCAAAGTAAAGGGCAATTTTTTTTTTTAAGGATTTTGTTCCGAATTTTATGTTTAATGTTTTGAGATGAATGAATTGAAGTATTATGTTGCCAAAACAACCTCTAATATGTATTTTTATTTATTTTAAGACATGTAAACATGCTATTTATATGTGAAAATAATCGGCCCAATGGAAAGTTATTTTTGCAACGTTAATAGATTAAAATAGTTGTGAATATGTGACAAATAAAGGTTTCTATGCGAATAATGTGTCGGTCCAAAGAAAGGCATATTATTTGGCAGGTTGGGTTGTCAATATTCATGAACTGTATTTGAGATACCACTTACAAGTTGATATTTCTGTCCAAAGACTAAGTATTAATGTTATTCTAGGTATCTTGTTATGGGCCCACATGCATGTGCATATGTATACAGTTTTGTTTTGATTCATATATATATGAGTTGTTACTAATTGCGAGCTTTTGTTATTGTTTATAGCAGCATCGATTTCTGCTAACATCAACAACATTCCAGTGCTTAACGGTATGAATTTCAAGAAGTGGCAAGATCATGTTATGATCGTGCTAGGGTGCATGAAATTAGACTATGCATTGAGGGTCGATCGCCCCGCACCTTTGACCAGCGATAGTACCACTGAGCAAAAGGCTATATATGAAAAGTGGGAGTGAACAAACCGCATGAGCCTAATGATTATAAAGCACTTGATTCCGGATACCATCAGGGGTTCTATTCCTGATGAAAATGATGCTAAGAAATTCCTCTCCCAAATAGTAGATCGATTCGCCGCAAATGAAAAGGTCGAGACAAGCACCATCTTGACTAAGCTTGTCTTAATGCGGTACAAAGGGAAGGGGAATATAAGAGAGTACATCATGGAGATGTCAAACCTTGTGAAAAGACTAAAGACATTCAAGCTGGAATTGCCAGAAGACATTCTGGTGCACTTAGTCTTGATCTCTCTTCCCACACAATTCAGTCTTTTCAAAATCAGTTACAATACTCAAAAGGATAAATAAGATTTGAATGAGTTGATTACTGAATGTGTACAAGAGGAAGAAAGACTTAGTCATGAAAAGGTTGAAAATACTTATTTAGCATCAACTTATCATGACCCCAATTCCAGCAAGAAAAGAAAAAGGAACATTAAAGGGAAGGAAACTGCAGGGTCTGGAAATTCACACCACAAGGGACAACAGAAACAAGATAAAGGTATAACTTGTTTCTTTTGTCACAAAGCTGGTCATGTGAAGAAAAACTGCACAAAATTCGCCAAGTATGTGACCTGGCGTAAGAAGAAGGGTAAACTTCTAAACTTTGTTTGTTCAGAAGTTAATTTGGCCATAGTATCTAAGAACACTTGGTGGATAGATACAGGTGCAACTACTCACATAAGTGTTTTTATGTAGGGGTGCATAAGGAACCGAACGCCAACTGATGCTAAAAGATTCATCTATATGGGAAATGGCGAAAAAGCTCCTGTGGAAGCAGTTTGTTTATTTAGATTACAATTAGAATCTAGTTATAATTTGGATTTGGATTAGACTTTTTATGTACCATCTTTTAGACGGAATTTGGTTTCTATTTCATGTTTGGACAATCAGGTTTTTCTTGTTCATTTGGAAATAGAAAGTTTAGTCTTTTTCAGAATTCAAATTTGTTTGGTACCGGTTCTTTAATTGATAATTTATATAAACTGGATATGATTGCATCCAAAGAAAAAAAATCCTTGCATATAAGTAATGTTGGTATTAAGCGTAGATTAACAAATGAGAATTCATCAATGTTATGGCACAAGTGTTTAGGACATATTTCTAAACAAAGGATTCAAAGACTTGTGTCAGAAGGAATTCTTAATCCCTTAGATTTGTCAGATTTTGAAATCTGCATTGAGTGCATTAAGGGAAAAAAAACAAATATTAAAAATAAAGGTGCCAATAGGAGTAATAGTGTTTTAGAATTGATACATACGGATATTTGTGGTCCATTCCTTACGGCTTCTTGGAATGGACAACAATATTTTATCACTTTCATAGATGACTACTCCAGGTATGGCTATCTTTAATTAATTCATGAGAAGTCTCAATCTATAGACATGTTCAAGAATTTCAAAGTCCGAAGTTGAAAATCAATTAGGCAAGAAAATTAAGGCCGTCAAATCTGACCGTAGAGGTGAATACTACGGTAGATATAATGGATCAGGTGAACAATGTCCCGGACCCTTCGCCAAATTTTTGATGGAATGTGGGATCATTCCTCAATACACCATGCCAGGGACTCCTAGTCAAAATGGTGTAGCTAAAAGATGAAATCGAACCTTAAAGGATATGGTAAGAAGTATGATTAGTCATCATTCTTTGCTAGAATCGCTTTGGGATGAAGCCATCAAGACTGGAGTTTACATCCTGAACAGAGTTCCACGTAAAGCAATAGCTAAAACACCATACGAGTTATAGACAGGCAAAAAGCCTAGCATTAGGCATTTGCATGTTTGGGGATATCTAACTGAGGCTCGGCCTTATAAGCCAAATAAAAAGAAGCTAGACTCAAGGACCCTTAGCTGCTATTTTGTTGGATACTCTGAAAGATCAAGGGGTTTTAAATTTTATGATTGATCTAATATATTCTTTTCCGAAACGGGCAATGCCAAGTTCATTGAGGATGTTGAGTTAAGTGGGAGAGACCAACTTAGGCAAGTCAATTTTGAGGAGGAATGTGTTTACATTCCTGTTGTTGCAACTGAAAATGTTCAGGTATCTATACCTGACGTTATTCAAAATGCAAATCCAGAGATCCAACGCATTGATGACGAACCTAAATTGCCACTCGCTCAAAATCAGAACCGCCTGGTGCAACTGGATTTTGAGTCCAAAGATTCAAAGCATCTTGTATGCAAGCTTAAGAAGTCCATTTATGGCTTAAAACAGGCATCTCGGCAATGGTATCGAAAATTTGATCAGGTGATTATATCCTTTGGATTTAAGGAAAATAACGTTGATCAATGCATATATCTCAAGTTCAGTGGGAGCAAATTTATTATCCTTGTGCTATATGTAGACGATATTCTGCTAGCAAGCAGCGATATAGGCCTATTGCATGAAACCAAGATATTTCTATCAAGTAAATTTGAAATGAAAGATCTTGGTGGTATGTCCTTTGTTTTAGGTATACAGATCCATAGAGATCGTTCCAAAGGTATACTTGGATTGTCATAGAAGGCCTATATTGATAAAGTGCTAATAGATTTCGCATGAGTGGTTGTGCACCAAGAAACACACCCGTGGCAAAGGGTGATAAGTTCAGTTTGCTCCAATGTCCGAAAAATGAACTTGAGAAGAAAGAAATGGAGAAATATCCCTTTGCTTCGGCTGTTGGGAGTCTCATGAATACACAAGTGTGTACGCGATCGGATATTGCGTACATTGTTAGAATGTTGGGCAAATATTTGAGTAACCCAGGCATGGATCATTGGAAAGTAGCTAAACGGGTTACGAGATATCTACAGAGAACGAAGGATTATTTGCTCACATATCGAAGATCGGATCTTTTGGAGATCATTAGGTATTCAGACTCTGATTTTACTGGGTGTCTCGATAGCAAGAGATCCATTTCTGGCTATGTCTTTATGTTAGCTGGAGGAGCTATATCATGGAAGAGTGTGAAACAGTCACTCATAGCTACTTCCACCATGGAGGTAGAGTTCATAGCTTGCCATGAGGCATCAGATCAGGGAATATAGCTGGGAAATTTTATCACTGGGCTGCGCACAGTTGATGGTATTGATAGACCATTAGCGATTTATTGTGATAATAAGGCTGTTGAGTTGTATTCCAAGAACAACCGAAGCTGGTCGAGGTCAAAGCATATTGACATCAAGTTTCTGGTTGTCAAAGAGAGAGTTCAAAGTTTTCAAGTGTCAATTGAGTATATCAGTACAAACTCTATGATTGCAGATCCGCTTACTAAGGGTTTGCCACCCATAGTGTTTCATGAGCATGTTGCTCACATGGGTATTGTTCTTTTGGACCATATACCCGTATAGTGGGAGTTTATATTTGGCTTTTCACTTTTACTTAATTGACATGGTTATGTTATTCTGTACAGACTTTGGATTATGTATTTTGATTACTCTATGATGACTTTCATTGCAGTTTTGCATTTAATGTTTGAAAGTATTTCATATGATTCTTTTGAGTCATATGGAGGATTAGTTAGAAATTGACATGTTTAAGATCACGTTTCATGTAATTTCCATGCTACACATCCATACTAGATCTATGTCGTTAATTATGTTAATGTTGTGACCATTGATGGGTCTTGTTACGATAAATGTGATAAAGGCCGCTTTGATGCAACATTGATATGGTTAATGGACCAAATTGTTGTTGGATATTTTGGTTTAGATAGCACAAATGAGCTTAATTAAGGTTATCTTCATGTACAATATAAAGGATAACATATGTAACCCAAGTGGGAGATTATTCGAATTTTGGGTTCAAATGTGTTATAACGTTGTACATGTAAACCCGTTATCTAATAAAAGACCCAATTATGTGATATAATTGTATGGGTCTCCAAAATATGAAGGTTAATCAATATGCACCACCTTATGTGTAGAAGCTCGATGTGGTATGGGTTTTTGTTAATGGCCCAAAGACCCAATGCACATGTGTGAGGTAACTGAAAGGGTTATGGTCCCTAAGGCACAAGGAAATAAAAGGACATCAGGAGAGGGTGTTTAACGTGCGTGTTAAATTTTATTGAAATAGACGGTTCTTCTCCTTCCCTAAATAAAAAAAAAAAAACTGTTTACTTCAAAAAGTGGAAGATTGTTAGGATATATAATTTAATCCCAAAGTATTTTGATGTAGGCAAACCCTGCATTTATTATTGATCAAGTTCATTAAGTGTGCAAGATATTTAGTATTACATTGGAGGATTAGAACATTACTGTCGGGATATAGTATTAGAAGGAGGAAGCCAGCAGTCCAGTCGACTAGTAAAGGAGGTAGTCAACTGCCAAGTCGATTGGTAAGGGAGGCAGTTAGCTACACAGTCGACTGGTAAGTGAGGTAGTTAACTACCATATAAAAGTTGCAGTTTTGTTTAGTCACTTGATTAGTCAACTAAGGAGGAACCAGTCGACTGGTTAGTCAACTGATAAGGAGCTAGTTTACCAGTTAGTCAATCTATTGACAATGAATATAAGATTTTGGTCCAGTTTGAAGACCCAGTCTATTGAAGAGAAGACCAATCGACTGAATAGTCGATTGGAGGTGTCCGTTGGAGATCAGAAGATCATTATTTAAGGAAAATCTCCGTCATAAGTTTTGGAGGAGCAAATTTCATAGTTGCCTTGTGTGAAGGCACAGCTGAAAGTTATAAATAAGAGGTTGCCGAAGGGAGTTCAACAACAAAGGAGAGTCAATCAGTTTAAAAAAACTATGAGCCAAAGAATTTATTTGTAATCAGTTATATTTAATCTAGTTTTATGTGAGATCCAGTTGTGAGATCATAGAGATTGATCATTGTGTAGTGAGATTGACATTGATTTGAGAGCGACTCTATGTAAAAGTTTCTTGGTACCTGTAAATCTAAGTAGGTGTAAGAGTGGTTGATTAATGGAACTCAATAGACTGGGGAGGCCTATTATGCACGATTATTGTCAAACCACTATAAATCATTGTCCCCTATTCTTTCTCTCCTTAGATATTTAATTATTCATCAATTTCAGTTTAAATTATCACTATTATTTATTGTACTAATCGTTCAACTTGGTTTTAGAATGAACTCACCTCCACTTATATTTTCTAACACCATTCAATTAAAAAAACTCACAAGAGGAAAAAGGTTACACCTTCCTTGTCTACTCTCCTTTAATCTCCCCTTATCAGGGGTGACATATTCCGTAAAATGGATGAGTTAATAAAAAAAAACTTATAATATAAGCAAAAATTGGATTTTTTAGGTGATCAGTTGTCCCCCTAAATTTTCCTGAAATTGACATTCGTGGCTCCACCACTGCTATATATATTCTTTGTGCCATTGTAATGTGAAGCTTGTGCTAGAAACTTAGAAAGGGAGAGTTACTTAGAAATGGGTGTTGCGTATACAGAGGTTGATGAGGACTCTTTTTGGTAACTCATTCACTGTAGTATTGACTTTTGGTCTATGCACTGTGGTAGGGTAGAAGAAGAAAGAAAGAAAAATGATGGAAAGAATGAACTAGTACAGAAGGAAAAGAAGAAAATTGAAAGAATAAATTCACTTTTTGAGCAAGTGAGAGCTCCACAGGATTTCTGAAAGAAATGCCTCAATACTTCTTTATTCATTGTCCTCTTAATAGGCTAATTACAAGTATTTATATAGTGCACATGCTTTTGTTAATTAGTAGAAATCTGTACTAGATTTCTAACTACTATGTTGAAGTGTCTTGATCCATGTGCTCCTTCTGAGTGTAGGCACTGTCTCTGTACTTGTGTTCATTGTTTCTATAATAGTGTGCACCCTTCTTGACTCAGTGTACAATCCACCAGTGCTAGTGTGCACCTCTTCTACCTTAGTGTGCATATGGCCTGTGCCCATGTGAACTTGTTGTAGGTCAGAATGCTGCTATTGCCAATTTATCTCTAGGTATGTACCATTCATGCCTCCTTGGAAACCAACTTTGTCCTCAAATTTGAGGGATAGGTATGCTTGAGAAAGCTTAGAGATGTTTTCTTAAGAGGAATCTTTAAGGGCCAATACTTCCCACTGTACCAACATTTGGGGAATCAATCTTCCTTTGAGGATAATTTGTCATTGAGTAATGACAGCCTGAGAAAGAATCAAGGGTTGATTGTTGATGCTATGTGAAAGCAGGGAACTGATCTAGGATTGTGTGGTAGAGCTATTGCAAGGCTTGAGTTTACAAATGTGAAAAACTAGGTGGATTTTACTATTCACATGAAGCTGTAATTTATAGGCCACCTTACTACCCCATTGAAGGATTTGAAATGGCCTAAATTATCATTTTCTAAGCTTGTAGTGAGCCTTGTATGCTATAGACATATGTTTATATGGCTGGAGCTTGACTAGTACCCAGTCACCCATTTGGAATGACCGCTCTTTTCTTTGCTTGTCAGCTTGTGCCTTCATTCTAGCTTGTGCTTGTTGTAGAATGCTTTTAAGCTATTGTAATAGCTATGTCCTAGGGATCAGAAGCTAATCAAATCCTTCAATGTTGGAAGATTGTGTAAGTCTGGACACTAGGTGGAAATTTGCCATAAACAGCCTAGAAAGGGGACATACCAACAGTTGAGTGGAAAGTAGTGTTATACAATAGTTCAACCTAAAGTAATAAGGTGTACTACAGTTGAGGGTGGTCATGAACAAATGCCCTTAGATACTGTTCCAACCACCTATTTAAGACTTTTGTTTATCCATCAGATTCTGGATGGTAGGAAGAGCTTCTACTGAGAGTTGTTTCACTAAGAATGAAGATGAGGTCTCTATCACAAACAATATACTTGGGAAATCCATGATTTTTTATCATTGTGTTAACGAATAATTGGGCCACTGATGCTGCTGTATGGTGTGTAAGAAGTGCTTGAAACTTTTGTTTCATAGTGGGCCAATAAAAATTGGCTGAAAGCCTAAACATGGTTCAGAGTGCCTAGAGTGCCCTCCCAATGGAGTGGAGTGAAACTCATTAATGAGAGGTTGTCTTAAAACTGATGAGGAATTGAGTTTCAGCTTGCCTTTAAAGTATAGTAAGTCTTCTTTAACTATATAGTCAAGAAAGGCTGTAGGATCTTGCTTTAGGACTTTGTGAATTGCAATCAAATCAGTTGCAGTGGCATTTTCCTATTTCAAGGTAGGAATAAAAGCCAACGATGTAGGGGAGACTACTAGAAAACAACCTTGATGAGGCTCAGCTAGCTGGTCATGTTCAGTGTCTTGGCATTCTGGTAGTCTAGATAAAGCATCTACTGCATTATTGTTCTTAACAAGTCTGTAGACTATTGTGTAGTCAAATCTCAGTAGCTTACGGAGGTAATGGTGCTGTTCAGAGGTTTGAATAACCTAACTCATGAGATTCTTCAAGCTTTTGTGGTCAGTCCTGATAACAAACTATCTTCCCAATAAATATTGTCTCTATTTCATTACTACTTAAGTAATCGCATGAAGTTCCCTGACATAAGCAGAGGCAAGGCACATTTTTGGTCCCAATTTCTTACTGAAGAAAGCCAAGGGATGTCCCTATTGAGTGAGCACAACCCCAATGCATACATTGGATGCATCTATTTCAACCTTAAAAGTCTGGTTGAAGTCTGGAAGCGTTAATACAGGTACTTGGGTCATGACCTACTTAAGAGTTGTAAAAGAGTTCAAGGTTGTATCACTTCAACTGAAGGCATCTTTCTTTAAAAGAACAGTGAGAGGGGCAACTATGGTAGCGTAATGCTTCACAAATTTCCTATAGTAGCCAGTCAACCTAAGGAATCCTCTTAATTTTTTCAATGTTGGGTATAGGCCAGTCCACCATAGCTTGAATTTTCTTTTGGTCAAGTTGGACTTCTTGTGTAGAAACAATGTGACCTAGATACTCAATGGATTATTAACAAAATTCACTATTGTTCTTGTTGGCAAACAACTTATCGTTTACTAGGCATTGTAGCACTTGTTGAAGATGGTGTTGATGATCTTCCATTGAGGCACTGTAGACTAAGATGTCATGAAAGAAAATAGTAACAAAGTCTCTCAAGAATGGCTTAAAGATCATGTTCGTAGTATATTGGAAAGTAGCAAGGGCATTGGAGAGGCCAAATGGTATGACCAGAAACTCATAATGCCCTTCATGGGTTCTAAAAGCAGTATTGTGTATGTCTGTCTCATGTACTCTGATCTGATGGTATCCAACCTTCAGATCTAACATGGAGAAAATTTTATCACCATGCAATTCATCAAGCAGCTCATCAATAGTGGGGATGGGAACCTATCTTTGATTGTAACAACATTCAAAGCCCTATAATCTATGTAGAACCTCCAGGAACCATCATTCTTCTTGACAAGCAAAACTAGAGTGGAAAAAGGGCATTGACTATCCTTAATGATGTCATTTTGAAGCATCTCCTTTACTAGTTTTTCTATCTCTCCTTTATGGAAGTAGGGATATCTGTAGGGTCGAACATTTATAGATTTGGTTCCAAGAAGTATGTGGATCTGGTGGTTTAATGGTCTAGATTGTGGTAAGTGTGTATGGGTTTGGAACACTATCTGGAAGGTGTACAGTAGTTGAGAAATCTTGGGTGGGATATATGTCAGTGGGATTGAGGAGAGTGCTTCCTCAAGCATGAAATGGAAATAAGAGACAATGTCATCATCGACAACAATTTTCTAGAGTTGTTTAGTAGGAAATGGTGTGGGGTAAAGGTATGATTCTTCTTGGAGGCACACTGTTTTTCTATTCCACTCAAACTGCATTTTTAATTTCTTGTAGTTAGTTAGGATAAATCCTAACTGCTCCAACCACTAAATACCTAGAACTATCTCACCCATTGGATAAGAAGTACAAACAGATTAATGGTGAAGTCATACTATTGTAGGTTCAATGGTACTACTGAACAAATTTTATCACAACACATGTAATCTCCATTGCCTACATAGACTTTAAAATGTCTAGAGGGAAAAATAGGCAATCCTAGTCTTAATGCTACTTTTTCCCATATGAAATTATATATGCTACCACAATCAACCAGCACTTGTAATGTAAAGACCCCATGATTACCAGTGAGCCTAAGCGTTCTTGGGCTAATCTGCCCTACTAGTGTATTCAAGCTTATTTCAGAGAGTAAGTGAGGTTCTTGGTCCGGTGGGCAAGATTGAAGATATCAAAGGCATCACTAGCCTTACAGAACTCATCCTCAGGATCCCTTATCAAGGTCTAGAATTTGCTTTTACAATTATGACCAAGGTGATACTTCTCCTCATAAGTGTAGCACAATCTCTTTTCCCTTCTAGCATTGATTTCAGTCGAAGTAAGCCTTTTAATTGGAAACCGTGGTTGTGGAGGTGCAGGGTTAGGCTAATTTGGGGGAAGTCTTGGTGTAGTAAATTGTGGTGGATACTGTCTAGGATTTGAAAAAGATTAGTTCTTCAATATACCTGGGTTGTGGGTGGAGGATGCAACAGTTTGCCAAGATTTTCTGAGATATTGGTGCAGGTCTTGATACATTCTTTCTTATAGTCTAGCCATTGCCATTGCTTGGAAGATATAAGAAGGTTAAAGAAGTAACAACTCCCTCTTCAAATCAAGCTTTAGTTTGGAAATAAACGGACTTATCAAGAATGATTCATATAAGCCTTGAACTCTAGTGGATAGAGCTTTAAACTTGTGCAGGTACATAAACACAAAAGTTGTTTGTTGCAACTTTACAAGAATCCCTTAAGGATCTTCATACTATAGTGGCCCAAATCTCAGCCTTAGTGAATCAAGAAAAGCACTCCAAGAACTGACTAAACTTCTCATATGTAGCCATTAAAACCAAGCTAGTGTAGAGCCCTCCATGTGAAAAGAAGAGAGGTAGATTCTTTGATCATCAGAAGTATTGTGATAATAAAAAAAAATTGTTTTACTTTGAAAATTCATCATTTTATTTCTATCCCATCAAATCTTGGGAGGTCCAACCTAAAATTCCGAGATTGCAGAAAGTGTGAATTGCTTTCTTGGTACTAAACATGTGTTTCTTGATCTTGTTTGTGTTGAAAGTGCCCCGGCTGGTGGCTTTGTGCTTCCATTGAAGTCATTTGTATCTTGAACAATTGGTGCATGTTGGCAAACTGAGCATCAGATGTCTTTCGGTTATTAGCAATCAGAGCCTCAATTCCTTTTCTCCTTTCAAACGTCTCCTAGTATTAAGAGGTCTGAAATTGTTGTATGGTATGAAACTTCCCATGGAGATTCTTGAATTGATCTTCCATCTTGTTGTAATTACAGGTACCCTCTGCATTGTGTATCTTAAAGAAGAAGGAAGAAAGATAAAAAAAAAAAAAATGAAAGCATCAATGGTAGGGTGGAAGAAAGAAAGAAAGAACTGGAACAAAAAGAAAAGAAGAAAACAGAAAGAAAAAATTCACTTTTCGAGCAAGTGAGAACTCCACAGGATTTCTGAAAGAAATGCCTCAATACTTCTCTATTCAATGTCCTCTCAATTGGCTAATTACAAGTATTTATATAGTGCACATGATCTGATTAGTTAGTTAGAAATCTGTAATAGAACTGTAACAGATTTCTAACTAACTTTTAACTACTATGCTGAAGTGTCTTGATTCCTGTGCTCCTTTTGAGTGCAAGCACGATCTCTAGACTTGTATTAATTGCTTCTATAGCAATGTGCACCCTTCTTAACTCAGTTTGATGCGAGTGTGCACCTCTTCTACCTCAGTGTGCATGGCATGTGCCTGTGTGCACTTCTTGCAGGTCAAAATGTTGCTGTTGCTGGTCTATCTCCAGGTCAGTATCACACTGTATTGTGGAAAGTAGTGTTTTTTAAATGAACAATAAACTATTGAAACAAGTTTTTTTTTTCAAAAAGCACTATTAGAACAATTGATAATATGGGTGATCATGGAAACCGGTGGACCCATGAACCCGACCCAAGCAGATATAATGTGTTAGGTTGGGTCAGAGTTTTCAAAAGTTGGGTTGGGTTTGGATTGAGAAATTTTTGAATCCAGTGGGTTGAGTTCAGTCATGGGTTAAAAAATTTTGGTCCCGTCATTATATAATTATATTTTATATATATTTAAAATAAGATTACTTTAATGATTTATGGACTCCTTTAAAAAAAAGGATTGATGGACTACATTCATATTTTAGTAAGTTAGTTTAGATTGTAATATATATTTTGTGTGAATATATTTGATTGACTACATTCATATTTTGATAAGTTAGTTTGTATTGCAATATATATATTTCTTGTGTGTGCGTGTGTCTATATATATATATTCTTAGAAACCCTCCAATAAAAAATGCTAGCTTCCATAAAAAATGCCAATTAAAATTTAAATATGTGAGAAGATTGTTTCTTTTTAATACTCTTTAGTTAAAGAAGACCATTTGTTCTTGTGAAAGTATTTCTTTCGAATTTTCAGTATTCTTTCCAAAAGCTTATTGAATTGATTCCCTTCACTTTATGTTTTTTGTATTATGCAAACTTGGTTATTGAAATTCTAGGACTAAGTATATACTAGTGTTGAAGTCTTAAAGAATTTGATTAATCAAATACCTTTAAAATCTATTTTTTATTTACTTTTATATGGTTTATCTTAAAGTAAAGTTGTTTGAACTTTCTATGAAGTTTTTTAATGTACCTAATTTGTAAATGATGGTTTGTAAAATTTACTAAATTCTTGTATGGATTTTATTTTGTATCTAATTAATGATAAATAATTGTAGTAAAAAAATTTCTTACGTAATATTTTTGCATTAATTTTTAAGTGAAAAAATATTAAACCGGTAACCCAAACCAATCTAAACCGATTTAAATGAGTTAGGTTGGGATGAGGTTGAATGGGTTGGGTTGGGCTTAGATTTTTTTAACCCAGTATAATTGGGTTGGGTTGATTTTTTAGGTCAACCCGACCCAAACCGACCAATGTTCACCCCTAATTGATTACATTTATTGAGTAATGCAATATATGTCTAATACCAACAAAAAAACTAATACCAACCCTTTTTAAATTTTATGGAAATGATAGGATAGTTGTGTGTTTTTTGTTTAAATTTCGAAAATACTCGCACCTTTTTAAAAGTTTTTTTGATTTAAGTTATATTTAAGAAACTCCTAAACAACGTATTCATATCACTAATTTAATAGTTTTTTGAGAAACTTTTATAGAGATTCAACGAAATAATTATTGTCTAAATTTAGGGCATGGAAATTTTTTATTAGAAGTACTTTTCGGCATCAAATAGAGAGAGTGGCAAGAGAATTTTTTTTTTTTTTTCATTTTATCCAGTGATGAAAAATATATGTGATCTAAAAAATCTCATAAATTAAGTTTAGACATAATCTTTGTTGGATAATAAACTAAATCGCACGATTGCACTTCAAATTGTCACTTAATCTTAATTGCCCATGCTTTAATTGATTCCCAAAGTACTCTTAATTATCATCAACTAAAAAGGGTCCATTTATGGGTTCTCATCTCATATAAGTTTAGTTTGCAGCAAACTAAGAGTTGCAAAAAGGGATCAAATGCTGAATAACAAGATTGTTTGTACTTGTGTGGGGGGAGTTATGAGAAAACACAAGCAAAATTTTCATGGAAGAATGATGTTGATGATTGATGCCTATTATGACTTTGTTTCACAACGAGCCATAAAGAATGGTTGAGGGTCTTTTACATGCAAAATGCAAAGGGCGTGTGGTGTGCAATTGTCTTTATTCTCTACTCCGTATGTTTGCTATTGATCATTATTTGATTTCCATTGGATTTGAATATTTTTGATTTGTGAATTGAAACAAGTTAAATTCGAATAAGATTTTATCACTTTTACTTTTTTGGTTAAAGTACATAAGATCTGTTAGGCACTGTGTGTCATGCACAAGAATGGATTCATCGTCTCACCAAGGTAAAAAAAAATGTTCTATATAAAATATATAGATTAGATCCTTTTTAATATAATTACCAAAGTTGTTCCTTCAACTTTCTTCAAATTGATCACATTCTTGACTTTGATGCCTTTGCACCACGACTTATATATTTCATTTTTTTTTGTGTGTTTTACGAGTGCGAATTTTACATACAACCACTCATATGCACGTAAGACATGAATAATTGAAATGCGTCCATCATTATTTTTGTTGCATTTATCTTTGACAATTTTGTAAGCAACTGTCCATATAGACCATGTTTGAGTTTATATAAACTAACTTAAAGCAAGTTATTTTAAATACAAACCCAAACATGGAGATAGTAGATAGTCTAGCGTCATAAGAAAAACTTGAATAACCATGTGTTAGTGAGCATTTGATAACTTAATTTGGTCCACATTCTAAGACCAAGGCAAAACCATATAGTAGGAGTACGTCAAATCTTTTCTTTAAGCTGTGTTTGGTGAACACAATGATAAAAAGATGTAATATCTTATATCCTACCCTTTGAACTCACTCTAATGGGTCGTTCATTCATTCGTTCTACAACAATTATTTCAACCTGGTAGTTGTTTAAGATCTTGTATCATAGTCCTTATGGAGTGTACATGGGCGGTGAAGATCCTAGCTGCAACCAAAAAATATAGAGATGATTAAAGTTTCTCCCACTTGTGTTGATGTACTTACACATACTACTCAAACAACAATCCTCTGTTTATTTCAATAATTCTTTAACAACATGAACATTGGAAATAAGGAGACATTCTTACCTAGATTTGTTACATCAGTTTTTATTGAATAAGAGGTATTTTCCACCATCAGATAGAGAGAGAAAGAGAATATTGCTTCTGCCTCTCTCTCCATTATCTGACTATGGAGAGTACCTTTAGTCCAGAAAAATTCTATGGTGTAGGTCTAAGCAATGATTTTTTTTTTGCAAAGATGACATCTTGTAAAATTTTTAAAAAATTAAAATAAATTTGAAAGCATAACAAAATTTTTCATTGATTCTTATAAACCCTTTATCATTTTATGATTAATGTACAACATCAAGAACATTCAAGGATATAAATATTACCTTTGATTTGCTATGTTATTGACTCTCTGAATTTGTTATTCCTGAATTCTTCAATATACTTGAACCCAAATTATGACTCCTAATTTTTTTTGAATCAAAACTTCTTTTAATTCTCTCATTTTATTTAGAAGTGATAAATCCTTTATTGCACACTCACATACCTCCATATGAAACCCGTTATACCTAATTACTACCAATTAATGATCCATGAATAGAACTATATTAAATAGCATCAAAATATAATAAGTTGCATACAAGATAACTATGGCGCCTTAGATTTAAGGAACACATATACATTTGTAACATAAAAACTACCTATGGACATGCAAGTAAAACTCTATTAGGTATTCTTAAATCAAGTCATATTCAGTTAACTCATTCTCTAATAAGCACCTACATACTTGTTTTAGTGTCTACCACACAAGTGACATTGAGATCAGGAAACCTCTCAATTGAGCAAACATAGTATGTACTAGCCTATTCAGATTACTAATCGTCTAATTAGTATCTTACAACTAAGAACATTTAAGAGAAATGTTTTCTAGAAGATTAGGTCTCAAAATTATGATCTCATCATAATCCTATTGTTATTGCTTATTCTATGGGCCTAATCATGATAGTGTAATTAAACGAATATTCATGATAAATAAATTTTCCATAAATTATGATAATAATTTGAATAAAATTGTGTTACAAATAATATCCTAAGACATCAAATGTCATTGGTTTGTAGGGAATACTACTAATAATCTCCCATTTGTATTAAAGTCCATCATTCATGTATCTAATACCCATCTTCTCAACATGACGATCAAAGTGTTGTTATGTCAATGCCTTAGTTAGTGGATCTATTGTATTCTCTGCTGATGCAACATTTTGAATGCTCACGTATCCTCTTCTAATGATTTCTCTAATCAAGTGGAAGTGACACTCAATGTGCTTGGATTTCTGATGAGACCTTGGTTCATTGGCTTAAGCTATCGCCCCATTGTTGTCATAGTACAAGGGTACTAGGAGTTCAATACTAAGAACCAATCCAAGCTTGGTGATGAAATTTTTCATCCAGACCGTTTTCTTTGCAGTCTCAGATGCAATAATGTATTCAGCCTCAATGGTGGAATATGTAGTTATATCTTTATTACAACTTTTCCAGTTCACTACTCGGCCATTTAAAGTGAACACAAATCTAGAAGTATATTTTCTATCATCCACATCAAACTAAAAGTCTGAATCAACATATCTTTCCGATTTCAAGTCACCTCCTCCATATGTAATGAAAAAATATTTTTCCTTCTTAAGTACTTAAGAATGTTCTTCACAGCAACCCAGTATTCCATACATGGATTAGACTGATATATGCTAATAACACTTATAGCATGACTGATATCAAGCCTGATACATAACATAGCATACACAAGACTTCCAATCGCTGAAGCATAGGGGATCTGACTCATAGTCTCCCTCTCTTCAGGTATCTTTGGGGACATCCGCTTAGAGAGATGTACTTCATGTCAAAAAGGTAACAATATTCTCTTAGAGTTTTCTATGTTGAACATTTTCAACATTTTATCTATGTATATAGATTGGGACAAGCTAAGATTTTTTCTAAAACTATCTCTATAGACCTTTTATTTCCATGATATAAGATACTTTTCCCAAATCTTTCATAGAGAAGTTTCTTGAAAGCCAGACTTTGACTGATTGTAACATACTTACATTATTCCCGATGAGTACATTATTATACAATATCAAAAATATAAATGCACTCCCACTAGTATTCTTGTACCCACAAAATTCATCCACATTTTTTAGAAAACCAAACGTTTTGATCGCTTCATCAAATCGAATGTTCCAGCTTTGAGAAACTTGCTTTTAATCTATAAATTGATCTTCACAATTTACACACTTTGTGATCATTGCCACTGGATGAAAAACCCTCTGGTTGCTCCATATATATATATATATATATATATATACATATATATATCTTCTTTTATGTTATCATTGTGGAAGGCGATTTTAACATACATTTGTCATATCTCATAATTGTAGTCTGCAACTATTGTAAGCAAGATCCTAATGGACTTCAGCATTGCTACAAAAGAAAAAGTTTCATCAAAGTCAACTTATTGTTGTTATTTGTAACCTTTCGGTACTAGTTTTTTTTTAAAGGTCTCTCACTTTTCCTCGACACCTCTCTTTCTTTTAAAGACCTATTTGTAACTAATAGGTGAAATACCTTTAGGAGGGTCAACCAAGGTCCAAACTTGGTTAGAATACATGAATTCCATTTCAAATTTTGTGATTTCAAGCCATTTTCCCGAATTGATGTCAGACAACACTTCCTTGTAGTTTTTAAGATCCTTATTCCTAATAAGGTATACCTTTATGTCACTTTCAGTGAGATACACATATCTCTCTAGTGCTCTAGGTATCTTACCTGATATACGAGGAGGTTGTGTGATAGGAGACTCTGTTACAATAGGCTCCTCAATTTGATCATTGTTGATTTATGGTTCTTGAGACATCTCTTCAAGTTCTATTTTACTCCCACTGCTCCCTTCTAGGACAAACTCTTTCTCTCGAAATGTAGCAAATTTAGATACAAACATCTTTTGCTCGTTAAAGAGATAAAAGTAATATCAAAAACTTTCTTTGGGATATCCAACAAATCTAAATTTATCAAACCTTGCTTCTAATTTGTCTGTAACTAATCTTCTGACATATGCATTACAACCTTAGATCTTAACATGCTTAAGACTAGGTTTTCTACCATTCCACATCTCATATGGTGTCTTAGGCATAGACTTAAAAAGAAATTTATTTAACAAATATCAATTTCCAACGCATAGTCCCATAATAAAATTGGAAGACCAATATAACTCATCATCGATCGCACTATATCCACTAAAGTATAATTTATCCTTTTAGACACGCCATTCAGCCGAGGTGTTCCAAGAGGAGTCTACTATAAGATAATTTTATTCTTTTTGAGATGATCCAAAAAGTCATTGGTCAAGTATTCACCTTCTCGATCAGATTGAAGAACTCTGATATTTTTGCCAGTTTGTTTTTTCACTCCATATCTAGATTCCTCAAACTTTTCAAAGGATTCAGATTTGTATTTCATAAGATACATATACTCTAACCTCTAATAGTCATTAGTGAAAGTAATGAAGTAGAAATAATCTCCCTTAGCAATTGAGCTTAATGGCCCACAAACATGTGTGTGGCTCAATCCTAATATGTCAGTAGTTCTTTCTCCATGTCTACTAAATGGAGTCTTAGCCATTTTTCTCATGAGACAAGATTAACATGTTGGGTATAACTCCAAAGTCAATGAATCAAAATAAGAATTTTTAACCATCTTGGTAATCCCACTCTCATTAATATGACCAAGTTTGAGATGCCATACATATGGAGGATTAATTTCATCCTTTTTTTCCTTTAATTACCTTGTTAATCAATATGCAATGTACTACCATTCAATCCTAAAATATTAATAGCATTTAACGGTGTGCTAGTACCAAACAACTCATTATTTATTTAAAAAAGAACATAAATTATTTTTAAAAGATAGCTCATAACCCTCTTTATCCAAAACAGAATCTGAAATAATAATATTCCAAATCAAAGCTAGCATATAAAAACAATCATCTAATTCCAAAATCTTTCCATAAGGTAAAACTAAGTAATAAGTCCTTACAGCTAATGCAGCAACATTTGCTCCATTTTCCAAGTCGAAGTGTGATTTTTCCTTTACTTAGCTCCTTGTTTATTCTTACTCCTTTCAAATTATTGCAAATGTGTGAATCACATCCGGTATCTAATACCCAACTAGAAGCATTTTTTATTGACAAATTGATATCAACAAGAAATAAACTTGGCATATCTATAATACCTGTACCCTTAATATAAGGGTAAAGAAGCAAATTGAATATATATATATATATATATATATATATATATATATTGAATTTAACATGCATACATGTAAAAAGAAAGTTGAATTTGAAACAAATTATGAAGAAAAATGTTGAATGAAATTAAAGGTTGAATTTGAAATAATTTTTAAGAATGATATTGAATATTTTTATTAGAAAGGAGTTAGAAATTTTTCAAAGACAAAAGTACTGATTTTTTGAAAAATTGAAGAAAATAATATAATTTTTTTGGAAGTTTAAAAGGATAGTTCGATCGACCGTACAGTCGATCGATAGGTAACCGAACTTGTCGACCAACCAGTCTGTTGGTTGAGACCAGTCGGTTGGTAGTCGACTAGTAGTTTACATTGCATTTTGGTAATTTTTGAGACATTGGCAATCGGCTGGTTGCTGGACCGGTTGACCGGCTGATCGGCTAACCTGTCAGATACCAGCCTACCGAAAAGTTAGAGATAAACTTGATCTTTTATGAAATGTCTAACTAGTTGACCAGTCAGACTAAATTTTGATATAGTAGATATTTTGAGATTTTGAAATCAATTTTAGTACATTTTCAACTCATTTTCTCTCTCTAGAAACACTTTCTCTTTAGAAAAGCTCTCAAAACACTTTAACACTAAATGATTTCATAATCCTATCTTACAAATCGTTTGATTTATGAAATAATTTTCAAAAAATCTGAGGGAAAAGCTCTGAAAAAGTGAAATTTATGAAATTTATCGTAAGATTTCAATTTTGATAGTTGTTCTTCTACTTTTCTTAAAAAAGGGATTCGAACTTGGATTCAAATAAAAAGAAAAAAGGTTTCTATTAAAATCATTGATTTTGAGAAGATGAACATACATACATGAAAATGTAACCCGATACAAGGTATTGAAATTGAAAGTATGAGATAGATAAATTGATGAGTATTTTATGGTTAGGTGGTGGTAATCAGCAATTTGGAGGAATTATTGATAGGAGCAGGAAAGGAAAAGAAATGATTCATGAGTAGCTTTAAGTGCTACGTGATGAGTTGAATTTACTGTTAGTAAGCATGACAAACATAAAAACTATAGAAAACTTGAAATGACCGATAATATAAGATAATCGTTGAATTTATATATTATAAACGTGTTGATTGATGAAAAATATACGATGTGTTAATTGATGATTTAATAGAAGTATAAAGTATGATACAACTGAAAGGAAGTATATATGAAAAGTTTATGAACCGATATACTTGAAAGAATATGTTATGATGAGAAATTAATGAATTATATGTTGAAAAAAAAATAAATCTCTTGAAATCATAAAAATTGAGTTGATGTTATATATGAAGAGATGGATTGATTTACATGATGAAAAAAAAGATTTTATGAAAGAAAAGGATTTTAAATTGTATGGTGATATTATATGTCTGCTTCTACGTGCTTGATCATATGCATAAATGTAAGATCAGAACCATGTTTGGTCTGGATAAAAGTTGTCGACATATGAGAAGACGTTCCTAAAAGTTATACCAGAGATTGATATGGATACCCGAAAACAGATGAATTAACCATAGGTTGATAGTATGGAGGAGATGTGATGAGATGAGATGTGAAAGAAAGAAATGAAATGAAAGAAATAATGAATAATGAAATGATGAATTGAGGATGTGGATGTATACACTTTTATTTTTTATATATTACTGAGATGCTAAGGCATCAAATTAATTGTGAGATGATAATATAAATATAAGTCTCATGTGAAACAGTTGTGTGATGAGAAAATGACAAACATTGAATTAGTGTGATATACAGTACATGATTGTTGTATGATGTATACATCATGATAAGGTAATTATGATGAAAGTAATATTAAAATGATATTTATAAATAATTAAAATATATGGAATGAAATTAGACTTTGTTGGAAATACCTTGACAAGACGCCCAGGTGGTGATCTTCCAAACACCCAAGTCTAGAATGACTTGTAAAGATTAGGAATCAGAAATAGGAATAGAAATCAAAGAAAGAAAGAAGACAAGCGATTTTTTATCGAGGTTCGGCAATAGCCTACGTCCCCGTGAGTTCCTCTGAACTCTCCGCCTCTCCAAGAAGCCTAAGTTCTTGAAGAAACAAAGAAAAGAAGAAAGAAGATGATAAGAATATTACAAAATCTCTCTATCAAATCTATGCTACTCTTTCTTTACAACTAGCCTCACTACAACGAGTCCCTCTTGTGTTTTGTGTCTTTGCACTCTCACACAATTCTCTCTTGTATCTCTTGATGATCACTTGTATGTCACAACTTGTAATCTTACACTTGATTTTCTCTTAGAATGAAGCTAGGTGACCCTTTATATAGAGCACCAACTTCTTGATCAATCTTGAAGGTTAATCTCCACCCTTAGATCTTGATGACCAATTAACCTTGGCCTTTGATCAATCCTAAGCTAAGCTGTGCATTTTGAACATCCCTCACGAACCACTTGAAAGGCTGAATCATGTGTGCTTCAGTGTGCCTGAAGGCGTGGCCTGAAACAGGGGGCGCCGCGGCTCAAGGCAAAGCACCTCTTCAGCAAGGTTCTGGGCACTGCGACCTTGGGGAGGGGGAACCACGGCCTTAGCCTTCCTCTAACTTTCCACCTTCTGGGCACCGTGGCCTAGACTAGGGAGGGCCACGGCCTGACCTGGTGCACATACTCATTTGTTAGACCTTATTTGTTGCTTGCATGCTGAGGCACACTCTCCTAGTGTGCTGAGGCTTCAAGGACTTCATGCTTGACCTATTCTAACCATATTTAAACCTTAGACAAATACTAACAATCTCTACCTTCGTCTAAGTGTTTAAACCTGAACCATTGTGCAGGATTTTCTTCCGTGGCTACCTTGTCCACATGAATGCATCATTCCGTAACATTTTCCTGAATGAAATGATACCGAACATCCATGTGCTTTGTCCTCTCATGGAACACCGAATTTTTACATAAGTGCAATGCACTTTGACTATCCAAAAACACCACAACCTGCTCTTCTAGTACATTTAACTCTTCCAACAACCCTTTGCACCACATAGCCTCCTTTATGGCTTCCGTAACTGCTATGTACTCAGCCTCAGTTGTTGAGAGTGCTACCATAGGCTACAACTAAGCCTTCCAACTTACACAACATCCGTTTAAGTTGAAGAAGTAGGAGGTAATCAATCTTCTTTTATCCCGGTCTGCTCTATAGTCCAAATCTGAATAACCTTCATAACAGATGGACTTACTTCTCTTCTCATAAATCAGCCCCACATCTGGGCTTCCCTTCAAGTACCTCAGCAACCATTTCATCCCAAGCCAATGCTCATTTTCGGGATTACTCATAAACTTGCTGAGAACACTTATTGTATGAGCAATATCAGGTCTAGTGCTTACCATAGTGAACATAACATAACCAACAGCACTAGAGTAAGGGACTTTTTTCGTTTTCTTCTTTTCCACCTTCGATCTCAGACATTGATCACTAGAGAACTTGAAATGACCAGCAAAGGAAACCTTTATTGGTTTGCTATCTTCCATAAAGAACTTAGATATCATATTCTCTATGCAGGAAGTTTGAGAGATCTTCAATCTATTTCTCTCCCTTTCTCGGATGATATACATCCCAAGGATCTTCTGTGCATGGGCAAGATCCTTCATCTCAAACTCCTCACTGAGTTGAGACTTCAATTTCTTATCCTCTCCATGCTGCTCCCAACCAGCAATATATCATCAATATAGATGAGGATTATCAAAACTTCCTCAACCTTTTTCCCCTTGTAATACAACCACAAATCATAGTAGCTCCTCATGAAACCCAAGCTGATCACAAAGGAATCAAACCTATTACTCCATTGCCAAGGTGATTGCTTCATGCCATAGAGAGATTTCTTCAATTTGTACACCAACTCTCCCTGCTTTCCTTCCTCATAGCCTTTGGGTTGCCTCATGTAGATGGTCTCATTAAGCCCTCCATGTAAGAACATTGTCTTCACATCTATTTGCTCGATTTCCCAATTAAATTGGACCACCAATGCCAATACTATCCATATCGTCTTGTACTTTACAACCAATGAGAAGATTTCGGTGAAATCTATGCCTTCTTTTTGTGTGAACCCCTTTGCCACCAGCCTAGCTTTATACCGGACTTCATCTACTGGAGTATTCCCTTCTTTGATCTTGTAGATCCATCTACAATCAACAACTCTCTGTTTTTCTAGTTTGACAAATCCTTACACTCCAAGGCTTCCATGTAAGTTTCTGGTTAACTCATCTCTCCTTCTGTCCAATGAGCTGCTACATTAGCATCTGCAAACCCATATCTCAAAGGTGGTCTCATCACCCTCATTTCTCGATCCCTTGTGAGCTGGTAGTTTGTTGAAGAAATTATCTACCTAAATAAATATGCAAATAACCGTCCGAGTTTTACTTGCAAGTGCACAAGGTATGTGGTAGCATAGTGTGCAAATGCAAGATCATTTCCATAGGGATTGGTGAATTTCGTTTTAGAATTAGTTTCTTTAAGTTTAAAAAGAGAAATGGTAGTTTGATTGTGAGTAAATAACAATAATGGGAACATAGGACTACGATATCCACCCTAATTATACTTTCCCACTAAGTAAAGCTTCAATGCTCTAGCCTTATCATGAATATCTAATGGTTGCCAACCTAAGGGCTTGGTCCACACCTTAGGCTATTGATCTCCTTATGCAACGAATTAGGCATAGTGTATACTCTAACTCTTTTCTCTCTTAAGAGATTTAGCATGGGTGTATACTGAGTTGTTTCTTAAGAGAGAATGAGAGCTGTAGAGATCGGCAACCACACGGGACCTAGGGCTTGGTCCGCTCCAGATTTTCCATGTTGATTAACCCGGGAATCCGGTGTGGATATCCCTTGTTACTAATGTCGAACCGAGGACTCGATCATCCAAATTAATTCGACTAACTTATCCATACCACATGTATACGTTGATCAGGCACATATATATGAGGAATGTAAATACAAACAGATATTAATCAAGTTAAATATTATAACAAGGCTATAGCAAAGATAATCAATGAATTAACATGTGAAAAAGCATAACTAGGGCTTCAATCGAGCCCTATAGGAGTTTAGTTACACATACTAGGTAAACTAAATATTCTAAACATAACGAAATAAAAACAGAAAATTAAAACCAAAGAAGACTCGGGAGACAAGTCGTCAATTCCTCTCCTAAGCTTGCTACTTCGAATCTAGAACAAAAGGTATGGTTTATGTGTTTTACACGGCTATTTATAGGGTCATCTTGCTATCCCGAAACCCTACTTCCTTTTTGGAGTTGGAAGACTTCTTTCCATATTTGGCTCTGCTGTCTCTGGAGTGATTGCGCTCGAGCGTATGCGGGATGCACTCGAGCGCAAATGTGCCCTCGAGACTTCTCCAAGTGCACTCGTGCTCTTGTGCGCTCGATCTCAATGGGGTGTGCTCGAGCGCACCTTGCTGGATGGCAGATCTTGACTTTTGCTTCTAAAAGCCCCAAATTATCATCTTTTTGTCCAAGTCCTATAAAAAACACATAAAACACGAAAATGAAATAGAAACTACTAAAATGTATAAATAAAGAGTCTAACAAGTGTAAATTAAAGGGCTTAAATATGACTATTTAAGCGCCTATCACACCCCCAAACTTACATATTGCTAGTCCCTTAGCAATATAAAACTAAAGACTATGTTAGAACAAAATTTAAAGATAAATTCATTTCCATGATACTCAAAGATTTGGGTTGTGCATAAAACTATGATAACCGTTCATGGGTAAGCTTAAAATAAAAACATATTTTTGTATTGAAAAAGGATTTTAAAAAGCTTGTGTTACTTACCTAAGGCTGACCTAAGGCATCGCAAGTTTGATTCGTGTGTGATGACTTAGTACATATAAGATGAGACTTCCATATAATTTGAGTGTATAGTGTTTTGGTGCCCAAATCTTTATCGGATTTCTTATTAAAGAGAACAAAATGGCATATTACTTGCTTCTTTTTTCTTTTTCTTTTATCATGATATCTTTGCCATGTTGAGTTCCATCGAGCTTTCAATTTGACCCTTGTAATGAGCGGTTGGTCAATGACTCTCAAACCAGATGGTTTTAGGGCATTAGGTGTAAAGACACCCCTAAGGACTTACTAGCTCGAATAAAAAAGGCTACAGAACTAACAAGTTTTAATGCCCCTAAATGAAATTCCCACCTTTTGACATGAACACTCAATGCTTACTGAGGCAAGAGGCCCAGTTACTCAGTGGAAAGTTTTTAATGATCATTATAAGCTTTTTAATCACTTTTTGCATGATGAACATTTTTCTTTATTTTTTTATGCCAAAGTGTTCTTTTCAACAAGTCCTTCGATTACAGTTAGGTTATGGAAAACATATATAAAAGAATTATGTGTCATACCCCACACAAATGCGTGCTAAATGTGCTTGTGCAAATTTGGATCAAACTTGTGAATTCTTTGGTGCTTTGAGATAGGTAACTGACTTTGTAAAATTCCTAATACAAGACTATGTGTTCTAGCTTTTAAGCTTACCAATGAAGCGTTATCAAATTTTTAAATCAACCAAATTTTTTGTTACCAAATGAACATGCATTTATCTTTTCTAAAAAAACAAAACTGGGACTTAGTGTGTGTGTAATAGTATCGAGTATCTCCCACTACCCCCAAACTTAAAATACACATTGTCCCCAATGTGTATGTGGCATGGAAAGATCTAACCTGGGAGATAGAGAACTAAACTGCTTGCTTGCTTGCTTATACACGCCTCCAAACTTGAACTGGATGCACGCACTAAGTACCTGACAAAGAAAAATAAATGTTGTTCCGAAAAACAAAATATAAATAATAGACATGTAAATATAACTATAAACAAATAAAAAGTACTAAAATGAAAAAGGATATGTCTGGGGTGCCTCCCATGAGCGCTAAGTTTTACGTCTTCAGCCAGACGGGGTATCCTCTCACTATTGATCATCTGTGGGTGAGGTCGAGGAGGTACCGGGTGCAGGAGGTAGGCGGTCAAGGATGACCTGTAGCATCACCTCCTGTCGTGTAAACTATGCCTCTAACCCATTGATCCACTGATGGATCAAATAGACTGCCTCACGATCCTCCCGACGGATGTTGGACAACTCACAGCGAAAGAAGGATAGCTCATCTAAGAGGTTGCTGATACTCCATGGATCCCATGTCTGTCTGATCTTCCTCCTGTGAAGGGCTCACTAGTGAATGCTCGGTCTCCATCGGATCATCCACTATAGGTTTGACAGCTGGAATCTGTGCCCAGGGTCCTTGGTGCATGTGAGACTGGGTGAGACTCCACTGGGCTCTCCCAAAGAAAGGATAGTTACTAATCGGGTCGTCAATAGAAGAGCTTCTAATCCCCTTGTTCTTGAAGATGTGACTGAGCAAGAAGGGGAAAGGAAGGCCCCAGGCATTAGCTGTGGTTGTCTTCCGGTTATGCACCCCATCCCAGAACTTGTATATCTAACTCCATATGACCGCTGGGATGGAGTACCAGTGACCCCGGTGAAAGGCGTAGAGAACCTGTAAGAACTGATTCCGCCTCTGTGTCTTGTGCCCCAAAGGATATACGTTCCACTGTAGGACTGAGTCAACGAACCATAAACGGGGAGGCAACCTTGACCGGCTCCCTGAATTGTTGTGGCGGTCTGCGTACTGTCCTACACACATATCCTTTATGATATGCGATAGAGGGAACGAATTAGGTTGCTCCTCCATGTGGCTGTCCTCCGGTGGGGACTCATCACAGCAGTATAAAAAGCTGGCTATGTCTATCGCGGTTAGCTCTATGAATCTGCCCTGAACTGAGGAAGATAAGGTCCCTAGTCTGGTGCAGTCATAGGTCAGGTTCTTGTACAAACTGACCACAAATCGAGTGTATACTGTAGAGCAAACTGGCTTGAACATCCATTTGAGACACCGGTTCTTGAACTCTTGGACCGCCCATCTTATGGCATCCAAACTCTTGAAGTCTGCATCTACACTGAATGTGGTTTCGAACAGTATTTCACGCTGTTCAAAACTGGGCCGGGATGCCTAGTGGCGGCTGCTAGAAGCTCGGGATGTGGAAGCTATGTTCTGAGATCTGAAACTGTGTTACTGTCAAAATTGTGCTCGATCACAGATATTTTGGGCTCGATCACAAGAGTGGTAGTGCGCTCGATCTTTGATACCTAGTGCTCAATCGCACTCGGTCAGGTAAGTTGTCCAACACCTTATCTGCACCAAAAATCAGAAGCTGTAGAATTTATACACCCTTGATCCAAACCTCCTGCAAATGTAAAACTACCCAATCAACACACAAGAATAACATATATAGATAATGTATATGTAATACTGAAGATCCAAAATCATGGGTGTGTGTTAGTATAAAAAAAACAAAAACATGCATGTACCTTGTGTGCTTTAGGAGGGTAGCATGTGTGTAAGGGAGAAAGAGAATGTATTTTCCTCGTGGTTGGCTTGGTTATGTGGCGAGGTGGTGGTGTAGGTGCCAAATGAGGGTTGAAGGTAGGGTTTTGTTGTGTGTGCTGGTTCGTGCGAGAGAGAGATAGTAGAAGTGCGATTGAGCATAAGTGAGCAAAGGAACAGGAAACTGTTTATAATATGCACGTGATTTCTCTGCCCCGAATGCACTCGAGCGCATTTGTGAAGTGCACTCGATCGCACGATGCGCAAGTGGGTAGGGAACTGCACTCGTTCGCACTGGAATGTAGGGGATGTGCACTCGAGTGTAATGAATGGTGCGCTCGAGCGTAATGCAGTATGTAAAGCATATTTAAGATTTACCAAAATTAATTTAGAACGATATAGTCATACCGTATTTTAGTGGCATTCAGTGCCACTAACCTTGATAGAGGCACTTGAGCTATATGTTATGCAAGTGAAATTTGCTCAAGTGCTCTCTATGGTAGCTTCAAGGCTATGTTTTTTGAAGGAGGCATTTAAGGCCCCCATCAGGTGGTTCCAGTGCCGTTGACAACTACTTTGTCTCCAATTTAAGCGCTTGGTCAAATAAATAGGGAAAAGTCATGTTAGTAAGTGCAAGATTTTTAAATTGAGGATTACACTTACTTGAAAGCTAGGGTGTTTTCTTGATGGTGTGCACAGCTCCATTAATATCTTTAATCATGTTATCATCCGGCCTAATGTCCAATCTCATGTCAGCATGGTTGGAGATGGTCTCTAATGGAATAGTACAATGGACTTTAGACATTTTCTCACCAATTTCTTGTATGAAACTCACATTATGACACCTATCATCAGTTTTAGTGGAGTTTATTGTATTGAATATTTTAAATTCTACTTCTTCATCATTTACTCACGTAATGACAATACCCCTTTTTACATTAACGTTTGTGTCAGTAGTGATCATAAATGGTCTCCCTAAGATGATAGGGAGTGTTACAGGCATATGATATTCCTCCATGTCTAATACAATAAAATCGGCAAGTAAAATAAATTTACCTACTCTTACCAAAACATCCTCGAGGATACCTCTTGGTCATTTGATGCTTCTGTCAGCCAATTGTAATGTAATGGAGGTTGGTTGGAGTTCCCCCAAACCTAGTGTCTCGAATACACTATAAGGTAGCAAATTGACACTCGCTCCTAGGTCCAATAATGCATGCTCGAAAAGCTGGTCACCTAGCCTGCAAGGAATAGTAAAACTACTTGGATCTTTTAGTTTAGGTGGTAATTTTCTCAATAATGCAGCACTCACCTCTTCGGTCAAGGCTACTATCTCATGCTCTTGAAATTTCCATTTGTTAGTGCAACAATCTTTTAAAAACTTAGCATAAGCAAGTAGTTGTCTTATTGCATCTAATAAAGGAATATTTATTTCCACCTTTTTCAAGGTTTCGAAAATGTCAATCATTTTAGTTTCCTTTTTAAGCTTCACTAACCTTTGAGGGAAGGGCGGAGGTGTATTTACCTTTTCCATCTCTCTTACCTTAGATGTAGAGGTTTGGTTTGGAGATGCTTGTGTAGGCTCATTGGTGTTGATGATCTTACCACTTCTTAAGGTAGTTACAGCATTCAATTGCTAATGTCCTCTTGGATTAGGAAATGGCTGGGCTGGGAGCTCTCCTTGCTTTCTGCTACTCAATTCCATGGCCAACTGTCCCATTGGTACCTCTAGTCCTTGAATGGTTTGATCGTGTTTTGCAGTGATTTGCCTCATTTTAATCCGAAATTGCCTTGACTCTTCCATGAATTGTTCATGTTTATTCAGGATATGTTATTGTTGAGTTTCTAGTTGCCTCACAAGACTTTCGAGGTCATTCTTCTTTGGTTCAGGAGCAGATTGGGCTATTGGTTGGAAATTTCTTTGCTGCCCTTGACTGTTTTGGCTGTTGCTCCACGAGAAATTCGGGTGATTCCGCCATCCAGGGTTGTATGTGTTAGCATAGGGGTTGTTCTTCGGCGGATAATTATTTGGTCCCATAAAGTTGGCTTGCTATGATCTGTAGATGAATACAAGGGACATGTGTCAGTATTATGATCAAATTGTGAGCAAATAGCACATACATGGAGTGGTGTAGCTGGTGGGTTCGTTGAGGCGTTCTGAGCAGCCATGGCTTTTACTAATAGATCAACTTTCCTCTCCACAGCAGCCATTTGAGGAGATGATCCTCTGTTTAAGCTTACCTCATACATACCTTTACTTTTGGTTATATATCTATCTCGAGACGAGAACTGCTGCGTGTATTCACTTAGGATTTCGAAGAGTTCCATAGCCTCTTCGCTGCTCTTTTCCGTCAGCACTCCTCCACAACCTGAATCAACAATATTTTTGTTAGAATCACTCAAACCTTCATATAAAGCTTGTACCAGTTCGTCTTGGGGTAGGTTGTGGTGTGGGCACTTGAGTAGTAGCTCGTTGAAGTATCCCCAGGCTTCGAAGAATAGATCACCATCCTTTTGTTGGAAGGATTGAATTTCTTTTCTCATTTGCCTCGTCTTTTGGGCTGGGAAGAACTTGCTTAGGAATTTGCTAGCCAACTCCTCCCAAGTGTGGATGGAAACTGCAGGCAAAGAATTATACCATAATTTAGCTTTATCTTTCAAGGAAAAAGGGAAAAGAATTAACCTTATTCCTTCTTGGTCTAAGCCTCGGATGTGCTGGAATTTGCAAAGGTCGAAGAACTCTCGAAGGTGCAAATGTAGATCCTCACTAGGTATACCCCTAAAGTGAGTCAGTGCACTGAGTATCTGCGGAGATATGTAATAGTTTCATTTCGCCTCAGGTTGATACACAATGCACGAAGGTTGCTCAAGGTTCTGCGGGATGAAGGATTGCTTCATCGGCCTCTGCTCAGGTGATTATTGTTCAGCTATCTGTTCTGCCATTGGTATCTCTTCCTCAACTCCTCATTCTTGGATAGTTCTCTCTAGCTCGGGATCAAGGGGAAGGAATGCCAGATGCTTGGATCATCGTCCGTGCATGAATTGGTGGCAGTTACTTGAGTGCGGCAGTCAAACACTGCTGCTCGGATTACTCTCTGCCTCAATTGCGCTCGATCATACAAAGGGTGTGCTCAATCGCAAGAGGCATAGAAAGATCTCATGGAGTACCTGAAACAGAGAAAAAGGAAATTTATTAGGGTTTTTAATGAAGCAAAAAATAAGATAAACACAATAATTAAGAATTGAATAAAAGGAAATAACAATAATTAAATTAAATGAGAAATTAATTCTAAAAAGAAATTTTAGTGCAATCCCCCGCAACGGCGCAAAAAAACTTGTTGGAGTAATTATCTACCTAAATAAATATGCAAATAACCATCCGAGTTTTACTTGCAAGTGCACAAGGTCTGTGGTAGCATAGTATGCAAGTGCGAGATCATTTCCACAGGGATTGGTGAATTTTGTTTTAGAATTAGTTTCTTCAAGTTTAAAAAGAGAAATAGCAGTTTGATTGTGAGTAAATAACAATAATGGGAACATAGGACTACGATATCCACCCTAATTATACTTTCCCACTAAGTAA
Source organism: Bretschneidera sinensis (assembly GCA_023935145.1). Classification (NCBI taxonomy): domain Eukaryota; kingdom Viridiplantae; phylum Streptophyta; class Magnoliopsida; order Brassicales; family Akaniaceae; genus Bretschneidera; species Bretschneidera sinensis. The sequence continues at coordinate 50,035,904 of CM043705.1, forward strand.
AGCTTCAATGTTCTAGCCTTATCATGAATATCTAATGGTTGCCAACCTAAGGGCTTGGTCCACACCTTAGGCTATTGATCTCCCTATGCAACGAGTTAGGCATGGTGTATACTCTAACTCTTTTCTCTCTTAAGGGATTCAACATGGGTGTATACTGAGTTGTTCCTTAAGAGAGCATAAGGGCTATGGAGATCGGCAACCACACGGGACCTAGGGCTTGGTCCGCTCCCAGTTTCCTCTGTTGATTAACCCGGGAATCCGGTGTGGATATCCCTTGTTATTAATGTCGAACCCAGGACTCGGTCATCCAAATTGATTCGACTAACTTATCCATACCAAATGCATACGTTGATCAGGCACATCCATATGAGGAATGTAAATACAAACAGGTATTAATCAAGTTAAATATTCTAACAAGGCTATAGCAAAGATAATCAATGAATGAACATGTGGAAAAGCATAACTAGGGCTTTAATCGAGCCCTATAGGAGTTTAGTTACACATGCTAAGTAAACTAAATATTCTAAACATAATGAAATAAAAACAAAAAACTAAAACCAAAGAAGACTCGGGAGACGAGTCGTCAATTCCTCTCCTAAGCTTGCTACTTCGAATATAGAACAAAAGGTATGGTTTATGTGTTTTACAGGGCTATTTATAGGGTCCTCTTGGTGTCTCGAAACCCTAATTCTTTTTTGGAGTCGAAAGACTTCTTTCTATATCTGGCTCTGCCGCCTCTAGAGTGATTGTACTCGAGCGTATGCGGGATGCGCTCGAGCGCAAGTGTGCGTTCGAGCCTTCTTCAAGTGCACTCGTGCTCTTGTGCGCTCGATCTCAATGGGGTGTGCTCGAGCGCACCTTGCTGGATGGCAGATCTTGATTTTTGCTTCTAAAAGCTCCAAATTATCATCTTTTTGTCCAAGTCCTGTGAAAAACACATAAAACACGAAAATGAAGTAAAAACTACTAAAATGTATAAATAAAGAGTCTAACAAGTGTAAATTAAGCACCTATCATAGTTATTCTGACTTGCTGCATCAACCACTTCCAATTCAGCCTCCTCTTGAGCTAAGCATGGCCTTCATCAATGGGCCCTACCTGGTCCAAACCCTCTTGCCTTCCTTGGTCTACCTGAACCGAATCCTCCTTGATGCGATGCTTCATAAATTCTGGACTGGTTTGCTCACTAGCCCCTGTAGGGTTAGTTTTCTCCAAGTAGGGAAATAACAATTCATTAAAAACAACATCCCTACTTATAATGAGTTTCATTCCTTTTGGTTCTAAGGACCACAACCTATATCCCTTAACCCCATCACCATACCCTAGAAATACACATGTTCTAGACCTTGGGTTAAGTTTATCATCCTTTTGATGTGCATATGCAGCACACCCAAAAGTCTTAAGGTTGCTCAACTCAGGGGGTTTTTCACTCCACATCTCCATGGGAGTCTTAAGGTCTAAAGCCCTAGAGGGTGATCTATTAACCAAGTATGCAGCTGTAGACACAGCTTCTCTCCAAAAATATTTTGGTAAACCGGATCCTATTAACATGCACCTAACTTTTTCCATAAGGGTTCTATTCATCCTCTCAACAACTCCATTTTGCTAAGGTGTTTTTACAACCGTTCTATGTCTTAGAATGCCACTTAGTTCACAGAATTTTATCGAAATCCTTATTACAAAATTCTAAGCCATTATCGGTTCGTAAAGCCTTAACTACCCTACCCGTTTGAGTCTTCAGCAACTTTTTCTAGACAACAAATTTATTTAAAACATCCGATTTATTTTAAAGCAAATAAACCCAAACCTTTCTTGAATAATCATCAATTAAAGACAGAAAGTAAAAGTTACCTCATTGTGTTGGTGTTTTTGCTGGTCCCCAAAGGTTCGAATGAATGTAGTCAAGGATCCTCTTAGACTTGTGCACTCCGGTGTTGAAGCTGACCCGGTGTTGCTTCCCAAGAACGTAACACTCGTAGAAATCAAGTTTCTTTACTTTGTCTCCACCAAGTAGGCCATCCTTGCTAAGAACTTAAAGTCCCTTTTCGCTCATATGTCCCAAACAAGTGTGCAAAATGGCTGCCCTATCCATCTCAGCCATCAAGCTTGCTGCTTGATTTCTATCTCTCCGATTATCTCATAAAGTCCATCTTTTATTGCTGCTTTGATCACTACCAAAGATCCCGTAGCCACCTTGATCTTTCCTCCCTCTACTTTGCATGTGTAGCCCATGAAATCCAGCTGCCGAGATCAAATTCCTCTTCAAATCCGAAAGATACCTCACATTTCGCAGTAGCCTTGTGACTCCATCAAACATCCTCAACTGTATGTCTCCTATCCCCCTCACTTGGCAAGAATTGTCATTACCCAAGAAGACCCTTCCATCATTGATCTCATTGAAATTCTTGAACCATTCCTTGTGAGGGCACATGTGATAAGTGCACCTGGAATCCAGAATCCACTTCTCGCTACCTTGTCTCCTGCTCACATTTGAGCACACAATAAGAATATCATCTTGCTGTTCTCCTCTGGCAACCAAAGCCTCTTCATTGTTGGTATAGCTTCTTCCTCTCTCATCCCTCAACCTCTTCTTGCAATCTTTCTTGAAACGACCTTCCTTGTTGTAGTAGAAGTACCCCTTTCCTCCAAGTATTGTCTTGGAATGAGATCTTCCATGGCTCTGCCCTCTACCTCTTGATTTTTCTCAGTAGTTTCCATGAACGCTACTGCCATTCCGAGTTGTTGGCCTTCCTCTAATGAACAACCCTTCTCCACTTGATGCTTCCCTCATCTTGGCTTTGAAATCATGTGCCCTTATGGCATTGATCACAATCTCCTTGGTTAAAGTATCTCTTCCATACTCAATAGCATTAATCAAATTATCAAAACAATCAGGAAGAGAATTTAACAAAATAACAGCCAATTGCTCATCCGGGAATTTAATACTATAACTATCCAAATCTTGAACTAGTTTATTAAAGACATCAAGATTATCTTACAACTCTTTACTAGGATCCATTTTAAAAGAAAAGATTCTTTTAAGAAGATAAATCTTGTTAGGGAGAGTTTTGGTAAGAAACAGCTCATCTAGTTTCTTCCATATGACAACCGGATCTTCCGAGTCTCCGCACTCCCTTGTGACACTATCCGACATGTGCAAGAAAATGGTGCTGTATGCCATCTTCTTCATCTCAATCCGCTGGTCCTCTGTGACACTTGTTAGAAAAGCATTATCTTCTCCAATAGCCAAGTCCACTTTCTGTTGCATAAGAATCGCCTTGATCTTCGGCTTCCACAGGGAAAAATATCCCTTTCCATCAAACTTCTCAACAACAAAATTTGATCCCATCTTGCGGAGATGATCCCAGATATGTGCAGTACCCACAAATGCTTTACAACTTCTTCTAAACCTCAATAACACGATTGAAGATTGATCTCAACACCGTTCTTGAATCAACCTCAAGAACACAATCTGATCTTGATCTTTACACCGTTCTTGAATAACCCAAGAAGTTAATCTTTGATTCTTGGAGTCTTGACTCCGTCACCTTTTTGTTCTTGCTCCGATATCCTCTCACCAAAGCTCTGATGCCACTGTTGGAAATCACCTTGACAAGATGCCCAGGTGGTGATCTTCCAAACACCCAAGTCTAGAATAACTTGTGAAGATTAGGAATCAGATTCAGGAACAGAAATCAAAGAAAGAAATAAGACAAACGATTTGTTATCGAGGTTCAACAATAGCCTATATCCCCGTGAGTTCATCTGAACTCTTTGCACTAAATCAATGGTTCTTTTACAATCACAGCAACCCCTCTTCAAGAAGCTTAAGTTCTTGAAGAAACAAAGAAGAGAAGAAAGAAGATGATAAGAACCATTACAAAAGCTCTCTATCAAATCTATACTACTCTTTCTTTACAACCAGCCTCACTACAACGAGTCCCTCTTGTGTTTTGTGTCTTTGCACTCTCACACAATTCTCTCTTGTATCTTTTGATGATCACTTGTATGTCACAACTTGTAATCTTACACTTGATTCTCTCTTAGAATGAAGCTAGGTGACCCTTTATATAGTGCACCAACTTCTTGATCAATCTTGAGGGTTAATCTCCACCCTTAGATCTTGATGACCAATTAACCTTGGCCTTTGATCAATCCTACGTTAAGCTATGCATTTTGAACATCCCTCACGAACCACTTGAAAGGCTGAATCATGTGTGCTTCAGTGTGCCTGAAGGTGCGGCTTGAAACAAGGGGCGCCGTGGCTCAAGGCAAAACACCTCTTCAACAAGGTTCTGGGCACCGTGGCCTTGGGGACGGGGCGCCACGGCCTTGGCCTTCCTCCAGCTTTCCACCTTCTGGGTGCCGCGGCCTGGACTAGGGAGGATCGCGGCTTGACCTGGTGCGCACACTCATTTGCTGGACCTTCTTTGTTGCTTGCATGCTGAGGCACACTCTCCTAGTGTGCTGAGGCTTCAAGGACTTCATGCTTGACCTCTTCTAACCATGTTTAAACCTTAGACAATTACTAACAGACTTAATATATATATATATATATATATATATATATATATATATATATTATATATATATATGTTAATTGTGGCCTGAATTTTTTGGAGTAAAAGCGGTCCCATTCTTATTTTATTTGCCACCTCATCATGCAAGAATACAAATTGCAGTAGGATAAGCAAAAATTAAAAAAAAGTGTTTGTTTCAGTACTAGTAGGACAAGGAAAACAAAATTAAATAGAAGAAAGATTCTCCTTGACTTTTCCTATATATATGTGTCTATTTCTCTTCTTTCAACAACAGAAACAGAGAAAGAAGCTGAAGAACAACAGAGAGAAAGCTACAACAGAGCATCAGAGAGAAAAAGCTATAGCAGGCAGAGCTGTATAACAAGCAGATCCATTTGAGCTTAGGGAGTTTTATCTCTCTTGATTTGTACTCTAATTTTGATTATAGTGAAATCTCTCACCATCGCTCGTAGACGTAGGAGTTTTAACTCTGAACCATGTAAATTTTATGTGTTTGTTTATTTTTTCGCTACTTTATTCCTAACAATATATATGATAGAAATGATGCTATAAAAATTGATTGATGAATAGAAGTATTGAGTTATAAATTTGATTTGAGATATAATTATGACTAGAAGTATTCAAATCGAATTCTTCTAAGAAATTAAATTCAATGAGCTTGTGAAGCTCATTCCTCTATAAAAAATAATATCGAGTCACGGGTAGGACTAGTAGATTACTAACCTAGGATTTAGAGTAACTTTTAGGTAAGTCCTTGTGATTGGCGTTCTCATACTGTATAAATAAAGAGAAAGAAAGAATTGAGAAAAGACAGTTGTACATGTACATGCATTTGTATATATTTTAATATTTTGTGAATGTTATATGTGAAAGAGTTGTAACTCCTCTGAAAAGAGTTGAGGAAATATTTTGTAAGTATTTTTCAGATGATGATACAACAGTTGTTGCATATATGTGTCATGCTTGGAACTTAAATGTAGTGGCACCATCTTGGGTGGGCCCACCTGGGATGAGTCATTATAATACCTTCTAAGGTTTGCCTTTTGAACTCATAAAATACTCCTTGCAGTTACTCTTCCAGTGTTAATCTTTGCCATAATGGAAGCACTTATCCATTTCCTTCTTGGCCTTTGAAAAACTAGCCTTGTTGACTCCTCTGTTTACTTTTAATTGTTTTTTCTTCTTTTATACTTTCTTGCCCTTAGCCTTAGAAGAAGTAGCCCCATAAATAAGCATAATGGGTGCCTTACCTTTCTTTATTATTGCCTCCACAATTTTTAACACGTTCACAAGCTCTAGAAGCGTAGCTTTTATCTTATTCATGTTATAGTTCTTAGCAAACTACGATAATGAATTTGGAAGGGACTCTTGGATCAAGTCATTACATAATTGTGCATCCATACTGACATCGAGTCCGACTAACTGCTCGATGTAGTTAATCATTTTTAATCTTTGCTCATGGATTGATGATCCTTTGGGCATCCTAGCTCTAAAGAGGTCATTTGATATTTGGAACCTATTAGCGCGACTATGCTAACTATATTGTTGACCTTTATTTAATTTTAATAATGACAAAATACTACTCTAATTGTACTAATAATTTTATCTAAGTGTTTAAATGTTAAAAGTTTTCAGCAAATAAACAAGATGCAAGAACTCAACCAGTTTCAGATGCCAAGACAAGACAAAAGATATAGAATAGGCATTAAAGTATTGAAACCAACTGTAAATCTCTCCTGTTCAAGTACTTAGCTTGTTCTATGGCTCTTTTTACAAAAAGATTTTGAAAAAACTATTAATACAAATGTTTCCAAGTCAAAAGCAGTTTTACAACTTGAAAAACTGGGTTGAAGGGCAATCCAATCGAATGGCTCAATATACCAGTCGACTAGGGTATGGAACAGAAGGTCCCCAGTCGACTGGTGTAAAGCACCCAGTCGACTAGCAACTGGGACAGTGAGTTCCTAGTTGACTGGTGCTTAGGACCTAGTCGGCTGGTACTCTCCCACAACCTAAAAGTGAGATTTCTCACTTGACCCAGTCAACTGGTAATTCGAAAATATGACCTTTTGAGACGCGAGACTTGGGCATTTAATAAACCAAACCTACCAAGTCAGTGTCTAACGTCCATATTGATTCAAGGCTATATAAACCCACTTCAATGAGCATTTAAAACAAGAAGATAACACATTCAATTCACAAGTTTGCTTATTAATTGTTGAGCTATTCTTCAAGCTTATTCTTGAAGAAGAGATATTATTCATTTGTAAAAGCATTCATTGCTATCTCTCTACTATTTACTTTACAGCAAATCTCATTTATTGTAAAGGAGAAAGAGTTGTAATAACTCTTAGAGTGTTCAGAATTAAACACTTCTTTGTAAGCTTCGGTGAGGAAGGGATTAGCTTTCGTGAGGAAGAGATTAGTTGTAAGGTTTGTACAACACCCATGAAGTTTTATGACTAAAATTTTTAGTGAATTACTTCAAGGAGGTTCCTTGAAGAGAGTGGACGTAGGGTTGGAAGGTATCCGATATTGCCGAACCACTATAAACTGAGTTTGCACTTTCTCTTCCTTAAACTCTTTTACTTAAAGCACATTACTTGTTTGTATGCTTGTGCATTTAACTGTTTTTATAAACTTGCAAGTAATTAGTAAAAGTTTTTAAAAAACCTAATTCACCCTCCTCTTGGGTTAGAACCTCGGTTTATGTATACAACTCTTGTAAGTGCTTTCTATCTTCTCATGTTGCTTTTGAAGGTCATTAGACATTTAAGGTAGCATAAAACACTTAACATTTATGTCATCCTCCTATCACTTCTTAAAAGTAGTGACCTCTTCTTCCAGAGCATTCACAGCAACACTTGATGTAAGTGTTTGATCAAGAACATAGCCAATTTTCTTATAATTGAGAATGACTCTCAAGTTCTTCATCCTATCTAGGAAATTGGACTGAGTCGGACATTGGGATCAAAAATTCTGGATAGTTGGTTCAGGTTGATCATTGTGATCTATAAGTCAACAACAACATAAAATTAACATCTTTTCAATTTTATTACCCACCAATAGATTTATTTTTAATCATATTGGTACCTCTCATTATTCTTTTTGAATTCCATAATCCATCAGTATGAAATTCAGGTAACCCCGTTGGAAGGTCTCCTAGTGGGGATTGAGATCACATTACTCATTTAAAATAGTCTCATATAATAGTTTATTGGCTATAATAAACCTTTAACAGGTAGAAACACTTATCAATTACATCTCATGTAATCCTCAATCATTCCTTGGGTCTCTAAAATATATCATCCTCACATGATAGTTTCTTAGACAATATATTCTAGTTAATTCAGACTCACTATTTACACAAGTGTAGATGATTGAACCAATGAGCCCTCACATGATAGTTTCTTAGACCCACTAGTTTCCTACCTCATTATATCATATATTTAATAGGAAATCATGAATCTCCCATAATGTAAGTCCCACATGTCTGTGACAAAACTTACTCAGAACAATATATCTCATATATCCCTAGAATTGCGGAAGGCCACGATAAGACATTCATAATGTCTCTTCGTTACAACTTAATAGCAATTACTTTTTTGAGGGATTTTAATTGGTCTTTAGTCTCATCATTTAATTTAAACATGCACCACATACATATCATACATCATATAATTTCAAATAAAATATGACTTTGGGTGATTATGGACTTTCGTGTCTAAATCCATTTAAGCCACTAAATGAATCATTGGCCTTAGTTTAGGATTCTGTAATATCTTTCACCAATTCCCACATAGTGGGCCTTCCAATCTTTAAGTGGGCTTCCATTGCTTCTTTACGCACTCGATCATCCTCTAACTTTCCATGAAAAAATTCCATCTACTTTTATCAAACTATTTTAACTAATTATATTATATAATCAATAAAAAAAACATACATACAATCACATTGCATATATAGAATTTAAAAGTAATTTATTTTAGTTATGACTTTAATTCTAAGATTGCTTATCCTAATCAAATTAGGTTTCCAAACACTTTTCGGATCCTATTCCAAATAGGATTTAAATTTATTCTTCACTAGAATTCATAATTTTAATGCAATAAAGATTTAGGAGTTCCAATTCCAAATCAAACTTCAAATTCTTAAAAGTTTTATTTCAAAATTAAAAACAATTCTTAATTAACTTAAAGTGTAATTTTTGACAATAAAAAATAATTTATTTAGTTGAATAAAAATTGGATTTTAAATTCCAAGTCACGACAAATTGGGAAACTCAAGAACATGCAAAAATTTGCAATTTTGAAAAACTGTTTTTCTGATTTGAATATCGTTCAGTTTTTAAATCATAGTTGAAAAAATACTTAAAGTTTTGAAGTATGGTCAGTGGCATCACTTCCATATCTTTCCAAAAGTTGACTCTCTAGGCCATCTTATGATTTAATGAGTTTTTGTCCCATGGACTCAACTCCATCAACCTGAGAGTCGACTCCTAGAGCGTACTCTACGGATTTCACGCGATTCTTTGCGTTTTTAATCCCAAGTTCAATATAATTAGATTCAAAAACAAAATTTTGATCAATTAAATTAAATTTAGCAAATCCCTATCAGTTTAAAATTGTTCCTCCAACAATCTTATTATCATCTCATGACAATAACCAAATCAAAAACAAATTTTTAATTTTCTTGACTTAAGATTTTATAAACTCTAATATGATTTTCTTGATTCTTCAATTTGCAATCACAAGAACTCTAAGATCAAATCTAATACAGCCATAACAATAAATTACCCTATTCAGCATAAATCACAAGGATGATTCTAATACGAAACTGAAGAGTGCTAGCTCAAGGTTTATTTTTCAACTTTTGCTTTTTAGAGAGAGTTTAAGATCTGATCTTAAAACTCTAAAGTTACATTAAGGTTTATATCAAATAGAAGCCCTATATATATATATATATATATATATATATATATATATATATATATCATTTACTCTTAAAAGCTCTAAGATTTCTAGAATTGCAATTAAACTCTTGATTTAATTTAATTTCTAGAACCCTCTCTATTGGCTCTTTAGTTTTCTCTATTCTTATAATTGCCCTATTGTGTGTGACCCCTTAGGTTCAATATTGTGTTGACAGTAGGTTAAAACAATTACGTAACAATTGTATCATATCCAATTAATTAAAACTCATTTTAATTTTAATTCGAATTAAAACTCTTTTTAATTTTAATTTTAATTAAAAATCATTTTAATTTTAATTCTTCCCTTAATTAAGAATTACTTACAATTAATTCTTAAGGGTTTCTACAAGTCAAGATTGATATCTAGCATGATCTCATCATGGTGCTTATTTTCATTGCTCTTATTTTATGAGATTTATCATGTAATGCATATATAATAATTTGTAATAAACACGATAAATAATATAATAATCATTATTAATATTTTATTATCAATAAATAAATAAGATTAATTACAAATAATATACCTATGACATCAAATGCTATCGGCTTATAAGACATACTACTAACAACATGCTCATCATTTCGGCCACTTAGTAACTCTTTATTCATTTTGTCTACAGCTTGAAATGCTCCTCCTCCATCACTTCTCTGCATAAAAATATATCCCAAAGAAAACAAAAAATTTCATCTTACTACTAAGATATTATGTGATAAAAATTGAAATTCAGTTGCATAATAGGAAGAAAAAAAAAATCCACAAAGGAAAATACTTTAACACCTTGTAAAAATCCACAGCTACAAAATTAGCCCATCGATTTCCAGCCGCAGCATAACATGTTTGAAGCATATCATTAAGGTCTCCTGAATTGTCATGACAAGCCGAGTGCTTCTTTGGAATTGTTTGAAAGTGATTTACAAGAACCAAAGATTTAGTTTTGTCATTAAGTGGTGCTGATTCTTTTCGGATATTGCATTCCCCGGAATGCTGTCCACTATCTCCATCTGAAATTATCAATCACAAGATTATTAAACTTTCTTATATTAATTAATATATTAACTAAGAAAAAGTTACTTACACTGATTTTCAACCATGAAATTCCATTGGTAAGCTATTCCTTCACTTTTTTGCTTAGATTTAACTGAAGTGAAGACAATAAGCCTTTGATTATCAGCAACCATGTCTTTTACTAAAGGCCAATCTTGACCATTTTGAGGCATTTTCTCCACTGGAAACCAGTATTTCATCAAACCCGAATTGTTGAAAACTATGGTTAATCCATTTGTGGACTCAACATAGTCCTCAAGGATCAGTGTTACAATTTCTGATGGATTTGCTGATAAAAATGCTTCTATTTCCTTGAATGTGTGTATAGCAGGTCCCTAAAATGAGACATCAAAATATTAACATCCCCTTTATGTATGTAAACGATGTTGGGGAATCGATTAAGTGTTGCTTTAATCCTCACTTAAATTAATTACCAAACATCGTCTTGCTCTCATAATAAAATGGGTAGTTCTTGAAATTGTGGAATTTTGTCAATTGCACTTACAAATGCTGTAAAATCATGGCATTTTCCTTTAAAAGAATGGCACAACCATATGTCATCTTTAAAGTCATATGTGTCCAACATTAAAGCTCGAACACCATTCTGCAGATATGTGTAGTTTTGAATGAATTAATAATTTTTTTTTTGAGAGAAAAAGAATTACTATATATAATTGAGCAGAGGTAAATTTGTGATCACATACTATAAATATAAAAAAGGTAGTCTTACGTTTAGCTGTTGCGTGACATTATCTTCTTGATTTTTAAGGGTAAGTTGAGGAATTCCAACAAGAGAATGCTTTCGGATAGCGAAAGAGTTGTGAGTCGTCAAGAGAGCATATTTGTTAAAAGGTAAAGAATTATTCTGTTATATAAATCAAAATTTGTTAGTAAAATTCATGTCATCAACAGCTAATAAGACATCTAAAGTAACTCTATATGTGACCATTGTAAGAGAATATCCCAAACAATCACTCATTTCAAGCTTTCAATCACTTCAATACATAATCAATCAAAAAAAAAAAAATTCACTCGTTAAAGTGATTTTATAAGGATAAAAATATAGTTTTATTAATCAAGTTATGCAGATGTCATCACGGTTGTTAGCTCAACTTTCAGGTTGCACTTTTGCATAACAAAAGTGAGATACTTTAAATCATTGCTCATCTATATATATATTGATCCCTTAATTATTAAAAAAGACTATCCCTTTGAATATATATGGTTACTGAACATGGCTCAAATTTCAAAATCTTCGTATTCATTTTCATTTTCAGTACAATGAAATACTATCTAATTGAATTTAAAAAGTGACTCATTAAATTGGAGGAAAGAAGAAGGAGAAAAAAGAAAGAGAGACAATAATATTTTTCTGGAAAATATGGGTAGAAACAAAATGGAAGAATCCGTATTTTCTTTTTACCTTTTCTTTAAAATTATAATTGCCGATCTTTGCAATAAAATGTGAATTAAAAAGAGAGTTATTTCTTCTACTTTCTTTTTACTTTTGTCATCTTCTCTATAAAACCCAGAGAAAAAGTCAACATTTTTGACAGAAAAAAAGAGAGAAAAATATTTCTCTGGCGATAGTGATAGAGCAGGGATATGAATTTTAAATATAATTTGAAATGACATGTGACAAAAACTCACCAGGTCCTTGAATTGGTATGTAAGAGTTGATCTTACACATCTTGAAACCTTAAATTTATTACAAGATAAACAATGGAGTCCAGCAGCGCAATCTCTATTAGATGAGCATTCCTCTCCGACCTACAGTATGGAGCACACTACAAGAAGTTAAGAATCCAACTAAAAGAAGAAAAAAAAAGGAGAGTCAATTTTTTTTACTGAATTGTTGAACTAATGCTAATACCTGGCATCCTCCAGCAGAGCAAGCAAATGCAACAGCAATAACAATGAAAAAAACTGAACTTATGATCAATGGCACATCTCTCAGATGACCCATTGAGAAGAACAGAAAGCGATTTTCACTTTTGGGTGTAATTGTTGAAGGAAGTACTACTTTATAACAGTGATAAAAGTAAAAAATGCGTCTGGCAAAATCCAATGAGATATTATGCTTTAAGATATATTAAGTAAAACCCATTTTATTTACATAAATATCATTCCAATAAAAATTGGAATACAATTAATATTTTAAAAATAAGCTTTAAGATTTATTTTTTCATTAAGTACAATGTATTTGGATTGAGATTTGTGAGTAATAAAAGGATTGGAAAGAAAATGATACATACCTTCTTTTTATTGAGAGGAAAGGAAAACGAGAAAAATACTAAAAAAAGATAAAAAGGAAAGAAAAATGAAGCGTACATGCATTTATCTTCAAATCCTTATCAGCAATTGCACTTTATCTTGTTTGCTGCAGATTTTAGACAATTAAAAAACTTTCTTAGTAATTAAAGTGTTAAATACATGTTTACTTAAAACTGAAGTATTTCAGGATTTATAAATTATCAAGACAAAAAAATTAAAGTATTTTCTCAAAAATATATTTTCACGTAAAATTATTTTTCTCATTGAAAGTTTTCTTGATGAAAAAAGGATGAGGGTTGTATTTTTCCCTAAAGCCGACTCTGTATTGATTATCCCTCACATATTTAGGGATTTCTTCTTACCTAAAGCCGTCCGCATCTCTGTCTCACTGGTCCTTCTTACTCCTTAGTAAGGCGTCTTCGTCTCTCTCTTTTTCTCGGCTCGCTGTCATGGCTCGCTCCTTCCCTCTCCTCAGAGTCGCAAAAGCCTGACCCTTTCATTCCTCCGAGGAACCATTAAATCCCATGATTTTCTTCTCTCAGTCGATACATTGCTCGAATCATATCGTTTTATATATTAGATCCATTTTAACGGTCCTGATTTCAGTAGAAATCGGAGAGGTAAAAAAAAAAAGGTATGTTAAACCCTGTAATTCCCTTTTCTTTTTCTTCTTTTCCATTTTTTCTTGAATTTTGTTTTGTGCTTTTATGTAAGTATTGCCTTTTGATTTACCTGCTGACGTCTTTATATTTTCTGTTTCCACGTTTACACTTTACATTGCAGAAAAGTTATAGAATTATCGATTTTCATTTGGGTTTTATATGATCTGCAAGTTTATTTCCAAGAATGTTATGGAAACAACGTGTGTTTGTTAATTTGAGAGTTAACTTTACTTGGTGGTCTTGATAAGAAGTCATTTGGGTGTGGATAATCTTATTTCCTTTTGAATAATTTGTTATTGACTTGAAACTGGGAATTTGTGGTTTTACGTGTTGTATTTTGTGTTATTAGAGCTTCTTTTAGTGAATAAAAGAGATTTTTGAGTGATTTTGTAAGGGCTACATTGTCCTATACTTTTGATTTTTATTTTTTTTTTCTGATTAGAAGCATCACTAGTATCTGAAATGTTGATATAGGGCTAGAAATACAATCAAAATAAGATAATTGAGATTGAAATTTATGTGAACTGTTTTTGTTGCTAAGCAATCAGATCTCTAATGGTTTTGAAGTGTACAAAGTAATTTATTTTTGTACTAAAGATCTTTATGGGTTTTGAAATCTAGACTTAAGTATGACTTATGTTCACATACCTATTCTCTAAAGGAAGCAGTTGAGTGAGTTGGTGCCTAATTACATTGCATATATGGATGGAGTTTTTAAGGTTGATTCTACAATAATTATATGGACTTTTAATTTTTTCAGTGAATAATGGCTTGGTTTGCACCCTTTTGTTATATGAATACCGTCTTTTGCAGTCAAAAGTTTTACTCGCTTTCTTGTGCTATCTTTATCAAATTCATTTTAGTTAATGTACTTTATGGTCAGGGTTTACAAGGTTTGTCACATATTCTATGGTTTTGCCTATCTGGGTTTAGGTGTCTACTCATATTTTGAAAATTGAAGGCTTCAGTTTACCTTCTCAGATCCCCTCCCTTGTTCTTTTGGTGGGAGGTAGTGGTTATGGGTTTGCGCAATATGTAAATTTTTTAGCTGTTATGAGGACTTCTTGATTGATTTTCTATCTTTGACTATTATATATCCAATGTTAACAATAAAAGAAGCTTGTAAGATTTGTTGATTTTAGTTTGCAACTGCTCTATTTTAGTTGCATTAATGTTAGTAGTTTTTTTGCTTTAGTTTTTAATTGATACTTATTTTCTCTTGATCTTATTAACGGTGTAAATATAATTGAATTAGAAAGCATATGTGAACCTGAAAATAGTCATACTTTGAAGAAATATCCTGCATGGAAGTATGCAAAGGAAATTCCTAAAGAAAAATACTTCTATTGTCGATTTTGTGATCAACATTTTTCTGGGACTATAACCGATTAACGCAACATTTAGTGGGACTCATTTTGGTATGAAATCTTGTTTGAAGGTTCCTAAAAATGTCAAAGAAGAAATTGTAGCAATGTTAGTTAGTTTCAAATCAACCAAAAGAAAAAAAAATGAGATGCTTGAAGAGATTGGAATGGGTCCTGGAGGAAGAAGTGAGAGTTTATCTTCCCCATCAGCTGGAGACTATGGGATATCAAGTGGCAGTGGCAGTGGCTCGTCTACTCAACCATTTTCTACACCTAGAGGGCCAATGGATAATTTCACTTCTTCATAAGCCCACCAAGCAACTTTGAATTCCAAATAGAAGCAAAAAGAAAGAAAAGATGTGTAATACCCGTATTTGTAAAGAAAGAGTAAAAAAGTAATTTAATAAATATAACATGGAGTTAAAATAATATATATATGCAAAAGATTTAATTTTTTATAAAACAATTCTTAAAAAAGACGGACGCGTGGTGGTGTAAAGAAAAAGAAAAAGAAAAAAAAGTTTTTTTCAAAAAAAAAATGTGGCAGCCAAAAGAAAACTAAGGCTACATGTAAGGCAGCAAGGAAATTTCGTGGCAAAGTATGGGGGAGGGGGTGTTGACTGTTTGAAATGTTATATATATATATTACTTTAGTTTATTTTATTTTATTATACTTACAAGATCTTGTTTGGTTTTCCTTCAACTACGATTCAAATTACTCTTTTTCTTTAAACACTTGAAGACCAAATGAAAGGTTGGAAAGGTAAAATTTTGAAGGGGTTTATGGGAGAATTTTATAGAGAGTCACGAGAAGCTCTAAGAAAAACAGAAGGTAATAACATGAAGTTTATTTATGAAATTTAGCACACATGAAATTCTCGGAATTTGATGTAGGAATTTTCAAAGGGTGTAAATTATGGAAGAATTGAAGAATAAATTAGAATTTAATATTAATATTATGTCAGGTGTTGACGATCAGCAACTGGGTGAAATTACTGAGAGGAACAGGAAAGACAAGAAGGTGATCCACGGGTAGCTTTAAGTGTTACGTGGTGATTTAGATTTACTTTAAGTAATCAAGATAAATATGAAATATATAGTGATAATATTTGAATAAATTACTAACTTATGATTTGATGATAGATGAAATTTGTTTGATAGGTATGATAGGTATAATTGATATGTGGAAAGTTATTATATAAGAAGTAATATTATTGGAATAATGATTCGATTTAATAATGAATGTGATAAATGAAATTCTTTACGAGTTATAGTTGATAAATTTATATGATATATGAGGAGAAGAATTTGATCAAATAATAAATTGAGAAAAAAGTAGGATAGCTAAATTGAATATCTGAATGCATGCTTGTTTTTGTATTATTATTCATTTGCATATTTCATGTCATTGTTCATATGCATATGCATGAAATAAAAGAACCAGGAGGGGGCCGGTCTAAATAAAATAAAAGAACCGGAAAGGCAACCGGTCTAAGATAAAAACATGTCGACATGTGGGAAGATGTTCGTTTATCTACCTCAATAAATAAGCAAATAATCGAACCTGTTTTACTTACAAGTGCACAAGGTCAATAATAGCATAGTATGTAAGTGCGAGATCATCTCCACAGGGATTGGTAAATTTCGTTTTAGAATCATTTTCACAATGTAAAAATTGATAGAAATAAATATTAAGTTTAGATTGATAATGATGAGAACATAGGGCTTTGATATCCACCACTAATCATACTTTCCCAATAAGTAATGTTCCAATGCTCTAGCCCTACTATAAATACCTAATGGTTGTCAACCTAAGGGTATGATATCTACTCCTTAAGCTATTGATTTCTCTAAGCAATGAGTTAGGCATGGTATCTACTCTAACTCTTTTCTTTCTTAAGGGATTCAACATGGTGTATACTGAGTTGTTCCTTAAAAGAGTATAAGATCTATGAAAATCGACAACCACACGAGACCTAGGGTATGATATATACTCCTAGTTTCTCATGTTGATTAACCCAAGAATCCGGCGTGAATTTCTTTTGTTACTATTGTCAGACCCAAGACTCGGTCATCCAAATTGATCTAACTAACTAATCCATACCACATGCATACATTGATCAGACACACACATATGAGGAATTCAATAAAACAGGCATTAATCAATTAAAGCATCATAACATGGCTATTTGCAAAGGCAATCAATGAATATATATATATATATATATATATATATATATATATATATATATATATATATGGAAAAACATAATTAGGGCTTCAATCGAGCCCTATAAAGAGTTAGTTACACATGTTGTCTATGATAAACATCATTATAACGTAAACTAAATAGAAAATATAAAACCCGAAGAAATACTGTGGAGACAAATCGTCAATTCCTCTCCAAAGCTTACAACTTCAAGCAAAAGTAAAAGATAAAAGAAGGATGTGTTTTCTGTGTTTTACAAGCCTATATATAGGGTCCTAAGGATGCCTCGAAACCCTAATTTTCAAAATAGATATGGAAGAACTCTTTCCAAAATTGGCTCTACCACCTCTCTGTGCGTGTGCGCTCGATCACTGGCTTCTGCACTCGAGCGCATGGGTGCGCTCGAGCCTTCTATATGTGCGCACGATAGCTTGTGCACTCGATCGCGGCCATGTTGCGCACGATCGCACTAACATTTTCCAGATCTTCAGTTTTCTTCCTTTAAAGCTTCAAAAATGTTTTCTTTTCTTCATAAGCCTATAAAAAAACATAGAGAACACAAAAATGAAGTAAAACATAATAAAATATGTAAACAAAGAGCTTAACAAATGTAAATTAAGGAGCTTAAATATGAATATTTAAGCACTTTAGCAATATAGAACCAAAAACTAATTGAAAAAATAAAATTAAAGACAAACTCATCATTCATGATATCTAAAAATTTGGGTTGCACACAAAACCATGATATTTATTCATGAGTAGGCTTAAAATATAAACACATCTTTATAATGAATAAGAGTTTTAAATTCCAATTACTTACACAAGGCTGGTTTAAGGTATCACAAATTTGACTTAGTGTGTGGTGAATTAGCACAAAAAGATGAAGCTTCCAAATATCTCTATTGTACAGTGTTTCATTGTCTTAACATTCATCGAATTTCCTATCAGAATGAACACTAGTGGCATAGTTTTATTCCTTTTTTTTTCTTTTATCATGAGCTTTTTGCCAAGTTGAGTTCTATTAAGTTTTCTAATTGACCCATGTAGCAAGTGTTTAGCCAATGACCACCCTAAAGACAAAACCATGATTTTTAACTAGATGATTTTAGGGCATTAGGTGTAAAGACACCCCTAAAGACTTACTAACTCGAGTCAAAAAGGCTTCGAAACTAACTGGTCTTAATGCTTTCTTGCAAAATCCTCACCTTTTGACGTGAACACTCACTGCTTACTGAGGCAAGAGGTTTAGTTACTCAGTGGAAACTTGTATTTAATGATTATTATATTCATCATTCCCACCTTTTGACATGAACACTCACTGCTTACTGAGGCAAGAGGTCCAGTTACTCAGTGGAAAGTTTATTTAATGATCATTAGGAGCATTTTAGTTTCTCTTTTTGCATAATGATATTCTTCTTTATTTTTATATGCCAAAATGTTATTCTAACGAGTTATCCGATTACAGCTAGGTCATGGAAACATATACATAGAGATTATATGTCATACCTCACACCATTATGTGCTAATGTGCTCGTGTTAGATTTAGATCAACTTTTTGAATTCCTAAATGCCTTGAGGTAAGTAATTAAGAGTTTTAAAACTTTATCATTAGACTATGTGTTTTATATTTTAAGCTTACTAATGAAGTTTTATCATATTTGTTTTAAATCAACCAAAATTTTCAAAACAACATGAACATGCATTTATCGAAAAAAAATAAAATTGGGACATAGTATGTGCATATGTGTGCAAGTGTCTCTCTCTACTCCCAAAGTTAATATACACATTGTCCCCAATGTGTGAGTGACAACTAAAGATCTGACCTGGGAGTTGGAGAACTAGACTGCTGGCATGGCTTAGTATGCCCCCAAACTTGAACTTGATGCACGCACTATGTTCCTGAAAAAGAAAAACAAACGTCGTGCCGAAAAACAAGAAATATGGAAATAAACAGATAAATAAGAAAAGAAAAATACTATAATAAAAAGGATATGCTATGAGGTGCCTCCCATAAGCATTAAGTTTTACGTCTTCAGCCAGATGGGGTATCCTCTCACTACTGGTCATTAGGTGGTGCAGTCGAAGAGGTACCAGGTGCGGGATGTAGGCGATCGAGGATGGCTTGTAGCATCACCTCTTGTCGTGTAAACTGTGCCTCCAAACCATCTATCCTTTGATCGATCAGTCAGGTCACCTCTCGGTGAATGTCTGCTAGCTCACAGCGGAAGGAGGACAACTCCTCTAAAAGGTGCTGGTACTCTGTGGACCCCATATCTGGCTGGTCCTCCTCCCATGTAGGGCTCACTGTCGGGTGCTCAATGTCCATAGGATCATCTACCATAGGCTCAACAGCTGGGACAGCACTTGGGGTCCTCGAGGTATATGGGACTGGCTAAGGCTCCACTGGGCCCTCCCGAAAAACGGATGGTCACTGACTGGTCCATCTAGTGAGGAGCCCTTGATCCCCTTTTTCTTGAAGATGTGGCTGAGTAGGAATGGAAAGGGGAGCCCCTATGCATTAGCTGTGGAGGTCTGCCGGTTGTGCACATGGTCCCAAAACTCACATATCTGGCTCCATATGACGGATGATATGGAGTACCAGTGACCTCGATGAAAGGCGTAGAAGGCCTGTATAAACTGATCCCTCCTTTGAGTCTTGTGCCCTAAGGGGCACACATTACGCTGAAGGATGGAGTCCATGAGCCATAGGCGGGGAGGTAACTTCGATCGGTTCCCCTCATTGTTGTGCCGGTCCACATACTAGCTCGCACACATGTCCTTGATGATATAGGGCAGAGGAAATGGATCTGGCTGCTCTTCCATATAGCTGTCCTCCGGAGGGGACTCATCACAATAGTGGAGGGCAGTGGCGATGTCTGTGGTGGTAAGCTCTATGAATCTGCCCTAGACTGAAGAGGATAAGATCTCTGGTCGGGTGCAGTCATAGGTCAGGTTCTTGTAGAAGCTGACCATGAATCGAGTGTACGCCGTCAAACAGACCAGCTTGAATAGCCGCTTGAGACCCCGGGCCTTGAACTCTTGGACCGCCCATCTTGTGGCGTCCAAGCTCTTGAAGTTCGTATCTATGTTAAATGTAGTCTCGAACAGTATTTCACACTACTCAAAACTAGGTCGGGTGGAATGGAAGCGGCTGCTTGAGGCTCGGGAACTGGAGGCCATTTTACTGAGGTATAAAAATGCAGTTGTTATCAAATTTGCACTCGATCACAAGTTATGTGCGCTCGATCGTACTAGAGGACTTGCGCTCAATCATAGGGGATGTACGCTCGAGTGCAATGATTCAGGAAATTTTTTGAACAGGTTGTGTGCGACAAATACACGAAGCTGTGGAAAGTACCCAAACGCGATCCCAACCTCCTATAAACACAAATTACAACCACACACATGGTAAAGACATCGAATTAGTAAAGAGTATATCAAAAAGCTATGTGTGATTGTGTGTAACTTAATTAGAAAAAAAATGGATATAGACATACCGTGTGTACTTGTGAAAATGAATTGGTGAGTGTTGGGGGAATAAGGAAGAAAGGAGGTGAATAAGATATGGAAGGGGGAAGGGTTTGGTTAATGTGGAATGTAATGGACGGAAAATTAGAGTGTCGGGGTTTCTAGGGATTAGTGTGGGCAATGGAGAGGAGAGGCAGAGAATTGCGATTGAGTGTAGGGGAGGGATAATGAGGGGGAAACGTTTAAAACCATCACGTGACCTTTTTGCCCCGAGTGCGCTCGATCGCATTGTGAAGTGCGCTCGATCTCCCTTATGCGCAAGTGTGTAGTGTAATGCGCTCACGCGCTATGTAGCACAAGTTGAGAGTGCGCTCGAGCACACTATGTAGTGTGCTCGATCGCAAAGCAGAAAATGCTGATAGTAATAAAATATAAAAGGACTAAAATAATGAAGCGAACAAGGAGAAAAATTAGTAACGATACAACCATACCGTACTTTAGTGGCATCAGTACCACTAACCTCAGTAGAGGCACTTGAGCTACATGATAATCAAAGGTGGAACGGCTCAAGTGGTCTCTTGATGCAGTGCTACTTTCTTTGAAGGGGGCACTTAAGGCCCACCTCTTGTGGCTCAAGTGCTATTGGTTCAGTTGCATACTAGACAGATTGAAGTGCCAAGTCTTAATCTCTAGGAGGTAAGTTAATATCAAGGTATGGTTTGGCTCTGTGTCCGTTTACCGTGAAGGGCTGATTTCTGTTGAAACCATGGACCTCCAAAGCACCATGAGGAAAGACCATGGTGACTACATAAGGACCATACCATCGGGACTTGAGTTTGCTTGGGAACAGTCTTAATCTTGAGTTGTATAGCAATACCTTTTGTCCTATATGAAACTCTTTCCTAACCAGTTTTTTTATCATGAAATGCTTTTGTTCGTTCTTTGTAAAGCTTGGCGTTCTCATAGGCATCATACCTCAATTCCTCCAGCTCATTTAAGTGCAGTTTCCTCTTCTCACCCGCTTTTTTCATGTCAAAATTGAAATACTTTATAGCCAAATATGCTTGATGCTCTAACTCTATCGAGAGATGGCATGCTTTCCCAAAGACTAGGCGGTATGGAGACATGCCAATTGGAGTCTTATAAGCAGTTCGATATGCCCAAAGAGCGTCATTCATGTGCAAGGACCAATCCTTCCGATTAGGATTCAAGGTCCTCTCTAGGATTCCTTTGATCTCTCGATTATTTATCTCTACTTGGCCACTGGTTTGAGGATGATATGGAGTGCCAACTTTTTGAGCGATCCCATATTTTCTTAGTAGTGCGGCAAAAGAGTGATGATGAAAGTGGCTGCCGCCATCACTAATGATTGCTCTTGGAGTCCCAAACCGGGTAAAAATGTTAGCCTGTAGAAACTTTACAACCACTTTGTGATCATTAGTCTTTGAGGGGATAGCCTCGACCCATTTGGACACATAATCCAAACTGTTGCACGATTATCTACCTAAATAAATAAGCAAATAATCGTACTTGTTTTACTTACAAGTGCTCAAGGTCTATAGTAGCATAGTGTGCGAATGCAAGATCATCTCCACAGGGATTGGTAAAGTTCGATTTAAAATTAGTTTCGAAATGATGAAATAAAAATAAGAGGAATAAATATTAGTTCGAAGTAATAATAATAATAAAGGCGTAGAGACTTGATATCCACCACTAATTATGCTACTACAACAAAACAGTATGCCAATGCTTTACTCATGTCATAAATACCTAATGTTTGTCAACCTAAGAGCATGGTATCTACTCTTTAAGCTATTGATCTCCCTAAGCAAGGAGTTAGGCATGGTGTCTACTCTAACTCTTCTCTTTCTTAAGGAATTCAGCATGGTATCTACTGAGTTGTTCCTTAAGAGAGCATAAGATCTTTGGAAATCGACAACCACATGAGACCTAGAGCATGGTATCTACTCCCTGTTTTCCATGTTGATTAACCCAAGAATCCGATGTGGATATCTTTTATTACTATTGTTGAACCCAAGACTTGGTCATCCAAATTGATTCAACTAACTAATCCATACCACATGCATACGTTGCTTAGACACACACATATGAAAAATTTAAATAAGCACAGGCATTAATCAAGTTAAGCAACACAACATGAATATCGCAAAGGTGCCAATATTGGATTATTGAATAAACATAATTAGGGATTCAACCAAGCCCTTACTAAAAGTTAAGTACACATAATAAAAATAAAGGAAAGAAGAAACCCGAGAGAAGAGTCGTCAATTCTCCTCCACAGTTTCCTTCTCCAAGATAAAAGCAAAAGATAAAAGAAGGGATGTTCTTTGTGTGTGTTTACAGGTGTATTTATAGGGGTTGAATAACCCTAGAAGACTCAGGAAACCCAAAACTTCCTAAAACGTAAAATCTCCTCTTTTTCCAAAACTGATATGCCATTTTACTGTTCACACCCGTACATGTGCGCTCAATCGCATGTGTTTTGCGCTCAATTGCAAGGCTACGCTCGATCCTTCTTGTGTGCACACGAGCGCTTATACGCTCGATCACACCCAATGGTGTGATCGATCGTACTTTTGTGAGTAGCTACTCCAGGATTTCCATGTTTCTTCCTTTAGGTGCCAAAATGCTTCTTTTTATCCAAGACCCTATAAAAACATGTGAAACACAGAAATGAAGTAAAATGGACTAAATTATTATAACTAAGGACTTAACAAATGTAAATAAAGGGGCTTAAATATGAATATTTAAGCACCTATCACACCCCCAAACTTACATATTGCTAGTCCCTTAGCAATACAAAACTAAAAACTAAAATGAAAAATAACGACACACAGATAGATCCAATATCCATAGTGTCTACAAAAGTTTAGGTATTCACACAAACTTATGATGTGCATTCATGAGCAAGCTTAACAAACATAAACATATCTTTGCAATGAATAAGAGTTTTGAATGCAAATCTCTTTCATGAGGCAGTTTAAGGCATCACAAGTTTGACTTTAGTGTGTGGTGAACTAGCACATAAAAGATTAGATTTCCAAATAATTCTAATGTGTGGTGTTTCGATGACTCAAGATTCACCAAATTTCCTATTAGAATCAACAAAAATGGCATAGTTTTTTATTTTTTTATTTTTTATTTGTGAGATTTTTGCCAAGTTAGTTCCCTTAAGCTTTCTATTTGACTCATATAACGAGTGTTTAGCCAATGACTCCCAAACCAGATGGTCTTAGGGCATTAGGTGCAAAGACACCCTTAAGGACTTACTAACTCGAGTCAAAAAGGCTACAAAACTTAAAAAGTCTTAATGGTTCGTTCCATTAAGCTTTCTATTTGACTTATGTAGCTAGTGTTTAGCCAATGACTCCCAAACCAGATGGTTTTAGGGCATTAGGTGTAAAGATACCCCTAAGGACTTACTAACTCGAGTAAAAAAGGCTACAAAACTTAACAGGTCTTAATGCTACCAATAGGAATTTCTACCTTTTAACGTGACTCACTGCTTACTGAGGCAAGAGGGCCAGTTACTCAGTGAAAAGTTTTTTTTTTTTATTATGCCAAAGTGTTAATCTAACAGGTTACCTGGTTCACAGTCGAGCAAAAGAAACATACAAATCAGAATTACATGTTATACCCAACACAATTATGTGCTCATGTGCTCGTGTTAGTTTAGGTCAAACTTGTGAATCCTTAAATGCCTAAAAGTAAGTGATCTATGTTCAAAACTTAATTATTGGCCTATATGTTCAAAGTTTTAAGCTCACTTATGAAGTCAAATCATATTGTTTGTTTAGATCACCCAACATTTTTGGAACAGAATGAACATGTATTTATCTATAAAAACAAAAAATTGGGACATAGTGTGTGTGTGTCTCTCATACCCCCAAACTTAAATTACACATTGTCTCCAGTGTGTGAATAACATGGAAAGATCTGACCTGGGAGATGGAGAACTAGCTGGGTCGGCATGGCTCATAGCATACCCCCAAACTTGAACGGATGCACACATTGTCCCTAAAAAAGAAAAACTAATGTAATACGGGAAAACAAGAAGTACTAAAAATAAATAAATAACAATAAATACGTAAAACGATAAAAATAAAAGGATAAGCTGTGGGGTGCCTCCCATGAGCGCTAAGTTTAATGTTTTCAGTCGGACCAAGCCTTATTCTTCCCCAAAACTAAGATTGGCATCAACTAGCACAGGTGGTGTCTTATTCTCTCCCCATATAAGCATAAGTTAAGTGCTCTGGCCACTACTTGAATTCCAAGTTAGGTGCCTGTATAATAAAAAGGGAAAAAAATAGTGTTAGTAGGCACATGAGGGTCAAAAGGATCGGTGTACTTACTTGGATGCTTTGGTGAGGCCTTAAGGAGGTGCACAGTATCGATGATGTCATCCGTAACATCCTCACATTTGGGCTCAATATCTGATCCTTTGAAACAATGGGTAAGGGTGGTCTCCAACGGATCAATGTGATGGACATGACAAACTTGCTCAACAACACCTTGCTTTCGTTTACTTAGCTCTTTAGCAATTTGCCCCACTTGTACTTCCAATCTTTGAATAGCTTGCTCATGCCTTGCAGTAGTTTCCCTTTGCTCGGTCATGAACTGATCTTGTGATGTTATCAATTGCCTTACCATGCTCTTTAGATCACTCTTCTTTGACTCTTGAACTGGTTGGGATGCTTGGTGGAAGTTCCTTTGTTGCCCTTGAAGGTTCAAGGCATTTGGATTGTTGGTCCATGAGTGATTCCGCCATCTAGGATTGTAGGTATTTGCATAAATGTTGTAGTTTTTCGGTCCCACATAATCTGCTTGCTCTTGATCTACAGATACATATAAAGGGCAAGTGTCAGTAGTGTGATCAAAACGAGAACATATAGCACATACCTGGAGTTGTTTGGCTCGTGGACTAGGTGAGATGTTTTGAGCAGTCATGGTGTTTATAAACATATCGAGCTTCCTCTCCATAGCAACTAGATAAGTATATGTAGCTTCCGCCATTGGTGCTTCTCCTTCGAAAGAATTAGTTGAAAAGCTTCAGTGCAGCAGTTTCAGTACTGCTGCTCAGGTATTCTCTAGAGCTTTTGCACTCGAGCGCACTAAGAACAGTGCTCGATCGCACTGGGATTGCGCTCGATCGCACTAAGGAGTGCACTCGATCGCAATAAGGACAGAAACTCCTCTGCTGCACACCTGAACAGAAAATGAAAAGAATGAATAAATCTGATTTTTTGATAAAAATAAAAACAAAACGGAACAAAATAAAATAAAATAGAATAAAAAAATAAAAATAAAAACTAACGAAAATAATTCCAAAAATAAAATAGAAACGAAATTTGATTAGGGTTTGATAAAAATAAAAGTGATTAACAAAAACTTAAAATTTTTAGTAAAATAAAAATAATGATGATTAAACAAAACGAAAGTAATTCTAAAAGGAATTTTAGCGCAATCCCCGGCAACGACATCAAAAACTTGTTGCACGATTATCTACCTAAATAAATAAGCAAATAATCGTACTTGTTTTACTTGCAAGTGCACAAGGTCTAGAGTAGCATAGTGTGCGAATGCAAGATCATCTCCACAGGGATTGGTAAAGTTCGATTTAGAATTAGTTTCGAAATGATGATATAAAAATAAGAGGAATAAATATAAGTTCGAAGTAATAATAATAATAAAGGTGTAGGGACTTGATATCAACCACTAATTATGCTACCACAACAAAACGGTATGCCAATGCTTTACTCATGTCATGAATACCTAATGTTTGTCAACCTAAAGGCATGATATCTACTCCTTAAGCTATTGATCTCCCGAAGCAACGAGTTAGGCATGGTGTCTACTCTAACTCTTCTCTTTCTTAAGGGATTCAGCATGGTATCTACTGAGTTGTTCCTTAAGAGAGCATAAGATCTTTGGAAATCGACAACCACATGAGACCTAGGGCATGGTATCTACTCCCGGTTTCCCATGTTGATTAACTCAAGAATCCGATGTGGATATCTTTTGTTACTATTGTTGAACCCAAGACTCGGTCATCCAAATTGATTCAACTAACTAATCCATACCACATACATACGTTGATAAGACACACACATATGAGGAATTTATATAAGCACAGGCATTAATCAAGTTAAGCAACACAACATGAATATCGCAAAGGTGCCAATATTGGATTATTGAATAAACATAATTAGGGCTTCAACCAAGCCCTTACTAAAAGTTAAGTACACATAATAAAAATAAAAGAAAAAATAAACTCGAGAGGAGAGTCGTTAATTCTCCTCCATAGTTTCCTTCTCCAAGCTAAAAGCAAAAGATAAAAGAAAGGATGTCCTTTGTGTGTGTTTACAGGTGTATTTATAGGGGTTGAATAACCCTAGAAGACTCAGGAAACCCAAACCTTCCTAAAACATAAAACCTCCTCTTTTTCCAAAACTGATATGCCATTTTACTGTTCACACCCGTACATGTGCGTTCGATTGCATGTGTTTTGCGCTCGATTGCAAGGCTACGCTCGATCCTTCTTGTGTGCACACGAGCGCTTATATGCTCGATCACACCCAATAGTGCGATCGATCGTACTTTTGCCAGTAACTGCTCCAGGATTTTCATGTTTCTTCCTTTAGGTGCCAAAAATGCTTCTTTTTATCCAATACCCTATAAAAACATGTGAAACACAGAAATGAAGTAAAATGGACTAAATTATCATAACTAAGGACTTAACAAATGTAAATAAGAGAGAGGAGTCTAGATTAGATAGAGAGCATTGTTAGTTCTTATCATCTTCTTTCTTCTCTTCTTGGTTTCTTCAAGAACTTGAGCTTCTTGAAGAAGGTTGTTGTAATTGTAAAGAACCATTGATTTATTATAGAGAGTTCAGAGGAACTCACGGGGGTGTAAGCTATTGCCAAACCTCGATAACAAATCGCTTGTCTTCTTTTCTTTCTTGCTTTTGATTGTTGTATTTCTTTCTATAAGTCATTTTAGACTTGGGTGTTTGGAAGATCACCACCTAGGCATCTTTTCTAGGTGATTTCCAACAGTGGTATCAAAGCTTGCACAGCTGGGTATCGGAGCAAGAACAAGAAGGTGACGGAGCCAAGACTCTAAGAATCAAAGATCAACTTCTTGGGTGATTCACAAATGGAGTAAAGATCAAGATCAGATCGTGTTCTTGAGGGTGATTCAAGAACGGTGTTAAGATCCATCTTCGATCGTGTTCTTGAGGTTGAAGAAAGCATTTGTGGGTATTGCATAAATCTGGGATCTTGTCCACAAAGATGGCTTCAAATTTCTGTGTTGAGAAGTTTGATGGAAAGAGAAACTTTGCCCTTTGGAAGCGGAAGATCAAGGCGGTTCTAATGCAACAGAAAGTGGACTTGGCTATTGGAGAAGATGATGCTTTTCTAGCAAGTGTCATGGAGGACCAGCGGATTGAGATGAAGAAAATGGCTTACAACACCATTTTCTTGCACATGTCGGATAGTGTCACAAGGGAGTACGGAGACTCGGAAGATCCAGCGGTCATATGGAAGAAACTAGATGAGTTGTTTCTTACCAAAACTCTCCCTAACAAAATTTATCTTCTTAAAAGAATCTTTTCTTTTAAAATAAATCCTAGTAAAGAGTTGCAAAATAATATTGATGTCTTTAATAAGCTAGTTCAAGATTTGAATAGCTGTAGCATTACATTTCTGGATGAATAATTGGTTGTTATCTTGTTAAATTCTCTTCCTGATTGCTTTGATAATTTGATTAATGCTATTGAGTATGGAAGGGATACTTTAACAAAGGAGATTGTGATCAATGCCATAAGGGCACATGACTTCAAAGCCAAGATGAATGAGACATCAAGTGGAGATGAGCTGTTCGTAAGAGGAAGGCCAGCAACTCGAAATGGCAGTAGCACTTAAGGCAACTACCGAGAGAAATCAAGAGGTAGAGGGAAGAACCATAAGAGATCTCATTCCAAGACAAGACTTGAAGGAGAAAGGAGATGCTTCTACTGTAACAAGGAGGGTCGTTTCAAGAAAGATTGCAAGAAGAGGATATGACATGAGAGGAGAAGCCATACTAATAATAGAGAGGCTTCAGTTACCGAGAAAGAACAGCAAGATGATGTTCTTGTTGTGTGCTCAAATGTGAGCAGGAGGCAAGGCAGTGGAAAATGGATTCTAGATTCCGGGTGCGCTTATCACATATGCCCTCACAAGGAATGGTTCAAGAATTTCAAAGAGATTAATGATGTAAGGGTCTTCTTGGGGAATGACAATTCTTGCCAAGTGAGGGGGATTGGAGACATCCAATTGAGGATGTTTGATGGAGTCAGAATGCTGCTACAAAATGTGAGGTATCTTCTAGATTTGAAGAGAAATTTGATCTCATTGGGGCAGCTGGATTCCATGGGGAATACATGCAAAGTAGAGGGAGGAAAGATCAAGGTGCACAAGGGATCTTTGGTAGTGATCAAGACAGTAAGAAACGATGGACTCTATGAGATAATCGGAGAGACAGAAATAAATGATCAAGCAACAAGCTTGATGGTTGAGATGGATAGGGCAGCTCTTTGGCACACTCGCTTGGGACACATGAGCTAAAAGGGCCTGCAAGTTCTTAGCAAGAATGGTCTACTTGGTGGTGACAAATTAGAGAAACTGGATTTCTGTGAGAGTTGCATTCTTGGGAAGCAACATCGGGTCAGCTTCAACACCGGAGTGCACAAATCTAAGAGGATTCTTGATTACATTCATTCGGACCTTTGGGGACCAGCAAGAACACCAACATAGGGAGGTAACTTTTACTTTCTGTATTTAATTGATGATTATTCAAGAAGAGTGTGAGTTTATTTACTTAGAAATAAATCAGATGCCTTGGATAAATTTGTTGTGTGGAAGAAGTTGCTGGAAACTCAAATGGGTAGGGTACTTAAGGCTTTACGAACCGACAATGGCTTAGAAATTTGTAATAAGGATTTTGATAAATTCTGTGAATTAAATGGTATTCTAAGATATAGAACGGTTGTAAAAACACCTCAGCAAAATGGAGTTGCTGAAAGAATGAATAGAACCCTTATGGAAAAGGTTAGGTGCATGTTAATAGGATCCGGTTTACCACAATATTTTTGGGGAGAAGCTATGGCTACAGCTGCATACTTGGTAAATAGATCACCCTCTAGAGCTTTAGAGCTTAAGACTCTCATGGAGATGTGAAGTGGGAAACCCCCTGAATTAAGCAACCTTAGGACTTTTGGGTGTGCTGTATATGCACATCAAAAAGAGGATAAACTTAGCCCAAGATCTATAAAATATGTATTTCTAGGATATGGTGATGGGTTTAAGGGATATAGGTTGTGGTCCTTTGAAAAGAATGGCATGAAACTGATTATAAGTAGGGATGTTAGTTTTAATGAATTATTATTTCCCTACTTGGAGAAAACTAACCCTACAGGGGCTAGTGAGCAAACCAGTCCAGAAGTTATGGAGCATCGCATCAAGGAGAACTCGGTTCAGGTAGAGCAAATGAGGCAAGAGGGTTTAGACCAGGTAGAGCCCTTAAATGAATGCCAAGCTCAAGAAACTCAAGAAGAAGCTGAACAAGAAGAGGTTGATGTAGTAAGTCATAATGACTACCAGCTCACAAGAGACCGGGGAAGGAGGGTGGTTAGACCACCTTTGAGATATGGGTTTGCGGATGCTAATGTGGCAGCTCCTTGGACAGAATGAGAGGTTGAACCAGAAACTTACATGGATGCCATGGAGTGTAAGGATTCGTCAAAGTGGCAGCTGGCTATGGAGGAAGAAATGTATTCTTTGATGAAGAACAACTCTTGGGAGTTGGTGCCCAAACCTAAAAAACAGAGAGTTGTGGACTGTAGATGGCTCTACAAGATCAAAGAAGGAAATACTCCATGGGATGAAGTTCGATATAAAGCTAGGTTGGTGGCAAAGGGGTTCACACAAAAAGAAGGCATAGATTTCACCGAAATCTTCTCACCGGTTATGAAGTACAAAATGATCCGAATAGTGTTAGCATTGGAGGTCTAATTTGATTGGGAAGTCGAGTAAATGGATGCGAAGACAGCATTCTTACATGGAGAGCTCGATGAGACCATTTTCATGAGGCAACCCGAAGGTTATGAGGAAGGAAAACAGGGAGAGTTGGTGTGCAAATTGAAGAAATCTCTTTATGGCCTGAAGCAATCACCTCAGCAATGGAATAAGAGGTTTGATTCTTTTGTAATCAGCTTGGGTTTCATGAGGAGCTACTATGATTCGTGCTTGTACTATAAGGAGCAGAAGGTTGAAAAAGTGGTGATCATCCTCATCTATGTTGATGACATGTTGTTGGTTGGGAGCAGCATGGAGAGGATAAAGAAATTGAAGGCTCAACTCAGTGAGGAGTTTGAGATGAAGGATCTTGGCCATGCACAGAAGATCCTTTGGATGTGTATCATTCGGGAAAGGGAGAGAAAGAGATTGAAGATCTCTCAAACTTCCTACATAGAGAAGATGATATCTAAATTTTCTATGGAAAATAGCAAACCAGTGAAGGTTCCCCTTGCTGGTCATTTCAAGTTCTCCAACAATCAAAGTTTGAGATCGAAAGTGGAGAAGAAGGATATGGAAAAAGTCCCCTACTCTAGTGTGGTTGGTTCTGTTATGTTCACCATGGTTAGCACTAGACCGGACATTGCTCATGCAATGTGTGTTCTCAGCAGGTTTATGAGTAATCCCGAAAAAAAAGCATTGGCTTGGGATGAAGTGGTTGCTGAGGTACTTGAAGGGAAGCCCAGAAGTAGGGCTGGTTTATGAGAAGAGGGGTAAGACCATTTGCCTTGAGGGTTTTGCGGATTTAGATTATGGAGCAGACCGGGATAAAACGAGATCGATTACCTCCTACTTCTTCAACTTAAACGGATATTATGTAAGTTGGAAGGCTCAGTTGCAGCTGGTGGTAGCACTCTCAACAACCGAGGTTGAGTACATAGCGGCTATGGAGGCCATTAAGGAAGTTATGTGGTGCAAAGGGTTGCTGGAAGAGTTGAAGGTACTGGAGGAGCAGGTTTTGGTGTTTTTGGATAGTCAAAGTGCATTGCACTTGTGTAAGAATCAAGTGTTCCATGAGAGGACAAAGCACATGGATGTTCGGTATTATTTCATTCGGGAAAATGTTACGAAAGGATGCATCCATGTGGATAAGGTAGCCATAGAAGAAATTCCTGTGGATTTGGGTACTAAAGTTCTACCTCTAAATAAGTTCAATCATTACCTTGTACTACTTAGGATTGGAGTTGGTTAATTGATGACTCAAGATGAGTTTGGATCCCGAAGCTCTTTGCACAATGGTTCGGGTTTAAACACTTAGGCAAAGGTAGAGATTGTTGGTATTTGTCTAAGGTTTAAACATGTCTAAACATGGTTCAAAGATGGTTAAAGTCTAAACCAAGGTTGGAAGATTAAAATATAGCAAGTTAAAGGACTACACACAAGTGTGTGCATCACTTTGGAGCAAGGTAAAGGTAGGCACACTAGTGTGTGCGCTTCAGCACACAATCTGGAAAAGGTGTGCGCACTGCTGTGTGAAGGGCAGCATCAGTGTGCACCGTGCCCCTCCCTCACCAGTGCTACACTGCCCAGTAAGAGAGGTGCTGGAAGAAGGCCAGCGCCGCACCGCTTCTCCACCAACACCGCACCGCTCAAAAAGTGTGCAAAGGGACTCTGCCCAGTACTGCACCGCCCCCTGTTCAGCGCCTAGGCGCTAGGCAAACTGAAGCACATTTGGATAGCTTGCTTGAACCTCTTCTTAGGTACATGGATGCAAGGTTGAAATGCACAGCACCACTTAGGATTGATGACGGGCCATGGTTAAGTGATCATCAAGATCTAAGGGTGAGGATTGACTCTCAAGAATGGACAAGAAGTTGGTGCACTATATAAAGGGTCACCTAGCTTTATTCTCATCATAAATTACATTGTGACATTGTTTAAGATCAATTGTAAAGAGTGACATATAAGAGAGAATTGTGTGAGAGTACAAAGACACAAACACAAGAAAGACTCATTGTAGTGAGGCTGGTTGTAAAGAGAGAGGAGTCTAGATTAGATAGAGAGCATTGTTAGTTCTTATCATCTTCTTTCTTCTCTTCTTGGTTTCTTCAAGAACTTGAGCTTCTTGAAAAAGGTTGTTGTAATTGTAAAGAACCATTGATTTAGTGCAGAGAGTTCAGAGGAACTCACGGGGATGTAGGCTATTGCCGAACCTCGATAACAAATCACTTGTCTTCTTTTTTTTCATGCTTTCGATTGCTGTATTTCTTTCTACAAGTCATTCTAGACTTGGGAGTTTGGAAGATCACCACCTGGGCATCTTGTCAAGGTGATTTTTAACATATTTTTTTGGGGCATTTGATTATCAGGAAGAGATGTTACCTGTCCGTTGGCATCTATCACATGAGCTGCAAAAAGAGAAGACATCTTTAAACAGATCAAGTCAATAAAAACCAGATTGTAATACCTTAAGAGTTGTTCATTTAGCCCTAAAATGTCCTCCACAAGCAAACTGATGGCAATGTTGTAATAAGCTCAAGTGCTCCTCTTCTGAGACACACCATCTGATGACTTGAACAGGGCAAAATTTGAAGAGGTAAGGGTCATCCTAATGGTAGTGTCTAGCCATAAATATCAACCGCTTCTTTCCTTGCATGGTCATACCTGGCAGAAAAACCTTAGCAGTTAGATAATTAACAATATCAGCATACCATGGAAGTTTTACCTCTAGTAAGAACAATTGTTCATCAGAGAAGTTTTCATTCAAAAGCAGCTCATTTTTGCCATTTTCATAAGGTAGCATTGATAAATGATTTGCAACCACATTCTCACTGCCCTTCTTATCTTTGATCTCCAAATCAAATTCTTGCAATAGGAGTACCCATCTGATTAACCTAAGCTTTGCATCTTTCTTAAAAAACAAATATCTCAAAGTAGCATAATTAGTGAATACAATAACCTTAGAGCCAATAAGATATGATCTAAACTTCTCTAAAGCAAAAATAATAGCTAACAATTCCTTTTTAGTAGTAGAATAGTTAAGCTGAGCATCATTTAAAGTTCTAGAAGCATAGTAAATAGTATGAGGTACCTTATTGACTATTTGACCTAAGACAGCTCCCAAGGCGAAGTCACTGGCATTGTACATCAAGTCGAATGGAAGATTCCAATCTGGTGCCGTCATTATTGGGGAAAAAGTGAGAACATCCTTTAATGTGCTGAAAGCTTTCATACAGTTATCAGTCCACTCAAACTTGGTATCTTTCGCTAACAATGCACAAAGAGGTCTCGAGATCTTGGAGAAATCATTGATGAATCGTCTATAGAAACCAGCATGTCCAAGGAAACTTCTAACACCCTTGATTGTGAGAGGAGGAGGCAACTTTGAAATGATATATATTTTAGCCTTGTCTACCTCAATACCTTTGTTGGAGATGGAATGACCCAACGCAATGCCTTATTGGACCATAAAGTGACATTTCTCCCAAATTTAGCACTAAGTTGCTCTCTTTACATCTCTTTAGGACACTCTCTAGATGATTTAGGAATTCATCAAAATTAGAACCAAAAACATTAAAATCATCCATGAATACCTCAATATATTTCACCACCATATCGGAAAATATGTTCATCATACATCTTTGAAAGGTGGCTGGTGCATTGCATAAACCGAATGACATCCTTCGATAAGAAAATGTACCAAAAAGACATGTGAAGGTAGTCTTTTCTTGATCCTCAGGTGCTGTGGCAATCTAGTTGTACCCACTGTACCCATCCAAGAAGCAATAATAGCTATGGCCAGCTAATCTTTCTAACATCTGATCAATGAACGGCAAGGGGAAGTGATCTTTTCTGGTCACTTTGTTCAATCTTCAGTAATCAATACATACTCTCCAACCAGTTGCTTTTCGTGTAGGTATGAGCTCCTCATCCTCATTCTTCACCATTGTGATCCCACTCTTTTTAGGAACAACTTGGATCGGACTTACCCATTTACTGTCGGAGATGGGGTAGATAATGCCAACATCTAATAGTTTTAATACCTCGGCCTTTACTACCTCTTTCATGTGTGGGTTAAGTCTTCTTTGAGCATCTCGAGTGGGCCTTACTTCATCCTCAAGGCAGATATTATGCATGCACTTGGCTGGACTTATCCCCTTAATATCAGCAATAGTCTATCCAATGGCAGATCTATGCTCCCTAAGAACTCTTAATAATTTCTTTTCTTCTCCAATACTTAAATTAGCAGCCACAATCATAGGTAATGTCTTCTTCTCTCCCAAATAGGCATAAGTTAAATGCTCTGGCAGCTGCTTTAATTCCAATGTTGGTGCCTGGACAATAGAAGGAAGGAGAGTAGTATTAGTAAGTATAAGAGATTCAAATGGAGGAGCATACTTACTTGGGTGTTTTGGAGATGCCTCAAGAAGGTGCACAGCTTTAATGATGTCATCAGTAACATCTTTCGGTTCTTGCTCAATGTCCACTTTCGTTAAGCTATGGGTAATAGTGGTCTCCAATGGATCAATGTGTTGGACCTGAAAAGCTTGCTCAACAAAACTTTGTATCATACATACATTAAAGCATTCCATATCATCTTGAGGTAGTTTTAATGCATCAAATATTTTAAACTCTATTTTCTCACCATTTGCCTTCATACTTACTATATCTTTTTTCACACAAATCTTTGTATCAACAGTTCTCATGAAGGGTCTTTCTAAAATGATGGGCAAGGGTAATAGCATAGGGCATTCCTCCATATCTAGCACAATGAAATCAGCAGGTAAAATGAACTCACCTACCTTTACTAGGACATCTTCAAGAATACCCCTAGGTCTTTTGATACTTCTATCTACCAACTGCAAGGTGATGGAAGTTGGTTGTAGCTCCTCTAAACCTAGGGTTTCGAATACTGTGTATGGTAAAAAATTTACACCCGCTCCTAAGTCTAGTAATGCTCGTTCAAACAGCTGATCACCTATCCTATAGGGAATAGTAAAACTACTCAGATCTTTCAGTTTTGGCTGTAGTTTTCGTAATAGCACAACACTTACCTCTTCAGTTAATGCTACCGTCTCATGCTCTTGAAACTTTCTCTTATGA
This sequence comes from Bretschneidera sinensis, assembly GCA_023935145.1. Lineage (NCBI taxonomy): Eukaryota > Viridiplantae > Streptophyta > Magnoliopsida > Brassicales > Akaniaceae > Bretschneidera > Bretschneidera sinensis. Next base: position 50,071,627 of record CM043705.1, read on the forward strand.
GTGCAACAATCTTTTAGAAATTTAGCATAAGCAGGAATTTGTTGAATTGTATCTAATAAGGGAATGTTTATTTCTACTTTCCACAAGGTTTCAAAAATATCAAGCAGTTCATTTTCTTTCTTTTGTTTTACTAACCTTTGCGGGAAAAGTGGTGCATTCATCTTCTCCGTCTCACTCACCTTTGATGTCGATGGTTTCTCTAAAGATGTTTTTGCATACTCATTGGTTCCTATGACCTTACCATTTTTTAGGGTCGTGACAGCTTTCAGTTGTTGATGCCCCCCAGGGTTAGGTAATGTTTGAGCCGGAAGCTCACCTTGCTTTCTGCCACTTAGCTCTTTAGCTAATTGTCCCATTTGTACCTTTAGCCTTTGGATGGCTTGTTCATGTTTTGCTGTGGTTTGTCTTAGTTCAGTCTGGAATTGCTTTTCATCTGCCATGAACTGATCTTGTGAAGTCATTAATTGTTGCTACTGAGTTGCCAATTGCCTCATAAGACTTTCAAGGTCACTTTTCTTTGTTTTGGGAGCTGAGTGAGCAGCTGGCTGGGAGTTTCTTTGCTGCCTTTGCTAGTTAAGGGTATTCTGATTGTTGCTCTAAGAGAAATTTGGGTGGTTCGCCATCCAGGGTTGTAAGGGTTTGCATATGGGTTGTTCTTAGGCGGATAGTTGCTTGGCCCCACATAGTTTGCTTGCTCCGGGTCTGTAGATGAATACAAGGGACATGTCTTAGTATTATAATCAAATTGAGAACATATAGCACATACCTGGAGTGGTGTAGCTGGTGCATTGAATGAGGCATTTTGAGAAGTCATAGCTTTGACAAGTAGATCTAATTTCATCTCCACAACAGCTATTTGAGTAAAGGATCCTCCATTTAAGGTCACCTCATACATACCCTTACTCTTGGGTCCATGTCTACTTCGAGAGGAAAACTACTAGGTGTGTTCACTTAAGGTCTCGAATAGCTCCATGGCTTCTTCGCTGCTTTTCTCCATCAGCACTCCTCCACAACTTGAATCCATAATACTTTTATTAGTATCACTTAAACCTTCATAGAAAGCTTGTACCAGTTCATCCTGAGGTAGATTGTGATGTGGGAATTTGAGTAGCAACTCGTTGAAGTGTCCTCATGCCTCAAAGAACAGGTCTCCATCCTTTTGTTGGAAAGACTGAATCTCCTTCCTTATTTGCCTCATCTTTTGGGCTGGGAAAAATTTCTTTAGGAATTTGCTGGCCAACTCCTCCCAAGTGTGGATAGAAACTACAGGCAATGAATTGTACCATATTTTAGCATTATCTTTTAAGGAAAAATGGAAAAGAATTAACCTTATCCCTTCTTAGTCTAAGCCTCGGATGTGCTGAAACTTGCAGAGATCGAAGAACTCTCGAAGGTGCAAGTGTGGATCCTCATTAAGTGTACCCCTAAAATGAGTCAATGCACTGAGTATTTGCAGAGATATGTAGTAGTTACCTTCTACCTCGGGTTGATAAGCAATGCAAGATGGCTGGTCAAGGTTCCGTGGGATGAAAGATTGTTTCATTGGTCTCTGCTCATGTGGTTGTTGATTTTTGATCTGTTCTGCCATTGGTGCTTCTTCCTCAATTTCTTCTTCTACCTTTTCAGTGCTGTCTCTAAGCCTTTGTCGGATGGTCCACTCAAGCTAGAGACCGAGGGGAAAGAATGTTGGATGTCTGGATCAAAGCCTGTGCATGAATCAGTAACAATTGCATTAGTGCAATAGTTCAACACTGCTGCCCGGATGACTCTCTGCCTCAAGTGTGCTCGATCGCATGAAGGGGTGCACTCGATCGCAAGTGGCATAGAAAGTTCTGCTGGAGTGCTTGAAACAGAAAACAAAAAAGAAATAGATTAGGTATTGGATTCAAAAAAATAAAGCTAAAAACAAAAACTTAGAATTTTGATAGAAATAAAACAGAATAAATAAATAAAAATTATTGAATTAAATGAAACTAATTCTAGAAGGAAATTTAGCGCAATCCCTGGCAATGGCGCCAAAAACTTGTTGTTCGTTTATCTACCTCAATAAATAAGCAAATAATCGAACTTGTTTTACTTGCAAGTGCACAAGATCAATAGTAGTATAGTGTGCAAGTGCGAAATCATCTCCACAGGGATTGGTGAATTTCGTTTTAGAATCAGTTTCACAATGTAAAAATTGATAGAAATAAATATTAAGTTTAGATTGATAATGATGAGAACATAAGGCTTTGATATCCACCACTAATCATACTTTCTCAATAAATAATGTGCCAATGCTCTAGCCCTACTATGAATACCTAATGGTTGTCAACCTAAGGGCATGATATCTACTCCATAAGCTATTGATTTCCCTAAGCAATAAGTTAAGCATGGTATCTACTCTAATTCTTTTCTTTCTTAAGGGATTCAGCATGGTGTATACTGAGTTGTTCCTTAAAAGAGCATAAGATCTGTGGAAATCGACAACCACACGAGTCCTAGGGTATGGTATATACTCTCGGTTTCTCATGTTGATTAACCCAAGAATCTGACGTGGATTTCTTTTGTCACTATTGTCAGACCCAGGACTTGGTCATCCAAATTGATCTAACTAACTAATTCATACCACATACATACGTTGATCAGACACACACATATGAGGAATTCAATAAAACAGACATTAATCAATTAAAGCATCATAACATGGCTATTTGCTAAGGCAATCAATGAATATATATATATATATATATGGAAAAACATAATTAGGGCTTCAATCGAGCCCTATAAAGAGTTAGTTACACATGTTGTCTATGATAAACATCATTATAACGTAAACTAAATAGAAAATATAAAACCCAAAGAAATACTGTGGAGACGAGTCGTCAATTCCTCTCCAAAGCTTACAACTTCAAGCAAAAGTAAAAGATAAAAGAATGATGTGTTTTCTAGTGTTTTACAGGCCTATATATAGGGTCCTAAGGATGCCTCGAAACCCTAATTTCCAAAATAGATCCGGAAGAACTCTTTCCAAAACTGGCTCTACCGCTCTCTGTGCATGTGTGGTCGATCACTGGCTTCTGCGATTGAGCGTATGGGTGCGCTCGAGCCTTTTATATGTGCGCTCGATCGCGGCCATATTGCGCTCGATCGCACTAGTATTTTCCTAATCTTCAGTTTTCTTCCTTTAAAGCTTCAAAAATGCTTTCTTTTCTTCATAAGCCTATAAAAAACATAGAGAACATAAAATGAAGTAAAACATAATAAAATATGTAAATAAAGAGCTTAACAAATGTAAATTAAGGGGCTTAAATATGAATATTTAAGCACTTATCAGAAGACATTCCCTAATAATAATCCATGCATTACATCTGTTTTAAATATTGATTTTATTACTGAAATGTTGAAGTGTTGTTTTGTTAGTGTAAATTTATTTATAGATGAATGAGTCTCATAAAGAGACAATTATGGTGAGAAAGAAACATTAAAGTATGATATGATAAGAACTATCTAAATGGTAGACTATATGTTGTGAACCTCATAACGAGGTAATTATGAGATAATTGATGGTCTTAAGGTAAACAAATATATAAGAAGAAGTGATTGATAGAGAATGAGACTTATGATATGTGTAGTGATAGTAGAATGCTATTATCAAGTTATATGAGATATAAATGATTAAATATTAAAAGACTATTTATATAAATTGAATACTTCCAGTAAATTTAATTCATTGAGCTTATGAAGCTCATCCCTCAATGTTAAATGATTTCAGGCAGCAGGCATAACAGATAGTTAGTGAGCTGAGATTCAGACGGAATCATTATCTATAAGTCACGTGGTCCACATCCTCAGACTAATGAGAAAAAAAAAACATTTGTAAATATTCATGCATATTATGTTGTATACAATATTTAAGTTGAGATCTGAATGATGTATCTCCCCTGCTAAAGGTTGAGGATTGATGTAAATACTTGCAGTTAGTAAATTTTTTTTATTGTTTCATATATGTGTCGTGCTAGGATTTTCAAAATGTGATGACACTGTCTCGGGGGTGGCCAACCCGGGATGGGTCATTACAAGATGTGTGTAGAAAAATTGGACGTTTGATATACAATAGAGCACTCCCTCCCAATTAGTTTGATAAGTAACCCCTATTGGCTTAGTGCAATTGAGACTATTTCTAATTTTGAGCCTGGCTTTAAACCTCTTTCTATGCATGAGATGCAGACATCAATTTTTAAAGAAGAGGTTGCTGACATAGACAAAATGATGGAGGAGCACAAGAAGGCATAGAAACAATATGGATGCACTGTAATAGCTTATGGTTGGACAGATAATAAGTCAAGGGTTTTGATCAACTTTCTGGTTAATAATCCTACTGGTATATGGTTCTTGAAATCAATTGATGCATCTGATACTATTAAAACATGTGAGTTGACGTTTAATTATCTTGATGAGGTGGTTGAGGAAATTGGAGAAGAGCATATTGTTCAAGTTGTCACTGATAATGGTTCAAATTTTGTGAATGTCGGGAAACGACTTATGGAGAAAAAGACTAGATTATTTTGGACTCCATGTGCTGCACATTGTATTGATCTCATGCTAGAAAGCATTGCAAAGTTGAAGGTTCATGCTGAGACAATTGCAAAATCTAAGCAAGTTGTGAAGTTCATATATGGACATGCATAGGTGCTTGCCTTAATGAGGAAACACACAAAAGATCATGAGCTTCTTCACCCGTCAGTAACACGCTTTACCCCTGCTTATCTCACATTTCAAAGCATTTATAAGAAAAAACAAGCTCTTATAGCTATGTTTTCTTCAAATACATTTTGCTTTAGTAAATATTTCAAGATGAATGAGGTTACAAAATCTCACACAAGCATATTGTTTGATTTGAATTTTTGGTGTAATGTTGCTTTTTGTATCAAAAGTGTTTTTCTTCTCGTTCTTATTTTGAGAGAGGTTGATTTAGAGGAGATGCCTCCAATAGGATTTATCTAAAATTTGATGCTGTAAAAGAAAAGATTGCTTATAATTGTAGAGGAAATGAACACAAGTATGGGCCAATTTTGAAGAGGATAGATGATAGATGGAATCCACAACTTCATCGACTTTTATATGCTGCTGGGTTTTACTTAAATCCTCAGTTACGTTACACAGAGAAGTTTCTTAAATTTGAGCTGATATTGAGGAAATGATTGCTTGAATGCATGGAAAAGATGATGAGTTATAAATATTGTGTTTCAACTGATATTCAGTTGGACTTATATGACTGTGCACGTGGAGACTTTGGAACCATAATTGCAATGGATACAAGAAATTAACGTTCTTTAGGTACTATTTAAGACACACAATCTTAGTACTTGCTTAATCTCAGTTTGCTCGTTAATGATTTTTTAATATTTAAGATTTAAGACTATACGTCCATAATGCTCTAAATTTAGTGACTAAAACATCTTGTTACAGACTTAAAATATCAAACTATCAATCAATGTGCTAGTTAGTATTATCATTTGTCACTGCCTAGTATTGTTCTTATGGAATTAGTTTAATTGTGTAGCTGATTGGTGGATGCACTTTGGAAGTGACACACTTGAGTTGACAAAGTTTGCTATTCAAGTCCTTAGTCTCACTTGTAGTGCTTAGGGTGTGAGAGAAATTAGAGCACCTTTGAATCGGTAAAATTTATTTCACTTTCACAATTTAATACATCTCATCTTGTAAAACTGAAACTTATATGTTGATAAAAAATTGATCTTGTAGATTCACACAAAAAAAAGGAATAGGCTTGAACATAAAAGATTGAATGCTTTGGTTTATGTTAAGTACGACACTGCATTGAGAGAAAGAAGTATTAGAATGAGGCAAAAAAAAAATTGATCTTATATTGGTGGAAGAAATTGACTTTGATGATGAATGGATAGCGGAGACAAAGTCATCTCTTCTTCCTAGTGATCCTTCTTGGGTTGAAGAAGAACAATTATTTGATGTTGATGTCATTAGCACTGTGAACCTTTGTAGAGAGATAAGACTCAGACACCTGCTCCTATAATAGAATGTGGTTCTTTTGCCTGTGGATTATCAAACAAACAAACATATAAGACAGGGTCAAGTAAGTATGAAAAAAAATATTATCATAGATGGTCACATATCTATGGAATCATTGGTCTCATCATATATTGTTATAATGCATTAATGCTATATAACTTGTGTGATTTGTTATGCAGGTCAAGAGACTCAAGATCGAAGAAGAATCAAGCAAACTAGATTAGACCCAACTGTGGAAGACATGTCACAAGATATGCCCAGGATTTTATTCAAGAACTTTTCCTAGCGTAGATATGTTTGATGAAGATGTTGATGATATTGATGAGAGGGCTTTAGAGCCCATTGAATGATTTTGTTTGCTATGCTATCTAATTTGTTGCTTTTAGTAGATTTATGTATGTGAACTTGTTATACAAATGTAAATGTGTAAACACTAAACACTAAACACTAAACACTAAACATTTGACACTTAACATTGTATTATTTTTATGTTTGTTGGAATTTGGAACGTGTTTGTGATGAATGGATTGGTCAATTTGAAAATTAGAATTTGGTTTTTGGAGTGTATTTGTGATTTATTGATAAAAGATGAGATGCATGTAAATTTATTATATCATTGTAAGTGTGTACTTAACATTGTGTTTGTGATGTTAACGTGTATTTGTGAAATATTTTGATAAATATTCATTCCTATGTCTAAGTTATTAAAGTTGATTGATGATTAATTTATTTACATTTATTTAATTTATTTTAGTATTTTTATAATTTAATTAATATTATTTTATTCAAAATGCCTCAAAGTTTCAAAAGGCTTACACCCCAATGTCTCACCTCACTAAAGCAAAACGCCTCGTCTAACGCCTTCGCCTATGAAAACATTGATTCAAATGTCTGCGCCATTATTAATTGGTAACCCTTCCTTTTTATTATTTTATTGTTTGTCCTTTCTAAGCTGTAACTCTCTTTTATTATAATAATTCTTTGAAAATGATTTTGACTTAATAGAAATGAAAAGATAAACTTTTCAAGTATGGTTTCGTTTGTTTTTATGTAAATTGTATTATAATGTAAAATCAACTTTTAAAAAAAGGAGTTTTATAGAAAATTATGAATTTTTAGTTATTTTTTAAATTTGAATAAAGTGTGAAAATAAATAAAAGGAAAGGTAAAAAATAAGTAAGGAGAGAGATTCAATAATGAAACATGTAAGAAAATTTTTATAAGTGTGAAAAAGTGAGTTTTTTTATAAAAGAAATGCTTATTTTCATTTACTTGCAAAACAACTTAGGGCAAAATACTTCATAAGTTAATTTTTTAAAATGATAGCTTATGAAGTAAATCGATTTTCAATGTAAAATACTTTAAATTCAACCAAACAATATCAAAATATTATTTTACATGAAATCATTTTCTCCCAACAATACAAACTGAGAAGATCATATGGAAAGAGAAAATTTTCAACAAAGACTTTTTGTAATGATCCTTGAAATGCTAACATTAAGAAACCTTTGATTTATTAGAGATTTTTAGATATAAAAAGAAATTCATTGAAGACTAATTGGTATATAAATTACATGATATTGAGAGGCTGTGCTCTCCCTTCTTTTTCTTATCTCTTCGATCTGAATTGGGTACAATTTCAAATCTCTTCTAAACAAAAATCTTTATTAACACTAAACTAGTTGATATTTACATTGTTTTTCAGTATTTCAGATATATTTATAATTAAATTATAAATCAATTAATAGTCACAATTTAATTATTAGACCTCAAATTTAAATGAGGTTGCCAAATGGTTCATAAATTATAAAAAAAAAAACATTTGAACTTTATTTATAATTGCAATGAGTATGGTGAGAGATATCTAAATCTCTACCAATGAAAAAGATTTGAAACACGCCTCTCCTACTCAATGAAGAAAAAAAAAAAAAAAAAAAGGTACTAAAGATACTTTGATGTTATTCAGCCTTTATTCCAAAAGTTTTATGTCTCAAATGGTAGCCAAAAGGTAAAGATTTTTTACGTTAGTTTAAATTATTCCTTATTGAGCTCCTCGAAAAAGCATATTTAAAAAAGAAAAATCAAAATGAAAAAAGCAATTCCAGCAAAAAGAAAAGAAAAGAAAAGAAGAATTCACATAAAAAAAATTAAAAGAAGAAAAGTTTAAAAAAGTTGGTTGGGTTCAAAACTTCAATTGGACAAAGTTTCCAGGCCCAGTGACCGAGTCCACTGAAACTAGCAGTAACCTTCCCATCCAGCATACTCCGTATTGGCCAGGGTTGTTTTCTCTCACTCTCTCTCATCATTACAAAATTACAATAAATCCCGACGGAATTCAGCACAGAGAGAGAGAAAGAAAGAAATTCTCTCAGCCTCCCTAAAATCTCTGGGAGAGAGTCGAAAAAGATTTACCAAACAAATAAATATGACGACTCTCACGAAGCTCTACACGATGCAAGAAGCCTCCAAGCACGACACCAAGGATGATTGCTGGGTCGTTATTGATGGCAAGGTACCCTTTATTTATTTTTTCTTACCATGCTTCTCTTTTCTTATTTTCTGTTCCTTTTCTTCTTCTTTTTTGGGCTACGATCTTGTTGAAGTAATTGGTATTGTGCAATCAGTTCAACTTTTTTTTGTCATGATTTTTTTTTTTCAATTTTACTTCGTGGGTATGTGTCCTTACTTTTTATTTAGATCTATTTTGTTCGTAGGTTTTCATTATTGACTGTAATCTATAGTTTACTTTTTTTTATTACTATTATAGTTTAATTGGGTGGCCTGACAAGGGTTGTCTTGGGTGAACCGTGTGGCCTTGTGATTGACGCTGATCTTTCCTCTTGAGCATCGAATGCAACAGTTGCGCGACTGTTGGAGACAGCCTAAATTGTTGATTCAATATGCATTTATAGTTTAGGTAGACTCTATTTATGCTGCGAAATTTGCTTTTAGAAAGAATTAAAAAAAAGGACAATCGCTCTTATAACATGCAATATAGGAATTTGAGAAGTAATGGCTTCTCTGTATATACATGGTAAGTATAGTAGTGCAAGCTAATGAAAAAGTAAAATGCATAGCCATGATTAGATTGGCATAGCCAGCCATGGGATTTGGATCCCCTGTAGTTAGAATCTATTTAGTTGGTGATATTTACAGTGAGATAGTGTGTGCCACATCATTTAAAAGTTAAATCTACGATTACACTTGCTTGCACCAAGTCATTTATTTTAGTTAGGTGTTTTTTTTTTCTTTTCGATAAGTAAATTTTTTTATTAAAAAGCACCAAGTGAGTGCAACTCAAAGTTAGTGGCTAATTACAATGAAGGAAATCCACATAATCCAGTAGATCATCATTATTTATAAGGTGTTTGTTAATGAGAATGTGACTTAACATTAACCATTGATTCAATTTCTAAATGGGGTGGGAATGTGGCATACTAACTCACCATGAATATCACCAACTAAGTAGAATCCAAATCCCAGCCACCGTGATTATAATCGAAATTTCCAATTGATGACTTTCTTTTTCTAGAGTTATTGAAACCATTTCAAGAGTTGGTGATGTTTGAAAAGCACACCCCATACGATAAATAGACATAAATACCTAACTGAAGAAAATATAGAAACCTTTAGAGGATCTATTACTTTTGAAGGGATCTAAGTCTATAGGCTACAGTCTACACTGTTGTTTAAAATGATACCTTTGCAATGTCAGCAGGAAATGAAACTCATATATGATTTATAGCATTGTTGCCTGTGTTTTTTTTTTTTTTTTAATGAACAACATATTTTTCCTACTTGCTTCTTATTTTTATGTTATAGTCTGATGAAATAAACAATTGCATGCTTTGCAACATTTTCAATTGTGTTAATTTTCTTCTACATGTTTATCTTAACTTGTTTATTTTTCAACAGTCGACTATATTGTGCCTTATCCATTCTTAGTATAATGAATTGATAAATATGTGTTCTTTGTCTTATCTTTATGAATTTTTCGTCAATTTCTAGTTATTTTTCTTGCCTGCATGCTGCGTCATTGCTTGATTATATTTAGAATGAAGTTTTCCTTACGCTTACTTTATGTTGCCCTCTCATAGCCTCACATGGTCCATTTGAGAAAGAACTAATTTGGCAGCTTAAGATTATGTGAGATTTGTTGTGACTTGATTATTATTGAAATATGACAGAGATGCTTTCCCCTTGATTTATTTGCTCAAATATGTTTTAGTTGAGTCGCTCAATGTCATATGTGTACTGATCTATAATATTTTAATCCTTATGTTCAAAATGCGTCAAAACAAAACTGATGTGGTTTTTGGTGTAATATACTTTGGCATAGCTTGGCAAGTCTTTCCATAAAATAGAAACTATGCAGTCTATGCTCTAGCTTCCGTGTAAATTCTTATGTGGTTTCCCCTGCTACCAGCATCAAAGAAATTAGCTGTTTTAGGTGAAAGCTTGGCCTTATTGGGTATTTAACTCAATAGGGTCTGCTGACAGGGGATCTATATGAAGGATTCTAATTGATCCTCATATTCATGTTAATAGTTGTAAGTTTCCTGTTGACAAGGTACTAATCTAATCAATACAAAATCTGTTGTTCTGTGAGATAATCACATTCAATGCTTGAAGGCACACAATAGGTTGTTAATGATTGTTTGAGTTTAGTACCCATATGGTGTCTTGATTTCCACAGTTCAAATCAGAATTTGAGTGATCATTTTGATTCTATTTCCTTTTGAATCATGATTGCACATGTTAAGCAATTTCCAACTCTTTTGTCTCTATGGCAGCTCAGTTTTGAATGTTTTCTTTTGCTTTTCAGAACGGAAAGATGTTAGCATGATGTTTTATGGAATTAATAGGAACACCCTTCCATAGTTCTCTCTCTTGATGTTGTATGAAACTCCTTTCGTCAATTCCAGGTATATGATGTGACTTCATATCTGGATGAGCACCCCGGTGGAGATGATGTAGTCCTTGAAGTAACTGGTAATTGTCTTATGCTTCCCAGCTGTTAATTTTTGTATGACTTTTGAATGCATCATGAAGTATTCAGTTCAAAATGTAATCCACAACATCATTGTGGATATTAATTATTGATAAGATTGGGTGCTTCTGATTTCATTTGAAGGGAAAGATGCAACCAATGATTTTGAAGATGCTGGGCATAGCAAAAGTGCAAGGGAGCTCATGGAGAACTATTGCATTGGTGAGCTTGATAGTTCTTCCCCGGCAATCCCAGAACTTGAAATTTCCCACAAGAACCAACCAATAGAATACACTCAGAAGCTCATGGACTTGACAAAGCAGTACTGGGCTGTACCTGTGGCCATTGTGGGCATCTCTGTGGTGGTTGGCGTCTTGTATTGGCGTAAGAAGTGAAGCATTTCAAGTTTTTCCTTCCCTGATGCTGCAAGAGGGAAAAGGAAAGTTGTCATAATTTTTGACTAGTCAGTGAGGATGGTAATTTTTTTCTCCAAAGTTTCATAGATTGGGGTTGTTAGTGATATATGCATAACATGATTGAGAAACAGGGCAAGATATGGGTTACATTGTAGCAAGTGTTATAATCATGTTTGCTTTTTATATTAGAGTTATTATCAATTTTCATTGAATTTGAGTGTATGCCATCCATTGGGAATTTGGTGATATGAGCTGTTTATACTCTTGAATAATAGACTACACATGCTAGTTTCGTTTGCTTAGATTCATGAAAATATTTTCGAGTTTCAGGTTCTCTGCTTCCCATTTATTAAAAAAAAAAAAAAAAGGAAGAAAAGAAAGGAGGTTTCTCTGCTTCCCATATAGGTTTAGCTGACAATGAATGGAAACTTTCCTTATTTTTCTTTGGTGCATTGGCGGAGAGGGGCATTGAACCCAAGCCTTCTAAGTAGAGGATCCGGAAGTGACTGTTCAAGCCTTCTAAGTAGAGGATCCACTGCAGTCTGAATGGAAATGTTTCCTTAAACCGGTGTAGGCATTGATGTAAGCCATTCAATTTCACACCACCGGATATTATGTACCATCTGCAAGCTGCGTTTTGATTTTATGAGCAAAACTAGTGCAATGTTTTGGTTTTAGTGGTGATAATGTGATATATCACGCATCATTGTTTAGGTAATAGCAAAATATGAGAGTACTTGCTAGAGAAAAGGTTGCACCAGATACTTGGTTAAATGCCGTGTATCTAAACGCAGGTTTAGATGGGCTTCACGCATTTGTGTGTAAAAATCACCTGAAATGAGGAGGGTATCGGTGCAGGTTTGGGATGAAGAGTGCTTTCATTGTCCTTATCTATCTAAACTATCCTAGTTGCCGTTTTCATTTCTTGTAAGAAATATTTTACCTTTCGGCCTTGTCCTTGACTAAGGTTTTTAAGGATCTAAATCTTCGTTTTTGTTTACAAAATAATGACAGTTTTTCATGAAAAAATTCTAGGATTCCCCATTAAACCAATTCTTTTCAAAAAATTAACAATAAATTAATAAATAAAAATAGGACATTTTGTGGATTAAGAATCGGGTTCGGATATTAAATGGGTTAATGAGCGTCATCTTTGTCCTTGTTCTTCAATTTGTTGGGGATTTTTTTTATTTTCTTCGTCCCATATCTACAAAGATAAAATCTCATCCAAATTCAACTCCATCGTATCAGAGTCCGAGACTCTATCCAGATGGGAACTTTTGCTATCCCTTCCTGAAATGTATCAAAACTTGTATCAAATAATTACTTTTCTTTTCACTACTTTCAATGATTAAAAAAAAAAGCTAGGTAAATAATTAATTTCATTCACCTCCCTTCCATTTTTGTGACCTGCACTGCACCCTTCCATCCCAATTATTGGCTTAAAAAACCATGTAAACCATGATGTCATACTTTCATAACCCAAATTTGCCCTTGCATTGAAGAGACAAGTTGTTCTTGGCAGAGGGCAACGTCCAATGCTGGTGTGAAGCAATTGATAGCTTGGTGGAGGTTTTTTTTTCTTTCTTTTATTTGTTAAACTTATAGAAATGCCCCATCATTTGACTGTTGGGCATGGGAGTTGGGACCGCTATAAATTGCAGCTTGTGGTGGCCTTGAGAAATAAAAAAAAAGAGCTGAAAGGTTAAGGTTTGTAAAGAAAAAGAACTTTGCATATTACTGTTGGCTATAATCTATCCAAAAGAGCAATATTTTCTTTCCAAGATGGTGAGTTTCATTATTTTCTCTCGTGTATAGTACATGTTTGATGAAATGTCTAAACTAATCCTCTTCTTTATTTTTGTAGAAATCTATATCTTCTTCAAGTATAAATGATAGCAATTTTTTAATGTTGAGGTACCGTAACCATTTATGTGGGTGTGGTTATCGAGCTGCCGTGAAGATACTTGAATCAGAGAAGAATAAAGAATATCTTTACTATGTGTGCGATGGTCCTTGCGTTTCATCGATTTGTGCTTCCCCATATCTAAACCAAATCGTCAAGTTGAGCAAGACCAAACTGGTGCAGCTAAAGGAGCTGCATATTCTGAGTTTTGTATTGAAGATTTGAGATACTAGATTTTTGAGTTGAAGGGAAGAATATTGGTGCTAGAATAATGAAAAAAAAAATGGTTGAAGACTTACATGTTTAGGAGTCTTATGATGCTTGGGTTCATTTTTATGGCTTTGATTATTATTTTAGTTGGAAAATGAGAATGTTTAAAATCTTTTTTTAATAGGAATGTAGTGCTTCATTTGTCTAATGCCATATTTTTTTCTTAATGATATATGAACCCACTTGCCCACTTCATGTTACTTTATTCAGTCCTAGTGATAAGCATAATTTAATGCCCTTAGCAAATGGTTCCAGTTCATTCATTCGAAGCAATCAATTGCCATACAATGTATACAAACCTACTGGACATGCACAAAATAGTGCCCATGCAACATGGAGCAAGCATTTAACAAATTAAGTGTCCACACAATGGAGCAAACTTTTAAACATGTCCTACCCATGCTATATATATAAAGAAAACTCAATATAACTAAAATTCATCATATATTACCAGAATCCCATTGTCAACCTAATACAAACACAAGTCACCATATTAAATGATAACAGTTATAGTTAGTATTATAACTTAGTTAATCCATCTATGGCTATGCCCTAAAAAACAAAAAAAATAAAGACCAACACCTAAATCAATATATTGGTTAAAACTGATATCATCTATGCTTAGTGAACAAAAAAATAGATATATCTCGTGTGACTATCTACACAATATTCTATAGCAACTAAATCATACATGCCCTAAACAAAAAGATAGGGCTAATTTCCTAATATTTCATACTTATGTATATGCCCTGCCATTATCTGTATCATATTTGGCAGCTAATATATACTATACTAGACAACCTAAAAAAAAACATCTAACCATATGTATTAATAAAATAACTAACCCAAAAAAAACACCCAGCCCAAAATTTCCTCACTTATCAAAACAACCACACTATCAGGTTGCATGCTCATTTCCATAATCAAACACAATTTTCAGAAGCTTGGGTTGATGGCCCAGCACCATCATTACCACCATTGATGTTATTACCCTCATTTCCACCATTTGCACCACTTGTAGTCCTTATTGTGTCATTGACAGAAGCTTGAGTTGATATACCAACTAAATCATTGGCACCATTGTTCTTGGCACCCCCAATTGCACCACTTCTACCTCTAACTTCCCCACTTCTCCCTCTAGTGCTCCTTCTAGTGCTAGTGACAGTCTCAACTCCATATTGTTGAGTGGAAGGACCAGAACCAGCTACAGTTCCAAGTTTTTTCTTCTTTTCTGAAAGAAGACAAATACTTGTTAGTTAAAGCAAGTATAATAAAGTACAAACATTCATGAATAAAACTATATAAATGTAAATTTTTTTGTTCTTTTTCCTATATGCACCTAATGGACCAGCTGCATTATGATCTTCATGTTATGGTTAGTATATCAAAACAAAGGAAACAAAAAAAAAAAAATTAAGCACAAACTAATTTTAACAGTTTCTATTCAACAGTTTAATTTAGACTTTGGATATTTATACTTGAGTTTAATTGTTCCTTCTAGTTGCACCTTCAGGTTTAGCAACACCAAATACAGTAGATACAGAGGCATTATTGCTTTGAGGTTGCTGTCAACAAAACAAAGAGACAATCAAACATAAATTCAATTTTTCACTAAACAATCAAAGTTTAAATTATAAAAAAACTTTGACATGAGTATGTTTCTTCATTTTTGCTACAGGTGCTCTCTGATAAGTCCTTATGTTGTGACCAAAAGACAAGCAATTACGACATTTAACAATGCTTGATCTTCTTGCTGGTCCATCCCCATTAGGCCTTTCACTCTTCTCCATTTTCCTATTTTTTTCTTGGTCTACCAGGGAGTCTCCTAAGGCCTGGTGGATTGAGCTTAAAGTGGTGATAATCTGGAAGAAGGCTCAAATCAGGCAATAAGTGTATGATATGCCCTTATGCCTTTATGGACATTGTTTTGGTGAAATAGGGATCAACATAATCTTCAATCTTGCCTCTATAGTAGGTTATACATGTAAGGGCATACCTATATAGTAATCAACTCAAATCTCAATACTGGCATGTACATGTTCTCTCTCTAAGGTTAATACTAAAGGTCAAGCCTTCATCAATAACATTATACTTATTCCTACCAGTTCGTGTCAATGAGCAATACATTATAGATATCCTAATCTTCTCAATTTTTTTGGAACAATATCATGGACCCAACCATTTTCCATCTCATGTATGTGATAATTTTTGCCATTACCTTCATTTTAATTCCTTCTACAAGAGTCAAAATTGGTTTCTCTCTTAGCTCACCCACCCAATTGTTAAATGATTCACTCATGTTGTTGGTGGCATGGTCACTCTTTGACTTAATGAAACAAGAATCTTTAACCCAAGTCATTGTTGGGATGGTTATCAACCATTCATGAGCAGCCTTAAAGTGCTTTTCTATATCCTTCATTTACATATGAAAATCTTACCTCACTATATGCATCTGCAGCCATCCAAAAGTGTTGTTTCAATTGTACACCATGAAACTGTCTTTTGAAGTTGCTGTAAAGATGCCTAAAACAATGCCTATGAATGACATAAGGCATCACCTCATTAATAGCTTCACAAAGCCCTTTTGCACTTAGAAACAATGGCAATTATGTTAGTAGACAAGTAAACAATCAAGAAAAGAAATAGGTTTAAATATTAAAGGACTGTAAACACATTTAACATATACCTTACGTTTGTCTGACATCAAGGTCAATGGGATTGAATTGCTTCTTGCAGCTAGAGCATCATCAAGTGTTGATAAGAAATAATTCCAACTATCTCTGCATTCAGATTCCACAACAGTGATGGCAATAGGGAATAACCCTTTGTTGCCATCTAACGATACAATAGTTAATAGAATACCACCAAAGGGTCCTTTGAGGTGGCATCCATCCAATCCAATGAATGGTCTACATCCTTCTATAAACCCTTTCTTCCATGCATCAAAACAAATGAAAACCCTCATAAATTTTGGTGGTCTACCAAGTCCAACCCTATCATATACCATCCTTGCATTACTACTAGGATTGGTATGTCTGATCAAGTCATAGTACTATGGAATCCTAGCATAGGACTTACTCTGCATACCTTTATATTCACCCCTTACAAACCTTCAAGCCCTATACAATCTATTTAAACTTATCTGACTAATGCCATACCTAAACTGCAACTCAACCCCCCTGCTTTCATATTTCATATTAGGATCAACCCTTAGTTGGTGTCCAACTTTTTTAACTATCCAAACTGATGTGATTTATTTGTTTGAAGTAACCATTGTTAGGCATGATGACCTAAGTTTAGGGGAAACTTGGGCTTGGAGAGTCCGTCAAGCAAAAGCCAAATATATGATGTAGGAGACCATATGAACCCAAAAGCTTAAGCTAATGGGTTCCAGTTCCACCATCATATATATGTCATTCACTTATCTAGTTTTTTCTCCATGTAAGATTGATTTTCAATATCTCTTTACTCACACGTGAATATTCCCAACAATCTCCCCCTCACGTGTGAGTCTCTATTGCTCCACTCACTATCATGCTTATACAACTCCAAACTCACACCATATCTAACAAGCACACCTAGAAAGTCACTTGTTCTCCTATCGGAGTTAGAGAACCATACACGACTTTCAACAACGAGCTTCAAAGACTACACCTTTTTAACCACACAAACTTCAACGTGCGAGCATCACCCGCTCACTACACAAGTCACCTTGTTCGCGATACATAAGTCTCTCGAGCTCCCTCTGTTGTTTGACTATATCACTGTGAGCAACTCGAAGCTGACCGTATGATTTGGTCATGCCCAGTTGAACCATCGGCTCTAATACCACTTGTTAGGCATGATGACCCAAGTTTAGGAGAAACTTGAGCTTGAAGAGTCCGCCAAGAAAAAGCCCAGTATATGATGTAAGAGACCATATGAACCCAAAAGCTTAAGCTAATAGGTTTTGGTTCCACCACCATATATATATCATTCACTTATCTAGTTTTTTCTCCATGTGGGATTGATTTTCAACATCTCTTTACTCACACGTGAATATTCCTAATAACCATAACACATTTGTATTCATGCACATAAGACTTAATCTAGAACGTTTTACCATCAGAAATAGGTGATGCATGGATGTACTAAGGGCAACTCTCTACCATACATTGACATGTTAATCTTTCCCTCTCATTTTTAATCCTATCAAGTTCAAAACCTTCTTAGATTGCAAAGTCAACACAGTCCTAAAATGATGAACATCATCAAATAACAAACTATTTTCTAAATGAACATGCCCTCCCTCATCTTGGTTATATCTTACGCCCCTATTACCCCCTCCATATAAACTTCCTCAATATCATACCTATACATATCCCTTTCATAATCTTGACTACTGTTATAATCAGACAAATCATCATTCCCATGTTTTGAAATAAGTTCATCATAGTCATCACTATCACTGTCACTGTTAGGGTATTCACTCATTATATAGTCATCAGTAGACACAGATATGTCACTCATCATTTCATCATCATCATCTATTATGGGGACTTTTAGTTGAGGTACACTTCTAAATGACTCACCAACATAGAAATTTGACCCAAATAATGAGTTTTCAAATGGGCTTATAAGTGTTTCAATTGGATTGAAATCAACATTTATTTGTATCATATTCGACTCATAGTCACAATGTATTGCAAACATGCTCAAGGGCAAACATGCTCAAGATATCATCATCGTTACATACCTCCATTGTAATTGTAGTATTGGGAATGTACAAATTCAATAAGATCTCAAAGTTGCAATGTTGTTTTTGCTTGTTCAGTGCACACACATCCTCCAACAAACAACCATATAAGTATCTATCAGGACAAACTCAACGATTAGGAAAAACTCATCCTCAAAATGAACCACAAGGTCATACAAACGATCCCCCATATCCACCTACGAGTATAAACCTAGAAGTTAGAAATCAAGGCATGGCAAATTCATGGGTATAAACTTAGAATTTAACGTGTTTAGATGTAGTAATGGTTTTAACCAGAGTAAAACTTCGCTGAAGGGGATGAAGTAAATCAAAGCATAACTAAGCAACATACAAAAAACCAACTCAAATTGCTTTATCAGAATATGAAAAGTTTTGATTTTTTTTATTAAAAAAGTCATGTAAAATGAAGTGTAATAATGAATGATGTGAACTTACCCATGTGATTTCAGCTTTCGTGTCTTTTTGTGATGAATAGTGAGGAATAGGATAAATAAATCAAACCCTAAACAAAAAAAAATCACAAATACTATAATCAAAACCCAAAAAAGAAAACAAAAGATTTCGCTTTTTTTTTTTTCATCAGAAAAAATACATGTAAAAATAGAGTAAGGATGAAGATGTTGATAATTTGTAGTTTCGAAAACATCACGTTTGTATTTATCCAAAGTATAACCAATCAACATGCAAAAAACCAAATCAAAATCCTTTCCCAAATATGAAAAGTAACGAAATGTAATAATGAACGATGTGAACTTACATGTGTGATTTTAGCTTCCGAGTCTCTTTGTGATGAACGGTGAAAAAGTGGATAAGTAAATCAAACCCTAAACAACAAAATCAAAAATACTAGAATCAAAACCCAAAAGAGAACGAAAGATTTCATTTTTTCAGAAGAAAAAAAATATGCATGTAAAAGTAGAGTAAGGATGAAGAGACGAAGAACTTACACTCAGATTTGTATGAAAACGTCTTCTTGACCTCTATCTCTCTACGTCTCCTTGTATTACTCTTACTCTCTCTCTTTTTTGAGCTCTATCTCTCTAACTCTCTTTGTATTACTTTCTCTCTTTCTTCTTACACTCTTAAATGAAGAGTATAGACTAAGAAATGATCTCTCTGTTGAGTGAATAGCAGTTGAAGAGACAAGTATGTAAGTAAGAGCAAAAACATCTTCTCACATTTGTATTTGTCCAATAAAAGCAATGGAAGGATGCAATTGTAATAGCCATATTCTTAAAGTAAGGGTAAAGAAGTAATTTGATAAATATGACATGGAATTAAAATAATATATATGAAAGATTTATTATTGAATAAAATAATTATTTTGAAAAAAAACTGACGAAACATCCAAGCGTAGGTAGGTAGGTAAAAGAAGAAAAAAGAAAAAAAAATAAAAGAAGGAAGACACTAGACAGTTACAAAGAAGAAAAGAAAAAGAAAAAAAAAAGAGGGGGACAAATACCTGGACGTAATGTCCAGGTGTTGTATAGGAAATTTAAGGTGTCTTGCATGCAAGACACTTAAAAGCAACAAAATAAAAAAAATAAATAATAAAAGCAAATGATAGGAAATGCAAAGGACAGTTTTTGGTATGAAAGTTAGTTTTGGTTTTTTTTTTTATTTTTTACACCAAATCTTGTTTGGTTTTCTTCTTTTTTCAATTCAAATTACACACTTTCTTTAAACACCTGGACACTTAAAGAAATGTTGAAAGAGTGAAATTTTGAAGAGATTTATGAGAAAATTTTTAAGAGATTCGAGGAAAGCTCTAATAAAAACAAAAGGTAATAATATTAATTTTATTTTTGAAATTTAGCATTCATGAAAATTTCCCAGAATTTGATGTGGAAATTTAAAGGGTATGGATTATGGAAGAATTGAAGAATAGATTAGAAATTTTATTATAAATATTATGTCAGGTGTTGACGATCAGTAATCGAGTGAAATTGCTGAAAGGAGAAAGAAAGGTAAGGAGGTGATCCATGGGTAGCTTTAAGTGCTACGTGGTGAGTTAGATTTACTTTTAGTAATCTAGATAAATATGAAATATAAAGTAATAATATTTGAATTAATTATTAAACTATGATTGGATGATATATGAAAGTTGGTTGATGAATATGATAGAAATAATCGATATGTTAAAGGTTCATTATATGAGAAGTAATATTATTCAAATAATGATTGATAATTTGATAGGAACTATGAGGAGATAATTTTATGAATATGATAAAATAATAAAGAGCTGGATAGCTAAGTTGAATGTCTGAATGTATATCTGTTTTTATATTATTGTTCATATGCATATTCATATCATTATTCATATGCATATGCATGAAATAAAAGAACCGGAAGGGCAGTTGGTCTAAATGAAAATAAAAGAACCGAGAAGGCAGTTGGTCTAAATGAAACCATGACAGTCGGTATAGCTGAAAATAAAAGAATCGGAAAGGCAACTGGTCTAAATGAAACCGTGACAGCCGGTAGAGTTGAACGAATCGATACTGCCAGTCCTCCTCGAGAAGGAAGACGCCAACGCCCCCATGGACAATACGAACGGTGTCAAGCTCTACGGCCGCGTCCTCACCGTCAATTACGCACTCACGAGTGCATCAAGGGTGGCGAGCAAGGTTGGGCCGCCCAACCCAGTACATGCTTCTCTTTCTTCTTTTTCAATGCCCTAACCCTAACGCTAAACCTTTCTTTTTAATTCTCTCATTTTGTTCTTATGCGCTTGTTTTGGTGATAATTGCGTTTGATTATGAGTTGGGTTTCATTTCATTTATGTTACTATTGCTTTGTGTTTTAGATTTTGTTCATGCTAGTTTCATTAACTTTACTTTGGGGTTTAAATTAGGAATGAACTATGGGACTTTCCAAGATTGCGATCTAAATGTTTGGAACCGATTAAAACATGCTTAAATTTGTAGATTTAAGAAATTTTTGTTTTGAACTTACTAATTGAAGCATGATTTAATAATGCGTCAGCGAAATAAACTGTTGCTTACTAAATTCATGATTTACTTATTAGTTAGATGGCTATAGATAGTAGAATACAGAAAGATTCCTTTATTTTTGTCTTTTTTATTCCTTTTTTTTTTTTGCGTAAAAGATTTTTCACTTTTGTGGAAACATGATCAAATTCTTCAGGCCCAATTGGCCAATAATCAATTCCTTTTCTTTCTTTGCTTGTGAGATTGATTGTGCGTGTTTTGCATTGTCAGTTTGGGTAGATGCGGACACATGGTTTAAGAGGCAGCAAAAGGAACAGGAAATGCAGCGTATTCAGGAAGAGAACAGGGCTTCAATGCAGGCTGCTGAGGAGTTGCACAGGAAGAAACTGGCATAGGAGCGAGAAGGGGAAAAAGCAGAAGTCAAGGATGATCCAATGGCAAGGGTTGAAGCGGAGGTTTTAGAACAGAACAATCAATGAGGAGTTTTTTGTTTTTGTTTCTCGTTTGTCAAATCATGTAATCTTTACAACTCTCACATAAATTCTGGATGAAATGAGTACTTTACAGAATCTGGTTGGAATTGTTTCCTTTCTGACTTCACGAGCTGGGCTAGTAGTATACCTTTCAAGTTTCACCTTAGTGGCCAAACTTAAAAAATCAGCCATTGTGTGTTATTGAATGATTTGAATTCTAACAACTGCAAATTACCAATTAGTGGCTTGTCATGTATATAAATTACCAGATGCATGGCTAAGAAGAAGGGTGCCTGGCCTAATCAAATTTGTATCCCCCTGCAATGGGTATTACTTATCAATGAAGATGATCGACACTGTTTCTAGATCCACCCTTTCTAAAGGCTACATTTTAAGTCCAATACTGTAGAAAATCTAATGTTCAAACAAAATGTTATCCACTCCAGTTGTCTTTAAATTTATTAGTTATGATACAACTGAATTTGTTGGCCTTTCAGTTGGAAATAAGAAAATAGTTGCATTTCCAATATTGATATACGGAGGTATAAAGACCTAGTATCACAACAAAAATATTTTCTCAAAATCGAACAATGGCATGGTGTAGAAACAGAAAAGGAATAACAAAATCAAGGGGAAAATGCTTAGTAGACATCTGAAGTAAATAAGCAAAATCATGTCATCAAAGCCATCTGTCTTATAATGTACATCTCACACTTCTGCTTTCATGTTGTAAGCTTGTGAATTTGTGACGCTGGCCCATAGATTCGGACTGGTAACTCTGTTGAAGAAGAAATGAAATAATTGTTCCATTTCCTCAAGTCATGCAAGATCTCTCCTCTGTTTCAGCGTTGCATCACATAGCCTCACAACATCTAGATTATCTCTAACATTATGTACTTGGAACAATGTTTGTGCCTCCCAGTATCCCGGTAGTAACAGAAGCAATGGTTGCAGGATCTCTCTCAACTGCAACAGATTGAGTACAAATTTCACCTAGAAATCTCTTTCTTGAGTTCCAATTAGTAGAGGAGAACGAGACAAATCCAAACTTTTCCTTTCAATCTCTTCTCGAATGGTTGGTAACCCCATGAGGATGTCCAAATTATGTTTAGTCTTTTTTGAGAATCCAATTCATTGTCAGTACATTCCGGTGGACTTTTTGAAGCATGGGATATTGGGATGTGAATTCCTCATTGGAAAGGAAGGAATGAAAAGGGTTTTGCCTATTAGAGATGAGTTGTGGGACTGGTCACAAAAACTTCTATCATGGGTATCCTTAATATGACCCCGGATAGCTTTAGTGATGGGGAAAAGTTACAATCAGTGGAGGATACGGTGTCCCAGGTTCACCTGATTATTTCAGAAGGGAAAGATATGGTTGATATTGGTGCTCAATCTACACGGCCAATGGCCTTGAAGATTTTTTCTGAAGAAGAATTAGATAGACTAATACCTGTTTTAGAAGCTATTCTAGGAATGCCTGAGGTGGAGGGATGTTGATACTTTCTACTCAAAAGTTGCTTCAGAAGCAGTCAGCAAAGGGGTTCATCTTGTAAACAATGTATTTGTTGGGCAACTAGACCCTAACATGAATGAAGTTGTTGCCAGCCTTAATGTTCCCTATACTGCTATGCACGAGGGGAGATCCATGTACAATGCAAAATAGTGCAAACCTGCAATATGAGGATGTCTGAAGCAGATTGCCTATGAATTGTACTCAAAAGTTACGTCAGGTGTTCCAGCTTGGAGGATTATTATTGACCCGGGAAAGCGACTATATCATTGACGGTAGCTCATCCTAGCAAATCCATCAATGGGGCCATAACAAATGGTCTCTCAAAAATTCTTTCGTGGGGGACTGCAAGTATGTCAGAACTAACTCAGAACTTTCCATAGAACAATATATGCAAGTCAATTGGCCTCGGGCCATACCTTATCCCATCTGTACGACACATTTCCTTCTCAATTTTCTTTAGCACTCTCAATAATTCATGCGGCTCGAGTTTTGTAACACCTCTAACTGCAGAATTGAGAAAGTGAGGTTGATCAGTAACATAGGCAGGCTCAGTCTCATACAAACAACCATGTCTCCTAATGTGTATGCCTGATTTCTTCATTAATTGTAAAGCTTCATTGAAGTTGTAAAGTCTGTCTACATTGCTTCCCAAAGCAATCACTACTCTACTTCCTGCTCCTGAGAATGAACTTCTACTGAGCTAATTGTGGATGAATGGAGGGAGGAATTGCAAAATGCTGCAATGAAGGTAAAATAAAAACATTATCAAAGAACCAAAACTAAATACAAAAAGGGACATGTAGCCATGATCATGTCTTTTTGTCACGGTTTTTCCAATTAACTTCACACTATCATCTACATTTATAAAAGGAAAATATTTTCAAAGGGTAAGTCTTAAGAAATCATCATGATCTGATAATCTAAAAAATGTAATATTTAGTTCTTTCACCCTTCTTATGCCTTCATGCCATGGGCACAATTTTTTGAATTTTCTTATTTGTTTGGTTACAAGCAAAATAGAAATCAGAATCTTAACAATATTTTAAACAAATATCAACCTAAATAATAAGCTTCTAAATGTATGTTTTAACTCGCAAGTGCACAAGATCAAACAAATAGTATAGCTAGCAAATACAAGATCATTCCCACGAGAATTGGATTAAATGTGTTTAAATATAATTTCTTAAAGCTTCTATCTAAATGAAACAAAAAATAATAGATTTGAATAAACAACAAAGATTGCACTAGTGAAAGAAAATCGTAAAACAATTTTGAAACTAGAATTGAAATAATGAGAAAATAAGTTAAGGCTTCGATATTCACCATTAATCATCTTCTTTAAAGCAAACGACTTGCACAATGCTACAAACTAGATTTAGATGCTTAATGTTTACTAATCCAAGGGCATGATATCTACTCCTTAAGCTATTGATTTCCCTAAGCAACAAGTTAGGCATGGATGTCTATTCGAACTCTTTTCATTCTCAAAGTATTTAGCATGGTATATACTAAGTTGCACTTCAAGAAAGCATAAAACAATGGAAATAAACAAACACACGAAACCTTGAACATGGTATCTTTCTGGTTTTTCATGTTGATTAATCCCAAGAGCCCATAATTGGTTCCTTCGTCACTTAGTGTAGGCACAAGACTCGGTTATCTAAATTTACCTAGATGACAATCTCCATACAACACATGTATATGATGATCAAGTATAACATATAAACCGTATGAAGAATGAAATAAAACGAAGAACTAATCAATTAAGCATCACAAAAAAATAATTTGTAACAAAGTAAATTGAATTCCTTAAGAAAACATGACTAAGGCTTCAATCGAGCCCTAACTAAAATATTTATTTACACATAATTCTAATGAAAAATATCCTCATCATAAAAAAGTAGATAAAATAAAGAAAAGACAACTCATCTATGATAATAATCCTCAGAGAACAAGAGCTTTCGTGCGTGAAGACGACCACCGTAGAAGAAAATATAGTAAAAAAAACCTATCCCCTTCTTGGTCTCTTAAACATGTATTTATAGAACCCTAAACAAAACCCTAGAATTGAACGTGTGCCTACTTTTGTTTTTCTGATTTTTCCCTAGACTTATTTAAGCACTCAACTTCCTTTTCCAACCGTGCAAATCCCAAAAAAAAATCGGAATTTAATAGCTCCTTCACGTTTGCCACGTTGAAATCACACACAACTTGACATTTGTCTACTAAAACTGCCATAATGTTCTCTAGAAAAATTATATTTATAAACCATAAAATTCTCTAGAAAATAGACATCCAGATCTTTCCAAGCATATATGGCTCATCTCCTAGTTCTTCCTGAATCAATACAGTTTAATCCGCAAAAATGACTGATCTGTATGGGAAATTCTGGCAATTTAATGAAGCTCATTTTCACCCTTTGCTATTGACAACATG
Source organism: Bretschneidera sinensis (assembly GCA_023935145.1). Lineage (NCBI taxonomy): Eukaryota > Viridiplantae > Streptophyta > Magnoliopsida > Brassicales > Akaniaceae > Bretschneidera > Bretschneidera sinensis. Next base: position 50,097,374 of record CM043705.1, read on the forward strand.
ACTTAGCAAATTGCTCAATTTATCTTTAACAGTCTAGAAATGATGGGTTTTGTTGTATTCCTCTTAGGAAACCTGAAAGTATGTAAAACACCACAAAAAGATCAAATTGTAACAAGGACAAAAGATTAACGTATGCAAATTAAGGGGCTTGAATGTGTGACATTCAGTGCTTATCACACCCCAAAACTTACATATCGCTAGTCCTTTAGCAATACAAAACTGAAAATAAAATAACTACCTACTTCCATCTTTCGTGAGGTGTACGATTTCATTTAGTGTATGCAATAAGCCTTTTAAACCCGTAGGCATCCCTAGAGGACAAGTGAAGTATCATGACGGTTTAACAGAAATGCTACCCACAAACATTTATGTCACAATCATATTATCAAGAAGAATACGAAATCACATCAACAATGTTTTTCATTCATTAACAGGCTTAAATTGACAAACTCCATTTTCAAGACGTCTAAAAGAATTCAAAGTCCAGTCATTCACAGTTGGCTAGCAGAGACTTTACAAGATCAACTAGTGGGTCACATAATCCTGGAGTTTCAACTCAATCCTAATATGCATATATCATTATCTCAAAATTCAATGGAATCTCTATCAAATAAATGACCAACGCAATATCGCAACATATATGATGACTTCCTTTCTTTTTTTAAAAAAAAATTATTTATTTATTTTATTTAAATGAAGGTTGTGCAATGCTTAGCTCCCTTAAGCTTTCTAATTGACTCATGTATCGAGTGTTAGGCCAATGACTCCCAAACCAAATGGCTTTAGGGCACTAGGTGTAAAGTACCCTTAAGACTTACTAAATCAAGCCAAGAAGGCTACAAAGCTAAACTAGCCATGTCAACCCATTCACCTTTTGATGCAAACACTCATTGCTTGGTAGCACGAGGCCCGGTTACTCAGCAAACAACTTAGAAAAGTCATTATTCATCATTGTTCATCATGCCATTATTCATTGCCAATAAATCATGCCAAGGTCATTCATCAAATAAAGCATCTAACCGAACTCAAGATTTTGAAAACAAGCATCATTAGTTCTTCATTTCATACCCTACAGATCATGTCTTAATGTGTTCGTGGTGAAATCAAGATGAAACATATGAAGTGTCCTAAGCCAAAAGTAAGTAACCAGACTCAGATTTTCTATTGAATTGATCATGTGTTAAAAAATTTAAGCTCACCAATGAAATCAAATCACAGTTTCAATTTAACTAAATTCTTATAGATAACACTATTTGGGCGATCAAACAGGTGCATAATGCTCACAATTGTTTTCCTACACACCCAAACTTAAATCACACATTTTCCTCAATGTGTAGCAAGAGATACAATATCGGGAGAAGAAAGAAAAGTGGTGAAGGGTAAAGCTCCCCAAAAAACACCTATCCTGAAAAATCAAAGCTAAAAAAAAACCTAGCATAAATGTGCACAAGATGACAAGAAACAAAAACAAAAATGAAACACAAAAAGAGGTTTTTTTTTTTTTTTTTTCCAATTAAGAAGGATGAAGTCTAAAACGAAAACAATCAAGAACATGTAAATTGGGCTACCTCCTAATTAGTGCTAAGTTTATAGTCTTCAGCCAGACCGTGTGACTCACATGCCTTGTACTGGACGGATTAGAGAGCTGCATCCTCATCTCTAGGTTCAAAGGTCATCTCAATGTAAGGCTTCACTCTATGTCCATTCACCTTGAATGTCTGATTTTTCTCTATGCTATGAACCTCCAAAGCTCCATGAGGGAAAACATTGGTGACAACATAAGGACCATACCACCTAGACTTGAGCTTACCAGGGAAGAGTCTTAATTTCAAATTGTATATCAACACCTTCTGTCCTATATGAAACTCCTTCCTGATATACATTGGTTCTTTCCTTGTATAGCTTGGCATTCTCATATGCATCATGCCTCAACTCTTCATGTTTATTCAACTGTAGCTTTCTCTTGTCACATGCTTTCTTCATATCAACATTGAATTTCTTGATGGCCCAGTAAGCTCTATATTCCAACTCCACTGGTAAGTGACACACCTTCCCAAAAACCAACTAATATGGGGACATGCCAATAGGGGTTTTTTATGCAGTCCTATAGGCCCACAATGCATCATTCAAGCTCAGATAACAATCATTCCTACTAGTATTCACTATATTTTCTAGGATTCTTTTGATCTCTTTGTTGCTTATCTCTACTTGACCACTAGTTTGAGGATAATATGGGGTGCCAACCTTATGTGTGATCCCATATTTTTTTATCAAAAAAGCAAAAGGTTGGTTGTTGAAGTGGCTACCTATAATACCAATATTTGTAAAGTAAGGGTAAAGAAGTACTTTAATAATTATTACACAGAGTTAAAATAATATATATATATATATGCGAAAGATTTAATTTTTATAAAACAATTCTAAAAAATTTCGTTGACAGTATGAAAAAGGAAAAGAAAGAAAAATAAAAGAGAAGAAAGAAGAAAAAAAAAATTTGGCATCCAGGAAAAAAAAAACATACCTATTGCCAAAAAATGTATGTGATGCTGCATATAAGACAACATCACAAATCGTGGTAGCAAATTGGGGGGAGGAGGGAGATGCTGAGTAATGTTTAAGTTTAGTGTGTGTGTGTGTGTATATATAAATTTAGTTATTTTATTAATTACTTACCAAATCATGTTTGGTTTTCCCTCAACTACGATTCAAACTACACTATTTCTCTAAACACTTGGGGACCGAAATAAATGTTGAAATAGTAAAATTTTGAAGGAGTTTACATGAGAATTTTATAGAGAGGCACGGGAAGCTCTAAGAAAAACATAAGGTAATAATGTGAGTTTTATTTTTGAAATTTAGCATACATAAAATTTCCTAGAATTCAAAGTGGGAACTTTCAAAGGGTGTGAATTATGAAGGAATTGAAGAATAAATCAGAAATTTTATATAAATATTATGTCAGGTATTGACGATCAGCAACCGGAGAAAATTGCTGAGAGAAGTAGGAAAGGCAAGGAGATGATCCACGGGTAGCTCTAAGTGCTATGTGATGAGTTAGATTTACTTTAAGTAATCAAGATAAACATGAAATATATAGTGATAACATTAGAATAAATCATTAACTTATGATTTGATGATAAATGAAAGTTGGTTGATAGGTATGATAGGAATAGTGCATGTGTAGAAAATTATTTTATGAGAAATAATATTATTGGAATAATGAGTCGATTTAATAATTAAGGCGATAAGTGAAATTCTTGATGAGCTATGATTGATGATTTGATATGATTTATGAGGAAAGGAATTTGGTGGAATATTTCAAATAATAATTTGAGAATGATGAGGATAGTTAGTTTAAATGTTTGAATACATGTTTGTTTTTATTTTATTATTCATATGCATATTTATATCATTATTTAAATGCATGTGCATGAAATAAATAAACCGGGAGGGTAGCTTGTCTAAATAAAAATAAAAGAACCAGGAGGGCAGCTAGTATAAATGAAAACCATGACAGTCGGTATATGCTAAAAATAAAAGAATCGGAAGGGCAGCCGATCTAAATGAGAATAAAATAACTGGGAAAGCAGCCGGTCTAAATGAGAATGAAAGAACCGGGAAGGCAATCGGTCTAAATGAGAATGAAAGAACCGATAAGGCAGTCTGTCTAAGATAAAAACATGTCGACATATTGTTATTGAATTATTTGAAGAAAAAGATGAATGAATATCAGAAGATTTTTTAGAAGAAACTAAATTATAAAGATGTAACTGGAAGTATAAAATTGAATACTTTTGGTAAATTTAATTCACTGAGCTTGTGAAGCTTACTCCTCATTGTACAATGATTTCAGGTAGCATGCAGGATAGATAGTTTGGTAAGTTGAGATTCAGACGAAGTCATTAACTGTAATCCACATTCGTGTCCACATCCGTGTCCACATCCTCAGACTAATGAGAAAATAAAATAAAAATTTATTTGTAAATAGTCATGCATATTACGTTGTATAAAATGTTTAAGTCAAGATCATAATGATGTATCTCATCTGTTGAAGGTTGAGGATCGATGTAAACTTTTCTATTGGTATTATTGTTTATTGTTGCATATATGTGTCGTGCTGGAATTTTCAAAATGTGACAACACCGTCTTGAGGGTGGCCAACCCGGGATGGCTTGTTACAATTTTGGTATCAGAGTATTAAGTTTTATGATTCTGTAGAGTACATAAAAAGTAAGAAAGTGAAAGATTTAAAACAAATTATATTCTAATGAATAGTCCGAGGATGACACGTGGACATGCTAGAGCTAGAGTTAGAGTTTTTGATTTGAGAGGGCATGGTAGGCTCCCAATATTTTGACAAGTTGAGGTTGAGTCTAAATCTGTGGTTCCTAGAAGGGAACCTGTTGATAGTATAATTGATATTAGTAGAGGTGTGAGAGAATCTAAAGTTGAAAGAGATGAGCTAAGTTAAGCTCTTGCACATACTCTTGAGAAAATGGATATAACAGATGGTAGAGTTGATTGTCTATAGCATAGACTTGATGAACAGGCTAGAGCAGTGCCCGAAGTTATTGTAAATCCAATAATGGTAGACATTAAAAAGGGGAAAGGTGAAGTTATACATGAGATGCAGGGAGATTATTTTGTTAGATATATTAAGTTGAATGCTTTGTTGTCTAAAGGATCTATGGATCCTTATGAGCCCGAGCTATGGGTGAAACATATAGATAGATTATTTGGTATTTTACCAGTAATTGGCAGGCAGAGGGTTGCCTTTACTTCATTTGAGTTAGAACAAGATACTTTAGAATGATGGAAGGATACTCTTCCCAGAGTAAGTGCATATGTTGATAGACCCTTTAATCTGGAATAGGTTTGAGGAGGTTGTCCTTGATAAATACTTTCTTTATAATTTTAGAGCCCAATAAGAAAGAGATTTTATTTATTTGAGGCAAATGTATTTGACTCAGTATGATAGCAGATTTGTGGTCTTGTCAATGGTTGTACCGAAAATGGTAAACCTAGAGGAGAAGAAGTGTAAGAGGTTCAAAGATGGACTATGTTTTAAGATTTGATCGAAACTATCTAACATAAGACATATGAATTATATCAGGTTAGTGGATATAGCACTTCAGATTGGGAAAGATTTTATGGAGTTTAAGGGAAAGAGAAAAAATGGTTAAAGAGGCTTAGACATAAAGGTTCTAGAGGTAGTGGTAGTATAAGTGTACAGGGTGAGAGACCACCCTAGATGGGGCGTTCTTTGTCACAAGAAACTGTAGTACGGAGTCAGAGGCAAGCAGAATCTATTACTTTTATAGCTCAAACTAATATTGGTGGGACCCTTAGATTTGAGAGACAGGTTATGGGAACTAGAAGTTATGAGGTGGAAGTATACTACCTAGAGGATGTGATAATGTGAGAAAAATACTAGAATGTATTATAGATTTAACCTGATAAGATATTTATCCCAGAATTGTTCTAATTTGAGGTGCCTTGTATGTAGAAAAGGTGGACATATCAATGTTGGTTAATCCTGGTGCAACCCATTCTTTTGCATCTAATGTATTTATGAAGTTTATTAATGCAAGTATTAGTCCTTTGATGCATAATAGTATTGTTGAAGTTCCCACTAGAGATAAAGTGATAATGATAAATGTTTACAAGGGTTATGTGATTCGTATCAGTGATAGAGAATCTGAAGTTGATTTTTTATCTTTGAATATAGTTGATTGTTTTAGAAATAAGGTAGTCTTCAAGATATGAACATGAGGAGTTTAACTTTCAGATAGAACAAAAGATACTTTCGAACTATCTTATTTTGCTCTTGCTACTAGCAGATGGTTGAAGAAGGGTTATGAGGAGTCTTTGACATGCATAATGGATTCTACAAAAGAAAATAGGAAGTTAAAATAAATCTTAATGGTGAAAGATTATTCTAATGTATTTCTTGATGAGTTGTCTAGTTGTCTTCCATTAGAGAGATTAAATTCTCTATTAATGTGATACCAAGTTCATCACATATATCTACAGCACCCTATAGAGTGACACCCATTGAGTTAAGAGAGTTGAAGTTCAAGAGTTGTTAGATAAATAATTTATTCGATTTAGTGTTTTGTCATAAGGAGCCCATGTAGTATTTATGAAGAAGAAAGATGGAACGATGAGATTTTGTATAGACTATAAATAGTTGAATAAGATAACCATTAAGAACAAATATCCAGCATGGAGAAGCTTCTAGCCAGGTGTGCGCCGCGGCTAAGACTCCCTTAGGCCGTGGCGCCCAGAAAGTGAAGTATGTGTGCCTTGGCTTGAGCCACGGCCTGTCCTGTTCTTGGCCGTGGCTTGAAGGCACACTGATGCATGTTTTTAGCCTCTTTGAAATGTGCGTGGATGCATGATCAAAACGCATAGGATTACTTAGAATTGATGAAGGGCTATGGTTGATTGGTCCTCAAGATCTAAGGGTGGATATTGACCTTCAAGATTGGTCAAGAAGTCGGTGCACTATATAAAGGGTCACCCAGCTTCAAAGAGACAAAACATGTGAATAAAAGTGAGATCAATTGTAGAGTGCAAAGACACAAAATAAGAGAGACTCATTTGAGAGGCTAGTTGTTTAGAGAGAGAGTAGTATAGAAAGGGGATTCAAGGGACTTGTAAGTGGAATTTTCTTGGGGAAAATTCCAAGGTAACTCAAGACCTTATCACTTTCTTCTCTCTTCTTTCGTGCTTCAAGAACTTGAGATTCTTGAAGAGGAGTTGTTGTAACTTGTAAAGAACCATTAATTTAGTGCAGAGAGTTCAAAGAAACTCACGGGCACGTAGACTATTGCCGAACCTTGATAACAATTGTTGTGTTCTTTCCTTTCTTTGATTGTTGTTTCTATTTCTGATTCATTGCAAGTCATTCTAGACTTGGGTGTTTGGAAGATCACCATCTGGGCATTTTGAGGATGGTTTCCCAACAAAAATTTCGGGGATGAAATTTTTGTAAGGTAGGTAGAATTGTAATACCCGTATTTGTAAAGTAAGGTAAAGAAGTACTTTAATAATTATGACATAGAGTTAAAATAATATATATATATATATATATAAATGAGAAATATTTAATTTTTATAAAACAATTCTAAAAAATCATGGACAGCATGAAAAAGGAAAAGAAAGAAAAAGAAAAAAAAAATGTGGCAACAGGTGTCGCCACCTGTTGCCAAAAGAGGTGTGTGATGCTGCATGTAAGACAACATAACAAATCGTGGCAGCAAATTGGGGGGGGGGGGGGGGGGGGGCGAGATGTTGAGTAAGGTTTAAGTTTAGTATGTATGTGTGTGTGTGTGTGTGTGTGTGTGTGTGTGTCTATATATATATATATATATATATATATATATATATATATATATATATATATATATATATATAATTACTTACCAAATCCTATTTGGTTTTCCCCTAACCACGATTCAAACTACTCTATTTCTCTAAACACTTGGGGACCGAAAGAAATGTTGAAAAAGTAAAATTTTGAAGGGGTTTACGGGAGAATTTTTTAGAGAGGCCCGAGAAGCTCTAAGAAAAACATAAGGTAATAATGTGAGTTTTATTTTTAAAATTTAGCATACATAAAATTTCTCAGAATTCAAAGTGGGAATTTTCAAAGGGTGTGAATTATGAAGGAATTTAAGAATAAATTAGAAATTTTAATATAAATATTACATCAGGTATTGATGATCAGCAATCAGGGGAAATTGTTGAGAGGAGCAGGAAAGGCAAGGAGGTGATCCATGGATAGCTCTAAGTGCTACATGATGAGTTAGATTTACTTTAAGTAATCAAGATAAATATGAAATATATAATGATAATATTAGAATAAATCATTAACTTATGATTCGGTGATAGATAAAAGTTGGTTGGTAGGTATGATAAGAATAGTTGATGTGTAGAGAATTATTTTATGAGAAATAATATTATTGGAATAATGAGTCAATTTAATAATAAAGGTGATAAGTGAAATTCTTGATGAGCTATGGTTGATGATTTGATATGATTTATAAGGAGAGGAAATTTAGTGGATCTTGAACGAGCTATGGTTGATGATTTGATATGATTTATGAGGAGATGAATTTAGTGGAATTTTTCAAATAATAATTTGAGAATGATTAGGATAGCTAGTTTAAATGTCTAAATACATGCTTTTTTTTATTTTATTATTCATATGCATATTCATATTATTATTCATACGCACACACATATGCATGAAATAAACGAACCGGAAGGGCAGTCGGTCTAAATTAAAATAAAAGAACCAAGAGGGCAACCGGTCTAAATGAAAACCGTTAAGCCGGTATATGCTAGAAATAAAAGAACCGGGAGGGTAATCGGTCTAAATGAGAATAAAAGGACCGGGAAGGCAGTCGGTCAAAATGAAAATGAAAGAACCAAGAAGGCAGCTGGTCTAAATGAGAAGGAAAGAACCAAGAAGGCAGCCGGTCTAAGATAAAAACATGTCAACATGTGGGAAGATGTTCCCAGTAATAATAACATTTAACTTCACGCATTGCATTTGCTTTAAATATTGATTGTTATTGCTTGATATGTTAAAGTGATATTTATGATTGTAAATCTATTAATAGAAGAATGAGTCTCACAGAGAGACGAAAATGCTAAAGAAGAAATATGGAAATATGTCTGATGAGTAACTTAAGAAGAGATTATGTAATAAGAGAATTATGAAATTGATTAGTGATTACAGAATATTATTATTGAATTATTTGAGGAAAAAGATGAATGAATATCGGAAGATTTTTTTAGAAGAAATTGAATTATAAAGATGTAACTAGAAATATAAAATTGAATACTTTTGGTAAATTTAATTCACTGAGCTTGTGAAGCTCACTCCTCATTGTACAATGATTTCAGGTGTCAGGCAGGACATATAGTTTAGTGAGTTGAGATTCAGACGAAGTCATTATCTATAAGCCACGTGCGTGTCCACATCCTCAGACTAATGAGAAAATAAAATAAAAATTTATTGGTTAATATTCATGCATATTACGTTGTATAAAATGTTTATGTCAAGATCAGAATGATACATCTCGCCTGTTGAGGGTTGATGTAAACTTTTTTGTTGGTTTTATTGTTTATTGTTGCATATGTGTCATGCTGAGATTTTCAAAATGTGACAACACCATCTTGGGGGTGGCCAACCCGGGATGGGTTATTACACTACCTCTATCACTGATTATTGCCCTTGGTGTCCCAAACCTAGTAAAGATGTTATCCTGCAAGAACTTCACAACGACTTTGTGATCATTAGTTTTTTAGGGGACAACCTCGATCCATTTAGACACATAATCCACAACCACAAGAATATATAAATAACCAAATAAGTTAGGAAATGGACCCATAAACTCAATACTCCACACATCAAAGAGCTCTACCACTTTAATGTTTTACAATGGTATTTGATTTTTGGAGGAGATGCTACCTGTCCTCTGGCATCTATCACAAGAACTACAAAAACAAAAAGCATCTTAAAAAGCATCTTTAAACACATTAGGCTAATAGAAACCAGATTGTAATACCTTAAGTGTTGTTCTCTTATCTCCAAAGTGCCCTCCACATGCAAGCTGATGACAATGCTGTAAAATGCTCATGTGCTCCTCCTCTAGAACACATCATCGGATGATCTGATCAGGACAAAATTTGAATAGGTGTGGCTCATCCCAATGGTATTGCCTAGACATAAACATCAACCACTTTCTTTCCTGACTAGACATACTTGGAGGAAAAACCTTAGTAGTTTTGTAATTAATAATATCTGCATACCAAGGAAGTTGGACATCTATTGTAAATAACTACTCATCTTGAAAGTTTTAATTCAAGGGAACCTCATTTCTTTCTTCATCATGAAGTAACTTGGATAAGTGATCCGCAACCACATTCTCACTACCCATTTTGTCCTTAATCTCAAGATCAAATTCTTGTAATAATAGTACTCATCTGATCAACATAGACTTAGCATCTTTCTTAGCAAACAAATATCTCAAAGCAGCATGGTCAGTGAATACAATAATTTTAGAACCAATCAAGTACGACCTAAACTTCTTTAAAGCAAATATGATAGCTAACAATTCTTTTTCAGTAGTAGAATAATTTAGTTGAGCATCATTTAAAGTTCTATAAGCATAATAGATAGCATGAGTTACCTTATTAACTCTCTGACCCAGAACAGCACCCAAAGCAAAATCACTGGCATCACACATGAGCTCGAATGGAAGGTTCCAATCAAGTGCCATCATAATCGGTGCATACATAAGTAATTTTTTTAACTTGTTGAAGGTAGTCATGCACTTTTCTATCCATACAAACTTAACATCCTTAGTCAACAACACACAAAGAGGTCTGGAAACCTTTTAGAAGTCTTTTATGAATCTTCTATAGAACCCTGCATGCCTTAAAAAACTTCTCACACCCTTAACTGATGTAGAAAGAGGTAATTTGGAGATGATATCGATTTTTGCCTTGTCCACCTCAATGCCCTTACTGGAAATAACATGACCCAATACAATACCTTGTTGTACCATAAATGACACTTTTCCTAATTCAACACTAACTTAAAATTTTCAAATCTCTCAAGGACAACCTTTAAATGGTTAAGACACTCATAAAAGTTAGAACCAAAAACACTAAAATCATCCATAAATACCTCAGTGAATCTTTCCACCATGTTTGAGAATATGCTCATCATGCACCTTTGAAATGTGGTAGGTGCATTACATAACCCCAATGGCATCCTCCTGTATGTAAATGTGCTAAAGGGGCATGTGAAAGTGGTATTCATCTGGTCCTATGGTACTATAGTAATCTGGTTTTAGCTACTATACCTATCTAGAAAACAGTAATGGCTATGACCTGCTAACCTCTCTAACATTTGATCGATAAACAGTAGAGATAAGTGATCTTTCCTGGTTTCCTTATTGAGCTTCCTGTAATCGATGCAGACTCTCCAACCGATGGTCATCCTGGTAGGAAAAAACTCATTCTCCTTATTCTTCATCACTGTGATTCCACTCTTCTTAGGCACCACTTGAACTGGACTAATCTGGGTTAAGTCTTCTTTGTGCATCCCTGATCGGCCTTGTATTATCTTCAAGAAGGATCCTATGCATGCACTTGGCTAGACTTATGCCCTTGATGTCAGCAATGGTCCACCCTAATGCAGTTTTGTGCTCTTTAAGAACTCTCAATAGCTTCTCTTCTTCCCTTAAACTTAAGTTTGTAGCAACTATCACTGGTAGTGTTTGATTCTCTCCCAAGTAAGCATATATCAGGTGTTCAGGCAACTGCTTCAATTCTAAATCTGGTGCCTTGATAGTAGAAGGGAAAAGAGTAGTATTAGTAGGCACAGGAGTTTCAAAGGGAGGTGTGTACTTACTTGGACAAGGCTTAAGAGCCTCAAGGGGGTGTACAGCCTCAATGATGTCAACATCAACACTTTCACAATCCTGCTCAATGTTATGCATTGTGAGACTGTAAGTTATGGTAGCCTCCAATAGATCAATGCTATGTACCTAAAAGACTTGCTCAACAACACTTTGAACCACACAAATATTGAAGCAATCATGATTATCATGTGGTAATTTCAATGCATCAAACACCTTAAACTCTATCTTTTCACCATTTACTTTCATTCTTATAGTACCATTTTTTAACACATATTTTTGTATCAGCAATACTCATAAAGAATTTACCTAAAATAATGGGCAGGGATGATAGCATAGATGATTCTTCCATATATAAAACAACAAAATTAGCAAGCAAAATAAATTGATTTATGTGAACTAAGACATCCTCTACAATACCTATAGGTCTCTTAATGCTTCTGTCTACCAATGGCAATGTAATTGAGGTTGGTTGAAGTTCCTCCAAATTCAATTTCTCATAAATTGTATAGAGCAGCAAATTGATACTTGCCCCTAAATCAAGCAAATCATGTTCAAAGAGTTGGTCACCAATCTTACGAGGAATAATAAAATGACCTAGATCTTTTCGTTTAGGTGGTAACTTTCTCAACAAGACCGCGCTTACCTCCTCTGTTAATGCAACTTTCTTATATTCCTGAAACTTTCTTTTGTTAGTACAACAATCCTTTAAGAACTTGGCATAAGATGCGATTTGTTTAATTGCATCAAGTAAAGGAATATTGATTTCTACTTTTCTTAAAGTTTCAAAAATATCAAGATATTGTTTTATTTTTTCTTATTTTTTTTTGCTTAACTAACCTTTGAGGGAAGGGTGGCAATATCACCTTCTCTTTCTCACTTACTTTTGTTGAGGTTGTAGCTCTTGTCGAAGGTCCTTCCACTTTCTTATCCGTTCCCACATTATTGTCAATGACTTTACCACTCCTAAGGACTATCACAACTTTGAACTCCTCTTGACTTCTTGGGTTTGGTATTGTCTATGATGGGAATTCTCCTCTCTTTCTCTCACTCAGTTCCTTAGCCAATTGCCCTACTTATGCCTCCAATCTCTAAATGGTCTGACTAGTCTGAGCATTAGTTTGTTGTTGTGTAGTCAAGAACTAGAGTATGGCACCTTCAATATCATTTTTTTTGCTCAAGATTCTGTTGCACCACCTGTGGTAGAGTCTGATAATTACTTCCCTGTTGGAAATTCCTCCATTGCCCTTGTGGATTCAGAACATTCTGATTATTACTCCAAGAAAGATTGGGGTGATTTCTCCACCCTGCATTGTAAGTATTTGAATAGGGGTAGTTCTTGAGAGGATAGTTGTTTTGTCCCACATAATTTGCATGCTCTTACTATGTAAAAGAAGACATAGGACAAGTCCCAGTAGTATGATTAGAGTGAGAGCATATAGCGCATACCTTGACTTTCGCAACTTGTTGAACTTGAGAGATGTTCTGGGTTGACATTGCTCTCACTAGCACATCTAACTTCCTCCCCATTGCCACCATCTGAGTCTGGATTCCACCATTGGTGCTTACTTCATACACACCCTTACTTTTTACTCCTTGCCTCCCTCTTGATGAGAATTTTTGAGAATTTTCACTTAAGGTCTCAAATAGCTCAATAGTTTCCTCACTGTTCTTTTCTATAAGCACATCTCCATAAGCTGAATCAACAAGAATTTTATCAGAATAATTAAACCTTCATAAAAAGCTTGTACCTTATCATCTTGAGATAGATTGTGGTGTGGACACTTGAGAAGCAACTCAATGAAATGTTCCCATGCTTCAAAGAAAAGATCTCCATCTTTTTGTTGAAAGGTTTGAATCTCCCTTCTAAGTTGCCTTGTCTTTTGAGCTGGGAAAAACTTCTTTAGAAATTTAGTGGCCAACTCCTCCCAATTTTTAATGGAACCTGCAGACAAAGAGTTTAACGACAACTTAGCATTATCTTTTAAAGAAAAAAGAAAGATGATTAACCTGATTCCTTCTAGATTTAAGCCCTGGATATTCTGAGTCTTGCAGAAATCAAAGAAATCTCTAATGTGCAAATATGGATCCTCATAAGGTGTGCCTCTGTAATGTGGTACTATACTAAGTAAATGATTAGATAGATTGAAGTTACTCTGCACAGTTGGTTGTTAGACGATGCATGATGGTTGATTAAGGTTTTGTGGAATAAATGAGCTCTTCATTGGCTTTCGAACTGGTGGATTTTCTGCTTGTTCGTCCTCCATTACTTCCTCAGATTCTGATCTTTCTTCTTTTTCAGATTCTCCTTTTTTCCTTCGATGTCGTCTAAGGTTTCATTCAATCTCTGGATCGTATATAATGATGGCTAAATTATGGGACCGATGACCTTGCCTAAACGAAATTTCAATCCTGCAATATATCATGTAAACAGTAAATATATATTTTGATTTTTTTAATACGAAAATTAAACACAATTTAGCGCAATCCTCGACAATGGCGCCAAAAACTTGTTATACAAATTTCAACCTAAATAATAAGCTTCTAAATGTATTTTTTAACTTGCAAGTGCACAAGATCAAACAAATAGTATGGCTAGCAAATACGAGATCATTCCCACGAGGATTGGATTAATTGTGTTTAAATATAATTTCCTAAAGCTTCTATCTAAATGAAACAAAAAATAACATATTTGAATAAACAGCAAAGATTGCACTAGTAAAAAAAATCGTAAAACAATTTTGAAACTAAAATTGAAATAATGAGAAAATAAGTTAAGGCTTCAATATTCACCACTAACCGTCTTCTTTAAAGCAAACAACTTGTACAATGCTACAAACTAGATTTAGATGCTTAATGCTTACCAACCTAAGGGCATAATATCTACTCCTTAAGCTATTGATTTTCATAAGCAACAAGTTAGGCATGGGTGTCTACTCTAACTCTTTTCATTCTCAAAGTATTTAGCATGATATCTACTAAGTTGCACTTCAAGAAAGCATAAAACAATGGAAATAAATAAACACACAAAACCTTGAACACAGTATCTATTCTGATTTTTTTTGGTGATTAATCCCAAGAGCCCATAATTGGTTCCTTCGTCACTTAGTGTAGGCACAAGAATCGATCATCTAAATTTACCTAGATGACAATCTCCATACAACACATGTATATGATGATCAAGCATAACACATAAACCATATGAAGAATGAAATAAAACCAGGAATTAATCAATTAAGCATCACAAAAAAATAATTTGAAATCCTTAAGAAAACATGACTAGAGCTTCAATCGAGCCCTAACTAAAATATTTAGTTACACATAAATCTAATGAAAAATATCCTCATCATAAAAAATAGATAAAAGAAAGAAAAGACAACTCCTCTAGGATGATAATCCTCAAAGAAAAAGAGCTCCCATGAGTGAAGACGGCCATCGTAGAAGAAAATATAGTAAAAAAAAAAAAATTGTCCCCTTTTTAGTCTCTTAAACATGTATTTATAGAACCCTAAACAAAACCCTAGAAATTGAATGTATGTTTATTTTTGTTTTTATGATTTTTCCCTAGACTTATTTAGGCACTCAATTTCCTTTTCTAGCCGTGCAAATCCCAAAAAAATATTAGAATTTAATAGCTCATTCACATCTGCCACGTTGAAATCACGCACAACCTAACCTTTATCTACTAAAACTGCCATAACTTTCTCTAAAAAAATTATATTTACAAGCCATGAAATTCCCCAGAAAATAGACATCTGGATCTTTTTAAGCATATATGGTTTATCTCCTGGTTCTTCCTAAATCAATACAGTTTAATCCGCAAAAATGACTTATCTATACGAGCAATTATGACAATTTAGTGAAGCTCATTTTTACCCTTTGCTAGTGACAACATGACTTAGCAAAATGCTCAATTTATCTTTAATAGTTTAGAAATGATGGGTTTTGTTGCACTCCTCTTGGGAAACTTGAAAGCATGTAAAACACTACAAAAGATCAAATTATAACAAGGCTAAAGGATTAACATATGCAAATTAAGGGGCTTGAATGTGCGACATTCAACGCTTATCACAATAAGTAGAGCATTTAGATACAAACACCCATAAAAATATTAATCCCCATAAAATTACGAATCCAAGATTACGGGCGGAGCCAAGAATTTTCTTGAGGTAGGATGGAAATATATTATCAATCCTACAACCACTTGATCAAAATTTTTTTTCTTAACTCCTCAATAATTAGTCTAAGTCCACAAACATAAAAGTTTTATCACATAATATTAGTTTTATATATACTTTCAATAGGACACGCTTCACACAAATTATAACAAGTGATAACTAAGATATTATGCTTTAGATGAGCATTAAAATTTGTACAAATAATATGCTTCATTCCCACAATGGTCACTTCTAAAAAGAAAACATGGTAAACATAAAGCAACATTCCTAGAGGGTGAATACTTTAACCAAGGATGACTTGAAAATGTTGGCTCTCACCCCACCAACTTCATTTGCTGGGTACTTTAGAAAAAAAAAGGTTGATATGGGCCAAATTTAAGATATGTTATTTGAATTTTATCATGCTCATTGAAATTATAATCATTAATTTGCTTACAGAGTCCAAGATCTCTTTCTAGAATGGGTATTTCAATTTTTGTTGCTTTTGGCTCAATTCTATAAATCTTATAACGATGAGTCTCACACAAGTTGAGGATGGCGTCGGAATAGACAATGTAGATGATGGCACAATGAATGATGGAGTTTCTATATTATTACTCCCTAAATTCTCCACAAATTTTTTTTTTGAAAAATGAGTCAATAGTTTTTGACTTAATGATGCAACCTATGTTTTACAAGTAAATAAAGCAAGTTAATTAGCGCATACTTTATAGATATGAACTGATTGAATATTGAAGCAACAAAAAATCTAACACAACTAAATGATTAATGCAAGCTATTAAATTATCAAGTTAACATCAACCTTCAAATTATTCATAATTTCCAATAAATCCCCAAATTACAAAGCCATAACAAAATATTATGCATTAACTGTCCATAAAAAAAAACAATTATTCATAATTTCAATGATAGAACATAAGAATCTCCTTCCAAAACTTCTCAAATTGTTAGCTAAAGAAAACTTTTTCAATTTACAAAAATTACTCTTATATTTTTTTATTATATTTAATTGAATAAATAAAAGGCAAAACATAACTACTTATTTATACTACTTAAAAAATAAAAACAAAACCCAAACTATTGAACAAGCAATCTGACGCTGTTACAACATCTCAATCAACAAAACAAAAACAAATCACAAAACTCATTTATATAATTGTATTCCTTCCTAGTTCCTATAGTTAGCCATCATAGGCTCAGAGCAATTTGAGTTTGATTTAGTTTTAAGTTGGTACTATAAATATTTGATAAAACTTTTTTCTTCATATTTATGTATATTTTTTATTTTACAAAACTTAGAGAAAAAGATCTTCAATTATTCAAATGCACAATTGATGCAGTTACACGGTTGCACCCAATGATTTACCATCACAGAATGTTGAAAAGGGAGAGGAACGGCACAGAGAGAAAGCCTAGTGTGAGTTGAGATAGAAAAACAGAGGCGAGACAGAAAAAGGAAATAAAAGAAAAAAGATGTCGTTCAAAGAAAATAATTGGGAACTGCCACTGAATTGGGTTAATGAGTTGGGTATTTTGAGTTATTGGGTTGAGGCTTGAGAGTTGGGAGACTGAATTCATATTAAAATTGACACTAAACCTAAATAATTTATTAATTAATATACTTTTTTTTTAAATTGAACCCGAGCTTTAACCGAACCTATCCTGTCCCTCCGCCTCTTACCTCTATAATACTTCAGGCCACCACCAAACATTAGGGGGCAAAAGCTGTTTGAAAACATTCTTGCTCTCATCAAAAGTGAAGTTCAATTTGCTACAGTACAGTTATCTATCGCACAAAAACCCGACTCATTGATTAGTCATCTGAGCAGAGGGAGAATTAGAAGGTGAGGCTGCACAGTGAGCAATTTTCTCTTTGCCCGTTCATGAATGAGATACTGCGAGAGGAATAAAACATAAAACGGTGTCCTTGGTTGTAAATAGTTGAGATTAGAAAAATGAAGAGAAATAGGGGAGCAAACTGAAATGTCTAAAAACCCCTCATCGTCTCCCGCTAGGCTCTATCGTGCCATTTGCAGTGCTTAAACCCCAGCTAAAAAACACACTGGCTAAGGGAAAATTTAATTTTGATTGATTGCAGAGCTGAGAGCACTTCTTTTTGAAGAAAATCTGTTAATGGCGTCTCTCTCTTTCACTCAATTCCTTCCTTTTCCCAGGTTTCTCTCTCTCTTGAAGCTTTTGCTCTTTCTTTTTTCTTTTAAACTGCTACTATGCGTCATTCTTAATAACCCAGAAAAATTATGAATTCACTTTTTAAATTTCCATTTTAATTGAAGCTTCCTTCCTTTCCCAGGTTTCTGTCTCTCTCTTGAAGCTTTTGCTCTTTCTTTTTTTTTTCTTTTAAACTGGTACTATGCGTCATTCTTAATAACCCAGAAAAATTATGACTTCACTTTTTAAATTTCTATTTTAATTGGCTTTTATTGGATGATAATGTTATTTGTTTGTTCTTTGCAAATGCTATTCATTTTCCATGCATACCCGGCTTAAG
This sequence comes from Bretschneidera sinensis, assembly GCA_023935145.1. Classification (NCBI taxonomy): domain Eukaryota; kingdom Viridiplantae; phylum Streptophyta; class Magnoliopsida; order Brassicales; family Akaniaceae; genus Bretschneidera; species Bretschneidera sinensis. The sequence continues at coordinate 50,115,502 of CM043705.1, forward strand.
TTTATTTTTCTGAGGTACCTTGAAAAGCTGTTTCCTTTCTTGGTCTTTGTGGTACGAGTAAAAAATTAGAAAAGAACTGGAACCCTTCGCTGTTGCTTTCCTTTTCTCCTATTTACTTTGTGAATCGATCTTAACAAGAAAACATCAACTGGGTTGGCATTGTTAGATGTTCTTTCACTGGGATGGTTATGATATAAATTGTATTAAAATTTAATGTATAAGAACTTAGCCCGGACGTTTAACTGCCCACTTGCAAAAAATAGACTAGACTCAGCTTGCTTATTGACTGGACGATAGAATTAGTGATTACTCTTTTTTCTTTTTCGTTTCCCCTTTTTTGGTCTCTAAATATGCAGGTGGCATTCGAATTGGCCTTATTACCGGTCACTGAACTTCGTGCAACTTCAGGATTTTAGATTGCATAACAAATGGGGTCTTGGAGCTACCTCTAGGAAGAAAATAGCAGAGACATTATCTCAAGAGGCAACCAGCAAAAAAAAGATAGTTATGGAAAAGAAGACATCTAAGACTCCTAAACGAGTTGTTGCACAAACTAGGAAGAAAGCAGTAGCCGATTCACCAGAGGAGAACTCTGAATTGGTGGTAATTAGCGATACTACAGATGAGGAAAGCATCACATTTGCATCAAATGAAAATGCCAAGAAACCCCTCCGAAGGACTAGAAGGAAAGGTACAACCCTTACTTTTTCCTAGGTGTTTTGTCTCATTACATTGCTTTACACCTCCTTATTATAAATCTTAATTAAAAGTTCTGATTCTATAATCAAATCAATTTCAGCAGCATCAGCTTCTTCTGATGCGGAGGAAGAGAAAACTGAGAAGAAGGTGAGTAGGAGGAGGATTAAGAAGGATGATGATTTGGAGGATCATGTTAGGGAATCTGAGATTAGTGATCTTGAGGCATTTGCATTCATTGAAAAAGTGGATGATGAGAGTGAGGATGACATAGATTTGGAAAAATATGAAGGAGAAGATATTAGTTTCACATATGGATGGCCTCCTCTTGTTTGTTGCTTCGGAGCTGCCCAACATGCTTTTGTGCCCTGGGGAAGGCCAGCCAACAGGCTTATAGATTATGAGATCCATGAAAGAATGAAGGATGCATTATGGGCCCCAGAAAAATTCATCAGGGCTCCTGGGGGATCTGCAGGTGGTGTTGCTATTGCTCTTGCAAGCTTGGGTGGTAAGGTTGCTTTTATGGGAAAACTTGGGGATGATGACTATGGTCAGGCCATGCTCTGTTACCTGAATATGAGCAATGTTCAAACTCGATCAGTTCGCATTGATGGCAAAAGGCCAACGGCAATATCACAGATGAAGATTGCCAAGAGAGGTCGGTTGAAAATGACTTGTCTCAAACCCTCTGCAGAGTCTTCTCTATCAAAGTCTGAGATCAACGTTGATGTGTTGAAGGAGGTAATGTATTTTAAATCTGTGGGAAAATCACTGTTTGTAACTCTATAACTTTTTGCAGCTTGTTTTAGGTCTCATTTCAGTCATTTGTTAATATTGCAACTTCCTAGAGAAGAAATGCTTATCTTTGCAAGAATTTTTGGGTAAAATAACAGAAGATCCCAAGCCCCAAGTTCCCGTGACTTGAACCCAAACCCCTCCCCACCCCCACCCCAAAAAAGAAAAAGAAAAAAACAAAGTTTTGTAGTAACTGATGAATGTCTTATTCTCAGAAAGTTGGTGAAAGTTAAAAGTAATTAGAGGCATTCACATAACTAGTGCTGTGTGTTTTGAACTCATCAATTAATTTCTCTAATCTCTCTTCATCAGGTGTTTGTGTAATTCTGCTCTTGTACAGTACTGTATCCTTTTCTGTGCCAGCCTACAAATGCAAGGGCTTATGTCTCATTATCATTCTTTTGTTTCTTAATATGCATGTCATGGGTTTGCTAGGGTTGGATACAGTCGATATTTGCATTTTCTGCATCTTTGCTACTATCTTCTAGAAACATGTATAATCGCTTCCCGTGTGTAGATGCAACTTTCAAAGACGAATTATTGCTCGATCAGCAATCTGTTTCATGACTATGTTGCTCTGAAGGAACTATTGACATATTTAACAACCTTTAATGCAGGCAAAGATGTTCTACTTTAGCACACATTCACTGCTTGATCGAAATATGAGATCATCTACATTGCCAGCAATCAAGATTTCAAAGAAATTAGGAGGAGTTATTTTCTACGATGTCAACCTTCCATTACCACTGTGGAAGTCTGGCAAAGAGACCAAGATGTTCATACAAGAAGTGTGGAATCTTGCAGATATTATTGAGGTTACTAAGCAAGAACTTGAGTTTCTATGTGGGATGGAGCCCACTGAAGAATTTGACACCAAAAACAATGCCAATTATAAGTTTGTCCATTATGAACCAGAAATTGCTAAACCACTTTGGCATGAAAATCTTAAGGTTTTGTTCATGACGAATGGGACTTCTAAGATACACTACTACACTGAGGAGCACAACGCCACAGTTCATGGGATGGAGGATGCCCCCATTACCCCTTTCACTTGCGATATGTCAGCCTCTGGAGATGGCATTGTTGCAGGTACAACTTCATGGATATGCTTGTCTGTTGATATGCTCTGTTCTCTGTCTCCCCAACTCATTAGAGAGTAGATCTCATGTGAAACCAATATAGTTGGGACGGTTGAGCCCTGAATTTGTGGCAGACACCACTGGTTCACCTGGATTGTCTATGTTGTTTTGTGCTTATCAGAAAAAAATCATATAGTTTTCAAGGGAAAGCCTATAGTGGCTCAGGTTAGTTGACCCTAATAGTGTGGAGTATGTTGCTTCCACAAGAGATGAAGAGACACAACTTTCTATTTGTGCTAGGATATTTTTGAATAGTTGAAGTGCTATAACATTTAGATTCCAATGACCAATTCAGGACATAATTTCAGAGTTCCCCTTAGTTGCCCACCATGGAAGTTATAGCAAGCAGTTTTATCTCCATTGTTCTTCTTGTTCAGTCTATGTTAGAATTTGATGTTCCTTTTTATTACTAAAAAATATCTGATATGTAGCTCTATGTTTGGAATTTATATAACAGTATGGTGTTTGAGGAAATCACTTATTCAGGGTGTCAAACAAACCTAACAAAAACATTGTAGTTTGTATAAAGGCCTTACCCCAGAAGATGGTGTGATATAGTTTATCAAGAAGTTGGGGCAAAAGGCGTATGCTTTATATGACAAACCAGTACTAATACAGGCTGGTGATAACTTGAGAGGATTTACGCAAATCTTGTATAATTGTTATTCTTTGACATTTTCAGAAATTATACATGTAAAAATCATGGATTTTCTTTGGTCATGAACTTTATGTTATCCATTTCGAGCTAGATTGAGTCTTAGTCTCATCCTGAAAATGAATACATTTTTTTGCTAAGCTTTTTCTTGTTATATTTCTTTAGGTCTCATGAGAATGTTGACAGTTCAGCCAGATCTCATTACTGATAAAGGATACTTGGAGCGCACAATAAGGTATGCAATTGACTGTGGGGTCATAGATCAATGGTTGCTTGCACAAACACGTGGCTTCCCTCTTAGAGAAGATATGGAAGAAGAAGTGGAACCTGATCCAAATGGCATAAAGTCGATAACAGAAAAGGAATTTAGGACTTTGCAGTCTGTAAGTTGATCAGGGAGGTTGTACTGATCTGTTGATTTCATTGTGTCATCTGCCTTTGACATGATATCTCTCAATTTTGAATTGTACAGATAGAATCTATCCCAAAAGCTCAATAATTATTTACAGGTTCTTTTTGGCGAATATACGGTCTCCATTCTCTCCCTTGGCTGACTTACCTATGTTTGGATTGAGGGGAATGGAAGGAAAGGATTCATACTGTCACTTGGATTTTCCCTCCATTCCCCTCAATCCAAGTGACTGTATAGTTCTTTCCCCTCTTCCCCACCCCCTCCTCTTGGAAAGCTAATTAAGTAGTAAAAAAAGGTATATTAATTTCATCAGTAATCGCATCAAGTGTTGCATCTGTGTTTGTGTTGTCTTTGTGGATTATGCAACTAAGGCATGCAGACGTGCAGTAATACACGGAAATTCTTTTTGGTGGTTGGGTCGTTTTGCTCATCTTTTTGCATTGCACAACTTTTGACTGTAACGGTTTCTATATGCTGTAACGAAAATTGCTTTTTGTTCATAATTAGAGATAAACTTACAGGAATATAATACTTGTGTTAATCTTGTCCCTCTGGAATATGGATAATTTGAAGTGGGTAGGAAAGCTCACTTTTAATTTCATTTGTTATTTTTCTAATCATCACTTCAATCACCAACTATATTTTCATCATAGGTTAAAAATTTTGAACACAAGAAAGGGCTTTATAACTCTGTGTTTTGCATGTATAAATAGCCCATAAATCAGAACTATTGACATTAAATCTTGAATTTTTTTTGCGTGGACTCGAGCTCACAACTGTTAGATCTAAAGAGTACTTGACTATTTTTCAAATCCAACAGTTATAAACTCGAGCTCACAGAATCAGGTTTCTCACCATTCACGTCTAAATATTTTATTGCCAAGGCCATTGACAAAGGGGAACAACTGTATACCAGGTATAAACTTACTAATTGCATCACAAGCCCTTATTTCAGATAAATCGCACCTTCTTAACCGTGAGTATGTCAACTGAATCTGAAGCTTGACATGGCATTATTATAAAGAACAGTTTGAATTCCATTTGATCTCCTTAAAAACCACCAATAATGGTAAAATTTAGAGAGAGGAAAGAAAAAGGATTTGAGAGAAAAGAAAACTAGTTCTTCTGTTTTTTTTTTTTTTGGCGAAGAAAAGAAAACTAGTTCATAAGAACAAACTAGCTTTGGGAGGACTTCCTCTTTTACATTTCAAGCATCTGGCTTTCCCAAGAGACTGACCTAAAGTAACCAGAGCTGGATAAAGGCTTTGCCAATGGGGCGCCAACTTTATTTACCTCCTTACAAAAAGGTTAACCACAATTCTCCAACCGCATGAGAAAAGAGAGGTTGCAAAAGCCAAAATGGAGAATTTAACCCAAACCAAAAAAAAAACAAGCAGCAGAAACTAATGGAAGACAGAAAGATCAACAGGTTTCAAATCCCTACTTACAAACATACATTGCGGCAAGAACTTCACCCTACTCAGAAAATTGAAAACCTTCAAGTTTCGAAGCTGCCGACTTGTCCAAAAACCATACCAACCTCCCTTTTGTTGGCTGGACCATCCGTGCAGGCACTGACGGGCAGTCAGGTCCCACATCATCAATTGCTAAGTGCACAGCCTCTGCTTTGTTCTCTCCGGTGACGACCATAACCACGTTGGATGCCGAATTGATGACGGGCAAAGTGAATGTGATCCTCTCAGGTGGGGGTTTGGGGGAATCAGTTATGAAAGTTACCCATTCATTGTTCTCATCAAGCACTAAATGGTTAGGAAATAACGAGGCAACATGACCATCAGGACCCATTCCAAGAAGAACAAGGTCAAACTTGGGGCAGTCGCTAATCTCAGAAACACTGACCATTCGCGTCTTCACTAACTGCCGAATGCCAAACTCATACTCATCTGCAGCCTCCTCTGCTGACAGTGAATCATTGATAGAATGCACATGGCTGGGAACAACGGGTACCTGCCAATAGGAAATGCAAATTATCTTGAGCACATGGATGAATGAAGCAGAAATACCAAAAAAAAAATGAAACAATATATTAGCAATGGATCTATTCTGCCTTCTTTCATTTAAGCCTCTCAATAATGAAGAAATCACCATGTTAAACACTTTACATTGCAATATATAACACCATATAAGAGTGTTTCAGAATAACAGATGCAAATATTATCACCAGCTACCCCCAAGGGATGCAAATTGCAAAGCAATACTGATGAGCTACAGATATCACCAAGCAAGTCCACTTGTGATTTTCCTTTGGAGAGTTAGCAACATTCTTCCAGGGGATTTCTAAATGGAAGCACACTTGAAGTAGTTTTGGCGAATTCTTCCTTTCATTTATTAAGGGTGCGGGAAAAATAAAGAAGCAGGCCAGCCAAGAGGAGCTGTACTACTTCAGCAAGTGCCACAACTTTTTTACATGACAGATTACTAATAAGACTATAGTTTGAGGACCAGAAAATAGAACCAAACGGATCAAAATTAGACAAATTTACCCTCATTATAAGAAGCCTAGTCAATGTGTACCAAACTTTTTCTTCCGAATTTCAAAAAAGATATACCTTGGCTGAACTATAACTAAAAAAATCCACAGAGACAAATCCTATGTCAAGTCCTGAAATAATTGAGAACCATCTACTATTTAGGTTATTTCGATCCCATTTCAGACTCCCAAAATGCCTGCATAACTTGATTAGTCAATCTGGTGGAAGTTTATGCTCAAAGGGCCAAAGTAATCCCTTTAGGAAGCTTTCAATAAAAACATGCAAAATTATAATTATCAATGAATCGCAAACTTTCTTTAGTTACAATCATGTTTAGAAACATTAGTGTGCTGACTTTAATGACAAACAAAGAGGGAAATAAACCGTCTTGATTAGGCTATATATAAATATGGTAAGAACATAATGAATTTTTAGTTCATAAGAAATGTGACTGTTATGTGTGTAATCCACATTATTGAAGATTTTTGTGTGACATATGCTAGTGACCTCTAGCATTATATGCACAAACTAGAATACTGAATCTTGCACCTACATCACATAGTTCAAATCCCAATCAGCTGATATGCATCTCAGATGCTAAACAATACTAAGATGCCAGCAAATGATATAGATACATGACTTACTAAGCTCAACAGATAAACAAGAATACATGAGTTAAAAAGGATAAAGTTCTAACATGGTTCTGTTAAGAACTCCCAATTATCATACCAACCAGGAAACTGATAAGCAACTATTAAGTCTACTATGCTAAACCTTACCAATTTAGATTTGCAGCATGACTTACTCAGTTAAATTCACTTGAGAACATGTTCATACATTCAGTTTTGAGTCTGAAAATGAGATAATAAACAAGACAAAAATGATTGACGTCCTACTTTGCTTGGAGCACCAAAACTCATGCTAAACCGAGCCTTTATTCCAAAGCCCAACAATTTGACAGTTTTACTTTTACAAGCACATGGACCAGACTTGGTGCGACACATATACATAGTAGACAAAAAAAAGTAAAACTGCTAAAAAGGAAAACAAAAAAGCTTATTCTTCGTTTGGTATAAATGAGATAAGGCCCTCGAGCCATACATAGGGAATATGTGGCTAATGGAGGAGTAATCACATAAAACTAGTACAATAGAAACATCATTTACCCGAAGACAATGAAATGGATATCATATCAGAGTAAAATGAGTTGAATCTCTTGTTTTACTTTGGTAGTATCATATATTGGGTTAATGCAGAAAGATGAACGATGAGCAATGAGGACAAGCCCTTGAACCACTCTGCTGCCATATGGCTTACCAGAGATTCATATAATTTTGTAGTCATATGCAAGAGTAATAAAATACAGATTGAAAAAAACAGATAAAGAAGTTCTTAAAATTTATATTTTTAATGTTATAATTCTAAATTGGAAATAAACTGTTCTCAAATAACACCCACATACCTCCTTGATGTAATTACAACAAAAGATGTATCACACTGTTTGAGTTTTTACAAAGATCACTATATGGAATGCCAATAAATCACTGCTAATAGAGTAAATATCTTTTTTTCTAATCAGAAGTTTACATTATACTTATCAAGCAGAAAATAAAAGAACCCATCACTTTTTTTGCAGTCAAGTTGTAAGTTGCATTCCTATAATGATGATAACAAACTAATGACTAAAGCAAGAAAAACTCGAATAATTTCATTAAGTTATAAGTGTTATGTACCCGCTTGTGCTATTGCCAACAAACATCAGTCTCCGGATTAAATGCCTTCTTACCCAAATAGACAGATAAATAACCCCAAATCATGATTAATTCCTCCTGACCAGTATTTCATCCTTTTTTCCCAGATGCAAATTTTTTCATACAATCTTCATGTCTCCATTTGTTACTGCTTAAAACTAATAGAATAACCCAAAACCCACAATTTCCAAGATTTTTCTATGACCACTCATTTGAGGGGGATGCTACTCAATCATTTCAGCCGAAGGCCATACCCTTTTGTTTTCTAAAACCTTGTACTATCAATGGATGCACCATTTATGGGCAAAATGGAAGAAGCCAAAGAAGATGGTATTGTCACATGCTTTGGAAAACTGCATCAGATTTATGTGGACATAGAAAAGGAAGGCTAAAAGAAGCATGGATGGATGGCATTGGAAGATTTAATTAAAATCATTTTCTAAAGTAACACAGGGCACTGTATCATATGGCAAGAAAAAGAACTTTGGCTGGATGGTGATGAAAGACAAAGGTTTGCTAAAGATGTAAACTTTTCCTAAAGTGAAAACGATTGTGCTTCATATGGCAACCAAAAAAACCTTCGGCAATAGCTGTAACCTGCACTAGAAGCCAAGTTATTAACACAATTCACTAGCTGCAAAATAGCAACAAAAACGGAAGTATCGATCACGAAAAATATAGGAATTTAGTGTTGAAAGATCAACCTCCCATATACTAGAAACTTAATTTGATAAGCTAATAAAACCTTTCAGTTCACAAACATTTGTTTCCAAACCACAGCACGACAAATCATGGTCTAAAGAACTAAAGCAGTTAACGCCTTCTACTAAAGGCCAAATGTTTCAGATCCATAATCAATGTTTGACGAATCACTAAATTAAAGAAAGTAACGACAGTATAGGTGGGAAGAGATTTTGCACTAAACATATATGTGTGGGTTAGTTACAGTCAAGCAAAACCTAGGATTGATAACAATTTTAAGAAGGTGAATCTGTACTAACACAGCTACACCCCACATCAAAAACTGAATTTGCTTACTTAATTAGGGTAAACGAAACAAGAAATAGTCATCTCCCTTTTTCATTTGGTTCTTACAGAAAGAAAATGTGGGAAAGAAATCAAAAGGTTCAGAACTTCAGATTTTCAAGAAAGGCCACCAACTTCAAGCATTTCACTTCAATGTTCCTGAGAACCACACAGCGTAGAAAACATAAAAAAAAAGAACTTTAAGTAAATGTACAAACCTTGGACAAAAGGCCATCCTTAGCTAGCTTATAATTGCTATCAGCATGGTTTTTCGCCACAACACGTTCATCCGTCCAAAGAATATACCATTTAGCCCAGTCTACAGTCTTGTTATAGGGAGCTTCACAGAGTTTTCTGTTTCCCACCAAAATATTAAACAAGAACACCAAAATCACAACCAAAAAAACAAAGATAGAAAGGAAGGCATTGATACCCCATTAAGCCAATAAGAGAACCACCAGATAAAGCAATGGCAAAGACGCCTCGCTCCTTCACTGATGCCTCTGATAACTCAGCAATATAGTCCGCCAAATCAGTTCTAAGCTCATCCAAACTTTCGTGAATTCTCAACTCTCCTCTATCTTTATGAACCCCAGAATGAGCCATTCTTTCAATAGGTTTAACAACTCTACTAAAAAAACATAAACAACAGCAAGAAGACCAAATTCAGATTAAAGAAACTCATCACAGACAAATATCATTTACAAATTTCAAGGTGAATAAGAAAACTAACAAAAAGCAATTTCACATATTTACTATTAAAAATAACCAAGTAGAGAACAATAATAACCATTTAAAGGAAAATGTACCAGAAGATGACACAGCCACCAGCTAACAGCTCATGGGCAATAAATTGAATTAGGGGAAGACAGTTCTAGATCATTAACACACTCCATAATTCCAAGACCCGAATTGAAAAGTATCGGATACACGCAATTTTAGAGCCATGAAACAAAATGATAAAACAATAAATTGGTTAAAGCAAACAAATCACTGTATGTATCGAATTCGAATTGAAAAAAACAAGACAATCTATCAAATTGGTCCGATCATGATTGCTTAGAGATCGATGTTAAAAGAAAAAAAAAAGGCAAAAGAACTCAATCAATTTGATATCCTCATAAAGGATGATTTCACAGCAAAAACAGACATACCCAGATCATAAAACAAGCTCAGCTCACATACCCATTACATCAAGAAACTAAACAAACACAGATTTGACATGCAATCTGAGATTCATGTAACTGCAACAAACAGCACTATAAAACATAATAAAGAAAAGAAGAAACGCTTACAAGGAAGAAGAAGAAGACGAGAGATGGGTGTCAAAGAGAAGTAGGAAACTGACGAAGATGGAAGCTGGGGTATCAACACGAAATTATTATATAATGACAAAATATATACACACCCTATATATCTATGTATATATCGTACAATTTTAGTTTCTAATCCATTTACTGATTATAATAAACCTTCTGGGTTTCCACGTGCATCCAATGATCGTGACAAAAACTCTCTCTCTCTCTCTCCCTAAAGTAAACTGATTAATTTAGATTGTGAAAGAATTCTTTAAAAACAAACCAACCCTTTCATCTCTCTTTCTCTTTCGTCTTTTTTACAGATGATGAGAAAATCCATCTAATCCTATATCCTCTGCTATAATATCTATCCTGATTCAGAAGAGAGAGAAATACATTGTATCAGGAGAAAATCATCATTATTTTGAGTTAATGTTGCTATAGAGAACCAAAATACATAAATTTTGTGTTAATAACTTAACTACTTTGTAGAAGTATATTTATAGGCGAAAAGAAAAGGAAAAAGAAGAGCAGTCCTTAAAGGAGAGACTAACCAAACACCTGTCCAGATCATATGCTGACAAACGAACCAATTGGTACTGTCTTCCAAGTCTAAAACTGAATATTTTGCTCTTACAAGCCCGTGGGTTTTTATTTGTATTTAATTTTATCTAATTTATTTCAACCATAATCATAAAAATTGTTTTTCCCGCTTCAATACTTTCTTCCTTCTAGAAAATATTTTCCTCTCTTTTAACTTTCTTTTAATTTTCATTTTGCTTGTCTCCTCAAAGCCAGCTAATTTACACTTCGTGTCTGTATGTATCTGTCTTACGCTTCACCCCATCACCTTCTTGATCCCATATATTCCTCCACTATGAACAAATATATTGTGTGAACATGTACATTGAAATAAAATGTGCTACATAATAACTGTCCCATGATCAATCAAAAAAATAGCCGAGAGTAAAAATAAATTAAAATAATTTTTGGTTAAAACAGTTTTAGAGTTAAAAGCGATTTTATATTTAGAAAAAATGTGTTTAAAATCCAGATTCTTAATTAGAATGTAATTTTTAACTTCTTATTTTTTTTCATTTTTTTTAACTAGCTTTTGTTTCTTGAAAGCTAAAACCCTTTAGAAAGTCAGAACAAATGTTATTTTATAAGGTTCACTTAAATTCTACATGTTTTGTACTCTGTATTGGATTATGCCTAATTAAGTTTTGGGCAGCTTATTTTTCAAATTCAAGCTGATTATTTGAGAAGTATTGCTAAATGAAAATTTTAACCGACCCTCAACTATTCATTATAATTACACCACATCTTTAATAAAAAAAAACACTTTTTTTTTAAAACTTAAGCACTAAACTACTTAAGCATGCCGATTAAATCTTGGTTTAGTGGTAAAAGACTAAGGTTGAAGAACCGAAACCACAAAAATGAGAGTAAAGAGTTGTTGGAAAACCCGAAAAGTATTAGTTTAAATCAAATGGTTTTAATTTAAATAGAAAAAGTGTAAATTAAATCAAAATGCATCAGTTTAAATCAAAAGTTGTGATTTAAACAGAAAATGTGTGAGATTTAATAAAAAAATTTAAATGGGCACGATCTGATTAGTTAAAAACTAACAAACATAATCGTAAGATTCTCACTAAATCTGAAAAAATCATATATTTCCAACTAAAGAAACATGACTTTCCAAAACTATTTGAAGATGTGTTTATGCATCTATAAATACCATGACTTCCTACTTTCAAAACACAATTCATTTTTTCATTATTTCTTCTATATTTTTCTCTCAAAACTCTACCATAATATTTCAGTATTTCAAAGCAGAATTAAATGGAAGTTTTTCAGATTTTGATATCTGTAGATTTCAAGTTTGAGACTTAGTTGTATTCTAGAGGACTATTTGTCTGTAACCCATAGCAAACTTGTTTATTCAAATGGGGACGAATAAAGCCTTAAAGACAGTGATTACTACATGCCTAAGTCTTTATTCTCATATTCTGTTCCAGTTTAGAAAATAAATTTACAATAATTTTAAGGCTTTAATTCTGTCCAACAAAATGGAGACAAAATCATTCAAAGTGATGAATCAAGACTTTGTCAAGCAAGACAGATTTAATGGAAATAATTTTAGTCGGTGGCAAGACAGGATTATGTTCTTGCTTACTACGTTAAAATTTTCCTATATAATGGATCTTAATCTGCAACAAAATCCTGATGATCCAGTACCTAAGGAAAAAAAGCAGCCTTAAACAACAGTGATCGAACAACTACAGAAAGAGAAGAAAAAAATAGAGAAGGACGAATTGCTGTGTCATGGGCATATTCTGAACACATTATCGGACTGTTTGTAAAATCTATTCACAGACATCAAATCGGCTTGTGATATTTGGAATACTTTGGAATACAAATGCAAAGCGAATGAATAAGGTACAAATAAGTATTTAGTTTCAAAATACTTTGATTTCAAAATGAATGACAATAAACATGTTTTAAGTGCGTGAATTATAAGTTATTGCCAATAAACTCCGAGCTTTAAAATTTTTTTTTCCTAAATCATTCTAAGTGAGGGGTTATTATAGCTAAACTTCCCCAATCTTAGAAGGATTATGGAAAAAGATTGTAGCACAAATCTGAAGACTACACTTTAGAACAAATTCAAAACATCTTCAAGTTGAAGAAGAGTCATCTTTACATGACAAAAGTAGTAATGTTCAAAGTGGTCTTAAAGTGCATCAGAGGAAAATTTAGTAAGACTAGAGAAAAAAATTTAAGAAAGTAGATGTCAAATACATTTGAGGATGGCAATAACATATCAATTTGTTTGGTTTGATTTGTTAAAGCTGTGAGGCTATTTGGCCTGTATGCATTTAAATTTATAATTTAATTTAATTTAGTCAATTAAATTATTCAGTGACACTATAAATTTACATGAGATATTAAATTGGGATTTATTATAAATTTATAGTAAAAGTCACTGTGAAGATTTGTTGCTATGTTTATAGCTTATTTGTGTGCATGAGTTATTTTCAAATAAATTTTGACATGAAAAGACATGGTGATATATATGCCTAGTGGGAATGATACAAAATCTCTAGATTTATTTGTATAAATATGTGTTCAAATAATAGTATCTTGCTTGAGATGTTACTGTTACATATAAGTATGAAGTGTATATCTTTAAAGAATAACATGAATATGAGTAACATTGTGTTGTTGAAGCACATTGATAGGAGTTATTGTGTTTGTGCATGAAAACTAACATGGTTGGTACATATGTTGGAAATTTTAATTATAGATGCACATGAAATATGATTACATGTTGATAATGTTAATCTAAGAGTTTAATGGAATTTTAAACTAATGGGGTTTAAAATTTCAAATATTTATGTGATATATATATATATATATATATATATATATATATATATATATATATATATATATAGAGTAATTATAAATTATAGAAAAGCAGAAAATTGAGTTTATTAGAACTCTCAAAGTGTGGGGGTATTTGGAATAATATAGAGTTCAAATCCTAAAACAAAATAAAGTGAGAAAGCATAATGGGGTTATGCTTTGAGTCATTAATAGTGCATTATGAGAATGCACAAAATTAGTAGAATCCTTGGTTCTCTAAGTAAAACCATTGATTTGATATGAACCAGTTGTATCAAGAGGATACATTGATGTCATGGTAATCCAGTTGTATTAAGATGATACATTGATGCTAGTCAGATGATGAGAGTGAGAAATATAAAATACCCAAGAAGAGGTAATATCTCTTGAAAGAGCAATAGACAAACTTGTATGTCTCACACAATGAAATCCGAATTAATTTCCTCGACAACAACTGAGAAAAAAAATACTGAATGAATTAATTAGAAATTTATTGTTGAAAATAAATTTTGTGGGGACATACTATGCATTTAAAATCCATACTTTGTGATAATAAAGTTTTGTAAGAGGCACATTAAATAGTAAGTCTAAACATATCAGTTTTAGACATGAGTATGTGAGACTATTGATACAAGATGGTATCATTACAATTATATATGTAAAGTCAAGTATGAACTTGGCTGATCCACTTACTAAAGCACTCGCAAGAGACCTAGTAAGTAATACATCTAGTGAGATAGGGCTTAAACCATTTAAACATATTAGTCTTAGACATGAGTATGTGAGACAATTGATACAAGATGGTATCATTACAATCGTATATGTAAAGTCAAGTAAGAACTTGGCTAATCCACTTACTAAGGCACTCACAAGAGACCTAGTAAGTAATACATCTAGAGAGATGGGGCTTAAACCATTTAAAAGTTAGTAGTGATGGAAACCCAATCTAATGCTAGTAAACCACTAGTCATAGGCTTTAATTGGTAAAAACAAGTTACTGTGATTGATTGTTGATATTGTTACAAAGTGGGCCCATAATTGAGAAAGATAATATCGTCCGTTACGTTTTAAATGATGAGTTAAACTCTTAATGAAGTTATCAAATGTGTTCTAGTAATGGAAACACAAGAGGAACTTCATCTATAAGAATGAAGGAGTAGTTATAATACTTGTATTCGTAAAGTAAGGGTAAATGTGTATTTTAATAAATATGACAAAGAGTTAAAATCCCAGAAGGCTGAATGAGGATTGAAGGAGACAAAGGTTGGAAAAAAAAAATTTCAGGACGTGGATATTATTAAAAGAAAAGAAAAGAAAAAGTTAAAAAAAAAAGAAGGTTCAGAACGTTCAGGGAGGAGCAGAAGAAGAAAAGGAAAAAAAAAGTGGCTGAAATTGTGGCAGCCACTTGCTGCCAAAGTTAGACCAAAGTTTCTAAATGGAAAACAAGTGTAAAACACGTGGAGGGAGGAGAGGAAAAAAGGCTGCTTGAGTTGAAAAAAATTTTGACTGTCGAGAGTTTTTGTGTTGCAGCCAACTTATATATAACACACTAACTTGTAAACGTAAATTTTTCCTTACCGATTTCGTTAGTTTTCTCTCAAATTTCTCTATTTTCCCTAAACACTTGGGGACTCAAAGAAATGCTGAAAGAGCAAAATTTTGGAGGGGTTTTCTGCGAAATTTTATAGAGAATCACGAAAAGCTATCAGAAAAGGAGAAGGTAATAAAGAAATGGTTATTTTTGAATTTCTGACATTTATGAAGTTTTTTTGAATTCAAAGCGGGAATTTTCAAAGTGTGTGGTTTATATCGAATCGAAGAATAAATTAGAAAATTTATATAAATATGATGTTAGGTGTTGACGATCTACAATTGGGGGAAATTCTGAGAGAAACAAGAAAGGCAAGGAAATGATCCACGGGTAGCTTTAAGTGCTACGTGGTGAGTTGGATTTACTTTAAGTAATCTGAATAAAAAATCAATTATTTGGTGATAATATTTAATTTAATTATTAAAGTATTATTGGGTGGTAGATAAATCTTCGGGTGGATAGGTATGGTATAAATGTTGAAATCGTAGAAAAGTATTATGTGAAAAGAAATAGTATTAGAAAAATGAGTTGATTTAATAATAAAAGTGAGAAGTGAAATTCTTGATGAGGTAGGGTTGAGATATTGATATGAATTTTTGAGGAGGTAAATTTTAGTGGATCTTAACAAACTTTGATGGATGATTTGATAAGATTTTGGATGAAATTTAGTGAATATTGACAAGTTTTAATGGATGATTTGATGTGATTTAGGATAAGAGAGTCTTTGTGGAAAATTTTATATAAATTTGAGAATAATCAGAAATGCCAATTTAATTGTTTTAAAATTATGTTGTTTTTTATGTTACTGTTCATATGTTCATTTGAGATAATTGTTCATCTGTATATACATTAAATGAGAATAAAAGAACCGGGAAGGTTGCTCGTCTTATGAGATTGAAAGAACCGGGAAGTTAGCCGGTCTTATAAGATTGAAAGAATCGGAAAGACAGCCGATCTAAATGAGAATGAAAGAACCGGGAAGACAGTTGGTCTAAGATAATAACAACCTGTCGACAGGTGGGAAGACATTCCCATCATAATCATTCATACATTTGCATATGTTTTAATTATTGCTGCATTATTGAAATGCTGAGGTGTGATGTATCATTGTGAATATAATTATAGATGATTGAGTTTCTCAGAAAGAGACAATTATGATAATATTATTGAAATACTGAGGTGTGATGTATCATCGTGAATATAATTATAGATGATTGAGTCTCACAGAAAGAGACAGTCATGATGAAAATATTATTGAAATGCTGAGGTGTGATGTATTATCGTGAATATAATTATAGATGATTGAATCTCACAGAAAGAGACAGTTATGATGATAGTATTATTAAAATGCTGATGTGTGGTATGTTATTTTGAAATTATTTATAGATGATTTGGTCTCACAGAGAGAGATAATTATGGTAAGCAAGAAGCAGAGAATGATAAGAACCATCTAAATGATGGACTTTATGATGAGAACCTCATTACGAGGTAATGAATAGATAATTGATGGTCTTAAGGTGGACCAATGATTGAGAAAAAGATAATGATAGAGAATGAATCGTAGGACATGTGTAATGATAGTAGAAAGTTGTCATCAAGTTATGTGAAAAATAAAAAATTAAATATTAAAGGACTATTTATAGAATTTGGAATACTTTTAGTAAATTTAATTCACTGAGCTTGTGAAGCTCACTCATCATTGTACAATGATTTTCAGGTAGCAGGCTTGACAAATAATTTGGTGAGTTGAGGTTCAGAAGAAATCATTTCTGTAAGCCACATGCGTGTCATCATCCTCAGACTAATGAGAAAATAAAAGGAAAAATTTATTTGTAAACATTCATGCATTTTACATTGTGGTTAATGTTTAAAGATCATATCGAGGTAACTCCCCTGTTGAGGGTTGAAGATTTATGTAAAATTTTTCTATTGGTGTTATTTATTTTATTGTTGCATATAAGTGACATGCTTGGATTTTAAAAATATGATGACACCGTCTCAAGGGTGGTCAACCTGGGATGGGTCGTTACAATTTTGGTATCAGAGCATTAGGTTTTATAATTCTGTAGACTGCATAAAAAGTAAGAAAGAGAAAGATTAAAAGAAATAATATTTTAATGAACAGTCTGAGGATGTCACGTGGATGTGCTAGATCTAGAGTTAAAGTAGTTGAATTGAAAAGGGTGTGGTAGGCCCCTAATATTTTGGACAAGTTGAGGTTGAGTCTGAATCTGTAGTTCCTAGAAGGGAATGTGTTGATAGTATGATTGATATTAGTAAAATAAATGATATTAGTAAAGGTATGAGAGAATCTGAAGTTGAAAGAGATGAGCTAAGATAAACTCTTGCACCTGCTCTTGAAAAGTGAAGGTAATAGATGATAGAGTTGATAGCTTATAGCATTGACTTGATGAACATGTTAGAGCAGTGTCTGAGGTTGTTAATCCAGTAATGGTAAATGTTCAAAGGGGAAAAGTGAGTTTACGCGTGAGATGCAGAAAGATTATTTTGTTAGATATATTAAGTTGAATGTCTTGTTGTTTAAAGAATCTAGGAATCCTTTTACGCATGAGTTTCGGGAGAAACATGTAGAGAGATTATTTGGTATTTTACTAGTAACTGACAGGTAGATGGTTGCCTTTGCTTCATTTGAGTTAGAATGAAAAGTTTTGTGAATAGTGGAAGGATATTCTTCCCAAGCTAAGTAAAAATATTGATAGACCATTAACTTGAAATAGGTTTAAGGAAGTTTTTCTTGATAGATATTTTCCTTATATCTCTAGAGCCCAACAAGATAGAGGTATTATTTATTTCGGGTAAATATATTAACTGTGGCTCTGTATGATAGCAGATTTATGGTTTTGTCAATGGTTGTACTAAAAATGGTAGACCTAGAGGAGAAGAAGTGTAAGAGGTTCAAAGATGAACTATGTTTTAAGGTTTAATCGAAACTATCTTACATGAGGTATATGAATTATGTCAGATTGGTGGATATATTATTTCAGATCGAGAGAGATGTGATTGAGTTTAAGGGAAAGAGAAAGAGTGGTCAAAGAGGCTTAGACATGAAAGTTATTGAGGTAGTGGCAGTATGAATGTACAGGGTGGGAGACCACCCAAATGAGGCGTTCCTTGTCCGAGGGAACTGAAGTACAAAGTCAGAGGAAAACATGATCTATTACTTCAATAGCTCAGAATGCTATTTGTGGGACCCTTAGAATTGAGAGACAGATTATAGGAACTGGAAGTCATGGAAGAGGAAGTAAGTATGCCACCAAGTGGAAATGATAATCTAATGTATGATTGGGATATAAAAGTTTATTATAATTATATTCAGATAAGATATTTATTCCAGAATTTTCAAAATTTGAAGTGCTTTATATGTAGAGAAAATGGACTTGTCAATGTTGGTTGATCTTGATGCAACCCATTCTTTTGCATCTAGTATTCATATAAAGTCTATTAAAATATGTATTAGTCATTTGATACAAAAAATATTTTGTTGAAGTTTTCACTAAAGATGGAGTGATAATAATAAATGTTTACAAGGATTATGTGATTCGTATCAGTGATAGAGAAGCTGAAACTGAGTTATTATCTTGGAAAATGATATAATTTCATTTAATTTTGAGAATGAATTGGTTGTTGAAGCATTACGCTTGGGTTGATTATTCTGGTAAGAAGGTAGTGTTCAAGATATAGATGTGAGATACTTTCTAACTATCTTATTATTGCTCTGACCACTAGGAAATGATTGAAGAAAGGTTGTGAGGAGTATTTAGCATACATAATGGATCCTAGAAAGGAAAATTTGAGGTTAGAATAAATCTTAGTGGTGAAAGATTATTCTAATGTAATTCTTGATAAGTTTGCTAGGTTGCATCCCAGTAGAGAGATTAAATTCTCTAATGATGTGATACCAGGATCATCACATATATTTAATAGCACCCTACAGAATGACATCAGTTGAATTGAGAGAGTTTAACGTACCATTTTAAGAATTTTTGGATAAACCATTTATCGGACTTAATGCATTTGGGGAGCCCCATGTGTTGTTTGTGAAGAAGGAAGATGGAATGACAAGAGTGTGTATAGACTACATATGGTTGAATAAGAACAAATATTTTTTTTAGGATAAATAAATTATGTGAACAGTGCAAGAAGCGAGAGTGTTTTCTAAGATAAACCTGAGATCAGGTTATCACCAATTGAGGATAAAGAAGGGAGTCGTGCCTAAGACTACTTTTGGGACATGTTATGGTCATAATTTTCTTGTGATATCATTTGGATTGATTAATGTCCCAGAAACATTCATGGACTGGATGACTAGAGTGTTTAAACTATATCTTAACAAGTTTGTGCTTGTATTTGAATTATTGATATAATCTAAGAAGGAAAAACAACATTAGACAGTGTGTTAAAGATTCTGAGGAGAGAGAAATTTCAAGCAAAGTTCTCTAAGTATGAGTGTTGGCTAAATGAAATAACTTTCTTGGAACAGATAATATCAGGAAATGGTATAGAAGCTGATTCACAAAGGTAAAGACAATGTTAAGTTTGGAGAGACCAACTAATGTGGCTGAGATTAAAATCTTCTTGGGGTTAGTTGATTATTATAAAAGATTCTTTTAGAATTGTTTTTATTGTAACATTGTTAAACAGACCGACTAGGAAAGAGGTGAGATATGTATAGTAAGGGAAGTATGAAAAAACAAATCTCTCATTACTAAAGGAGAAATTGACTACGGCTCCAGTATTGGTGTTTCCTTTTGGTGATGAAAGATTTGTGTTTTATAGTGATACGTCATATCAATTATTTGGATATGTGTAACATAGGAAAGCTGTGACCCATACTTCTAGGAAATTGAAGATTCATGATAGAAATTACCATACTCATGACGTAGAGTTGACAGTTATAGTGTTTACTTTAAAAATTGGAGACATCATTTGTATGGAGCCACTTGTGAGATATTCATGGGGTATAAGAGTTTGACATACTTACCTATCTAGAGAGAGTTGAATTTGAGGCAAAGATGGTGGATGAAGTGGTTTGTGACTATAATTGTACAATTTTCTATCATCTAGGAAAAAAATGAGAAGGTGATAGCTGATGCATTGAGTAGAAAGTCTTCAAGAAGGTTAACTGTTATTGGAAGTCTTGATGTGACATTGATAATAGATTTAGAATAGATAAGAATGAAGTTAAATATCAGTGATAGAGAATCACAGTTAACAAATATGGTTGTACAGTCATCTATAGTGAAATGTTTTAGAGGTGCAAGGTAAAGATAAAGAGATAGAAAAGATTTAGCATTGAGTGCTTACTAGGAAGCAATATGAGTTCAAAATTTGAAATGATAGTATCCCGGTATTGGAACATAGAAATTGTGTTCCCAATAATGCAAAATTGAGGAATGAGATGATGAGAAAGGCACATGATGATGTAGATTCGATGCAACTAAATAATAATAAGATGTATAGAGGCTTGAGACAAAATTTCTGGCGGTCAGGATATAAGAAGGATGTAGCTGAAATTTTGAAGTGATATGAAGTATTATTGAGAAGTTTTCAGAAAGCCACAGGTACACGGTTGCAATTTAATATAATTTTTCATGCTCAGACAGAAGGATATGTAAGAGCAAATGTGTGAGTTCCCAGTAAGTTGGGACGATTACATGCCATCTATTGAAAACTATTTGTAATAATCAGTATCAAACTAGTATTGGGATGGCACTAATTAAGACATTGTATGGTATGAAGTGTAGCACTCCTATATGTTGGGAAGAAACGGGAAAGAGAAATATATCTGGTCCATCAATCATTGAGTTAACAGCAAAAAGGATCAACTTGGTTAGAGAGAACCGTGAAGCAGCACAGAGTAGATTGAATAGATGTTAACAAGAAAAGTTGAGTCTAAGGTAAGTAGGACCCTATGAGGTTGTTAAGGGGGTTGAATTAGTTGTGAGTAGCCTGGAGTTGCCTCCAGAATTAAAACATTTATATAATGTATTTCATGTTTCACTTTTAAGAAAGTGTTTACATGATGTTTCGAGCTAAGCTATAGAAATTCAAAAGGATTGGGTGTTCATAGTATCAATAAAGATTTTAGAGAAGGGAACAAGTTTTGTATAATAAAAGAAATTGCATTAGTTCAAGTACTGTGGCGAAATAAGTATGTTGAAGAGATTTTGTGAAAATGTGAGACAATTATGAAGAAATATTATTCACAATTGTTTCCGGAGTAAAGTGAGAAAATTTCAGGGATGAAATTTTTGTAAAATGGGTAGATTTGTAATACCTCTATTCATAAAGTAAGGGTAAATGTGTATTTTAATAAATATGACAAAGAGTTAAAATCCCAGAAGGCTGAATGAGGATTGAAAGAGACAAAGGTTGAAAAAAAAAATTGGGACGTGGACGTCATTAACAGAAAAGAAAAGAATTTTTTTTTTTTTTAAAAAAAGGTCCAGAATGTTCAGGGAGGAGCAGAAGAAGAAAAAGGAAAAAAAAAATAGCTGAAATCGTGGAAGCCACTTGCTGCCAAAGTTAGGCCAAAGTTTCTAAATGGAAAACAAGTGTTAAACACGTGGAGGGAAGAGAGGAAAAAGGGCTGCTTGAGTTGAAAAATTTTTTGGCTGTCGAGAGTTTTTGTGTTGCAGCCAACTTATATATATACACACACTAACTTGTAAACGCAAATTTTTCCTTACTAATTTCGTTAGTTTTCTCTCAAATTTCTCTATTTTCCCTAAACACTTGGAGACTCAAAGAAATGCTAAAAGAACAAAATTTTGGAAAAGTTTTCTGCGGAATTTTATAGAGAAACACAAAAAACTATCAGAAAAGCATAAGGTAATAAGGTAATGGTTATTTTTGAATTTCTGACATTTATGAAGTTTTCCTAAATTCAAAGTAGGAATTTTCAAAGTGTGTGGTTTATATCGAATTGAAAAATAAATTAGAAAATTTATATAAATATGATGTCAGGTGTTGACGATCTACAATTAGGGAAATTTCTGAGAGAAACGGGAAAGGTAAGGAAGTGATCCACGAGTAGCTTTAAGTGCTACGTGGTGAGTTGGATTTACTTTAAGTAATCTAAATAAAAAATCAATTATTTGGTGATAATATTTAATTTAATTATTAAAGAATGATTGGGTGGTAGATAAATCTTTGGGTGGATAGATATGGTATAAATGTTGAAATCGTAGAAAAGTATTATGTGAACAGAAATAATATTAGAAAAATGAGTTGATTTAATAATAAAAGTGAGAAGTGAAATTCTTGATGAGGTATGGTTTAGATTTTGATATGAATTTTTGAGGAGGTAAATTTTAGTGGATCTTAACAAACTTTGATGGATGATTTAATGAGATTTGGGATGAAATTTAGTGAATCTTGACAAGTTTTAATGGATGATTTGATGAGATTTGGGATGAGAGAGTCTTTGTGAAAAATTTTATATAAATTTAAGAATGATCAGAAATGTCAATTTAATTGTTTTAAAATTATGTTGTTTTTTATGTTACTGTTCATATGTTCATTTGAGATCATTGTTTATCTGCATATGCATTAATGAGAATAAAAGAACCGAGAAGGCAACCGGTCTTATGAGATTGAAAGAACCGAGAAGGTAGCCGGTCTAATAAAAAAATGAAAGAACCGAAAAAGTGGCCGGTCTAATGAAAATGAAAGAACCGGGAAAGCAGCTGGTCTTATGAGATTGAAAGAACCGGGAAGGCAGTCGGTCTAAATGAGAATGAAAAAACCGAGAAAGCAGCCGGTCTAAGATAATAACAACCTGTCAACAGATGGGAAGACGTTCTTATCATAATCATTCATGCATTTGCATCTATTTTAATTATTGCTGCATTATTGAAATGCTGAGGTGTGATGTATCATCGTGAATATAATTATAGATGATTGAGTCTCACAGAAAGAGACAGTTATGATGATAATATTATTGAAATGCTGAGGTTTGATGTATAATTGTGAATATAATTAAAGATGACTGAGTCTCACAGAAAGAGATAGTTATGATGAAAATATTATTGAAATGCTGAGGTGTGATGCATTATCGTGAATATAATTATAGATGATTGAATCTCACAGAAAGAGACAGTTATGATGATAGTATTATTAAAATGCTGATGTGTGGTATGTTATTTTGAAATTGTTTATAGATAATTTGGTCTCACAGAGAGAGATAATTATGGTAAGCAAGAAGCAGAGAATGATAAGAATCATCTAAATGATGGACTTTATTATGAGAACCTCATTACGAGGTAATAATGAGATAATTGATGGTCTTGAAGTGGACTAATGATTGAGAAAAAGATATTGATAGAGAATGAATCGTATGATATGTGAAAAATGAAAGATTAAATATCAAAGGACTATTTATATAATTTGGAATACTTTTAGTAAATTTAATTCTCCGAGCTTGTGAATCTCACTCCTCATTGTATAATGATTTTCAGGTAGTAGGCTTGACAAATAATTTGGTGAGTTGAAGTTCAGAAGAAATCATTTCTGTAAGCCACATGCGTGTCATCATCCTCAGACTAATGAGAAAATAAAAAGAAAAATTTACTTGTAAATATTCATGCATTTTACGTTGTAGTTAATGTTTAAAGATTAGATTGAGGTAACTCCCCTGTTAAGGGTTGAGGATTTATGTAAAATTTTTCTATTGGTGTTATTTATTTTATTGTTGCATATAAGTGTCGTGCTTGGATTTTAAAAATGTGATGACGTCGTCTCAGGGGTGGCCAACCTGGGATGGGTTGTTACAGTGGTGCCACTTCTTATAGAGGGTTATAGTTTGCTCTCTTGAGGTTCATGAAACCAGGATATAGCACTGGCCATAATAGTGCTAAGTGAAAATAAATTCTCACCGAAATAAGAGAATTGTGTGTGTAGTGGCTCCGGTCGTATCACATATGAATGCTGGTTTAATATAAAAGAATCATTCATTTCGATATGACTTTGAGTTAGTTACACTAATAGAAAGTTTTAAATTGAAAGATACATTTTTATGCATACAATACTTGGAGATATTGTGGTAGTATTTTTCAAAATTGGTTTTTCAAACAAGTGGGGAATTGCTAGAAAAATAAGAGTAAATGGTTGTTTGAAAACCCATAAGGCATTAGTTTAAATCAAATGGTTTTGATTTAAATAGAAAAGGTGTGAGATTAAATCAAAATGCACTAGTTTAAATTAAGAGTTGTGATTTAAACAGAAAATGTGTGAGATTTAATAATTAAACAGACATGATCTGGTTCGTTAAAAATTAACAGACATGATCGTAAGACTCTCATTAAATCTGAAAAAATCATGTCTTTCCAACTGAAGAAACATGACTTTCTAGAACTATTTGAAGAGGTGCTTATGTACCTATAAATACGACGACTTCCCACTTTCAAAACACAATTCATTTTTTCTTCTCTTTTTTTCTCTCAAAACTCTGCCATAATATTTTAGTATTTCAAAGCAGAATTAAATCGAAAGCTCTTTAGATTTTGTTGTCTGCAGACTTCAAGTTTGAGACTTAGTTGTATCATAGAGGACTATTCGTCTGTAACTCATAGCAAGCTTGTTTATTTAAGTGGGGACGAATAAAGCCTTAAAGACAGTGATTACTACATGCCTCTAAGTCTTGATTATCTTATTCTATTCCGGTTTAAAAAATAATTTTACAACAATTTATTTAATTTATTGGTTATTTTTCACACTTTAAGTGAATGATATGGTAGTTTTGTGTGCTTATATATGGAATATGTGATAGTATTGTAAGTTTATATTGTGTGATTAAATTTTTTTATCATCATACTTGTATAACATCTTAGTAAACTACTTGAGGCATAATCAATTTTGTTTGCTTAGATTTTGCTTATTTTGTCCCCTTTGCCAAATTAAGCAAAGTGGTTGAACACCACACCTCTTGTCCCTTAGGTGAGGGTTCAAATCCCCTCACCCATAACATGTGATGATTTCTTTTACTATAAAGAAAAAGACTTTGTTTATTTTGATTTTTAATTAATGATACTTTAAACTAATTTTACATGTTATTTTATTAGTGCTTGAATAAATAAGTGCTTAAGGTGTTGTTTACTGTGAATTTTTAAACAAGCCAAGCTTAACACATGCTTAATTTGAGTATCAATAATATTCTCAAACAAAGTCTCATATATAAATACGCACGTGTTTGATTTAAGACATAAGAGAATTAGTATCAATAATAGCAAAACGAAATCTCATATATACACACAGACATATATATATATATATATATATATATATGTATAGAAATGAGTACATGTAATTATAATTATGATTGCATGTATGTATCTATGCATGCATATAAATATGTTGATTTAATTCATTCATTGTTGAAAGTGTATGTCATTTCGGTCCTAATTTGAAGCTACTTGTAATACATATAAACCAACTTTATGTCCTCCTTCATTGTGTTTGTACTGAAGATATTATGTCAGCCATCATTTTCTTTAGTTTCTCTAACCTCCACCACTAGAAAAATAAAGATCAACATATAAAGAGAAGTTTGGAATCTCTTTCCAATAAAGTATTAACAGCGGCAAAAAAGAGAGAATTCAAGTTAAAAAAGAAAAGAAAAGATAGTATAAAGCCCCCCAGAAATCAAAATCCCACATCATGACAAATCAAGACTTGATACCTCAGTTTCAAGAATCTAGCAAAGGCTGACATAACTCATAGGGCCTTACATTGTTTACTCCTTTTGGAGAGAAGTAAGAGCCATGAACCATGTCTTGGCTGACATCTTCACCTTTTGATTCAATCTTTGACAAAAGAAAAAACAAACACCTTTGATTATCCTCTCAATATCTCACTTTCATGTTCAAATAGTTTCTTGAGAGCAACTTCTCGACTTTACCACTTTCTCTTTTTTACTACTAATAAATACAGCGTATGAAGGGTCTAGGATTCAGGAGAGAATAAAAACTAAATTAATGTTAAACCTGCTTTTCATTTAATTACGGGGAAGGAAATAACCTCTCTTTTTATTATGGGAAAATTACTTATTCTCTCTTATAGTTTGACAAAATTCATGTATGAAGATTCTTAGTTTCAAAAATTACGTATATCTCTTTGTCATATTCATAATTTTATTTTACTTAACACTTATCTCCCTACAATATCTGTTAATCAAAGTGTTAAATCAAGTAAAAAATTTTGACATGTCAGAAGTTATATCACTTTTTTACCGTTATATCAATTTTTTATATTTTGAATTTGTAATAAAATTCTTTCTTTTATTTGTTTTTCCCATATTCTTCTCAACCAGCTCCCTCTCTCCCTTTCTCATCTGGTGAGTGGTGACCAGGGGTCTTCCATTTTGCATGCAGCACTCTAAAAACCAAAGCAGGTTCAATAATTTGCAACCATCAGTACTATATAAAATAACTTTTTTCCAGTCATTTTATTAATCACATACTTTAATTTGCCATCGAACCAACTGACTGATATATAGCCACCGCCACTATCCCCATCAACATCCCTGAATCCAAAACAAAGAACATGCACAAAAAAATATAAAAAGGAAAATATAAAGCAAAATTAAGTTTAAAAAAATGGAACAAGAAAATAAACAAAGCTCTGCAATTCCTATGCAGCCCTTAACAATGAATCATCATCTCGATATCTGTGCAAAGTAATTCTTGCATTTTGCTCAAACTTTTAATAGTGCGGATAGTAGTGTATATCATCTTCACGACTTAACCAGGTCCCACAATTCTTGCGTCCCAATATATTAAGATCTCACCATTTTTGTTCCTCTCTTATTTCACATTCTCTCAGCTTCAGTTACCATTGATTAAATCACATCCTCCGTTCCTTGCGCCTCTGGCCTCCGATGACAGCGTCGGTAGATCTAATTAAAAACTTGATCGATCAATTTTTAAAAATTGTATAGGTCATGCCAAACTCTTCTTCACATGCATGGATTTAAAGTTGGGAACAAGTAATTGACCATCATATTTTGACAATAAAATTAGATTAATGAAAATTTTTGACAAATGAATACACAACTTGATAAGAAGATAGATTCAAGATTTCTTGTTCTTCCTAAAAAGAGTTCAATTAGGGCCGTAAACGCAACAAAAGAAAGTGGAAAACAAATCAAAATGGAGCTTCGATCAAACGCGAACTGCTTCTTCAAATAATGAGCTTGAAATCTCGAGTGAAAAATATGGAATCTTTGAAAGAGAAGAAAAATGTACTAGTGTTTCATGATCTGCAACAACTAGTCCATGACAAGCTACTATTAACTTGATCATTATTGTTAAATACAATTATTTATTTGGAAGAGAAGTACAATGATTAAACTGATTAAAATGGTATAAAATCCATTTTCACAGACATATAAGTCTTGCCATGCTGATGTATGAAGAGAGACAAAACTATTTACCAATTAAGATGCGGGACAAGTGAACACTTAGCTGAGTATTGTGAAACACGAAACTTTAAATGAGAATTAACTCTTCATCCATAATTCAACATGACTGCAACAAGTAAATGCCATCCTCTTTTTGGTGCCATGTCTTGGTTTTGGTTGAGTGTTCATTCTATTTCCTTTTTTCTCAACTAATTAATTGAAAAATGAAAATACATTGTCCTTTTGAGGTATACATACCATGGAATCCATTTGCAATTTCATGTATAGTTATGTTCAATTGGAGGACAATAAATTGCAAAATTAATTTGTAAATAAATTTACTGTGTATTTGAGTAAACATGTTGCAAACTCTATCAAATTAAGTTGATAGAATTTTGCAATTGAATAACAAAAAACTAAGTTTACTAAAGTTCACTCATTTTCTCTTATGGGAAGGTAATAATATTTTGCCTCGTGCATATTTTCTTAGGTTAACATAATATCATGTGATGGGAGTACAATAAATCACCAAATAAAAAGCCGACACTTGATAGCACTCAAGGACTTAAGAGTAATTTCACATCTTAGACGGAGCTATAATGCAAAGGAGACACCTGGCTCGTGAAGAGATCCAAACTACCCACAACCCGTCAAGAGGTTAAATAGGTAATTTTACTCAAGGATCCATCACAATTTTTTATTAGGGTAAGATTTTTAGTCATATATAAAGGTTCATTATTTCAGATACCTCATTCTTCACACATTCATTCAAATATTCTCTTTTGTTAAATCATCTTATTGCTCTTACATCATCTTCTGACTTAAGTATCGAAAGGGTTTCGTGAAGAATCAAACTTCAAACAATTTTTCCTTTTCAATATCTCCGTGCTTTGTTGACGTGAATCTGACCTCAGCTAACGTTTAGAGTTGACGTAATCTCACTTGATCGCATCAACACTAAGAATGTTAAGGGATATTTTAGGAAAAAAAATATTAAATTCAAATTTTTTTTTACATGAGAAATCAATTGAGTTCTAAAATTTGATATAATAAAGACATGTAGGAGGATCCAAGATGAAATAAATTATAGTAAAATAATAGATTATACACATAAATAGTAAATTTAAATTGCAAATTGATTTCAATAGATCATTTATTTAAAGAATACATATTTAAAGTAGAAGATGGTACTATGGTATTCTACCCCTTTATTAAATTTAGTGCTCATTTCATATATTATTTGCGTGCGTTGAGTTTTAATATGGAACAGCTCTGCCTATGTAGCACACAGTTTCTACTTTCTAGAGCCCACAAGTAGTAGGGAAAATTAATAAAATGTCATTTTCCATTATTGAAAATTGAGAACAACAAAGCAATTTGGTCAAGAGAATTTACAGTTGAAAATAACGTTATAGCCAATAAAAACCTTTAAATGTCCACTGAAATGATTGATAATCATCCACTTTAGATGCCTTGCCTTGCAAAATTTAAGATAATGAGCTAACGTGTGGGGATCTAATTAACTTGAGCAAAATTCTTCGTTTTCAACCACCAAAGTGAGTTTCCTTGTTGCACATGGTATCTTGATTGCTTTATCATATAAAATTATTCATATGGTCATTAATTGAGTTTGAGCACGATACACAAACTTTATAGTAATAAATAAAATAAATTATATTATATTATTTTTAATTTTATTGAAATAATATTTATATATTAAATTTTTTTAAAATTTACTATTTATTTTAAAACATTAATTTTTATCATCTAACAATTTCAAAATATTTTTTTTTTAAAAATCAAAATTTTAATTGGTAAATATAAAATTACAATTGTCCATTTGACAGTTTTATCCACTCATTATGATTAGATAAAATTGTAATTTCAGTCCTATAAAGCAGTTGGGTGTGCTGTATTTTCTATTTAGGACTTTTCTATGTATCTATAAACCAGACGATATTAATATCATTATGCATAAGATAATATCAAGGATGGAAGTATGTTTGGACCAGTGAGGGCACTTGTCCCCTCTGAAATCCCAAATATGCCCTTATAGTTTTAGAAAAAAATTTAAGTGCTCTTATTGAATTTTTTTTTTTCCCGGTTTACCACTCAAGACTTTTGCTATTTTGCTTGCACCCACATTATTAAGTCAACTAAAAAATTTCTTTGAAAAATGGAAAGTTGTACTCCAATTTCTAAGACCCAACCGTGTTCAATACTGCAATTTACAAGAAAATAAAAAATTGATAAATCCATAAAAAAAAAGTATTAAAGAAATAAAAGATGAGCTTAATTACTATATTCTCTCTCTCTGGTTGGTTGTAAGCGAGTCGAGTCGAGTAACTCCATACTCAAGCTCGATTTGAAATATTTAAATATGATATCGAGTTAAGCTTGAATTAAAGTTAAGTTATAAAAATGTTGCTCGAGAGTGACTCACGAGTTTTTCAAGCGATATATATATCTCGCTTGAACAAGCTAAACCGAGCTGTATTGAGTGTTTGATTTAAAAAGTAAACAAGCTTATATGCTTGAGCTTTATTGAGTTGAATGATATTATGCTAAAACTTGATTTGATAATTTTATGAGTAAAAATTTATGCTCAAAATTGACTCATAAAACATTATGAACAAGCAAAAAATGGTATTTCAAATCGAGCTCGAGTTGATTTTCAGCCCTACATTATGAACAAACTTGACTTTAGCTGTTTGCGTAGCATCTTATAGACTTGGTTGTTATTTTGGCTTAATGACCTTCAATTATTTGGAGATAAAATGCGGGACCACTTAGAAGAGTTTGGTTGAGGTAAGAAGTATAATTTTATTTTTGTTAGGGGCTTTGATAAAATATGTTATATGAATATTTATTGAAGCTAAATATTGAATTTGTGTGCATATATAGGACAACAATTGAAGTTTGGAGATCGCAATAACAAGCTTGAACTTGTAAGAAAAAAGTAAAAAAATATTTTATAAAAATGTTATGTATGCAAATAAATTGTTTAGATTAATGCTTTATTTTTTTTAATTATATATTAAAAAAGAAATTTTTTTTTGAAATTTTGAGATTACAAAATTTATTAATTTCACCAATATTACGTAATAAATATTAAATAATCATTGTAGCTAGTGACTTGTGAGCAAATAATATCATGACTGATTACTATTATTTTTGTTAAATTGGTATGAAGATATGATCCTAAAAAATAAAGTAATCTAGAAAAATGATTAATCAAGTAAATATAATTCAAGCAACCTTCTCAGTCATATACATATCTTTACTTAAAATATGTTGTTCTTTATGTTTGTCTCATATATTATCTTATTTTATTCATTACACAAACTAAATTAATAATTTTGAATTAATTTTAAAAAATATATCTCAATAGAAAGATAATATTGGAGAATACTTTCCAAACAAAAGAAACTAATACAAGTGAAACATAATAACGCTCAAAGAAAACTCATGTTAAAGTAAATTTAGATAATATCTCTTGATTGGGATCTCGGGCTATTAAAAAATAATTGATTATCATAATGATCGGGACGAAGTTCGGAGAGATTAATTACTTGTAGAAAGGCTAGTGTAAACCTTATAATATGATTTTTCACAAAGAAAATTTGTTTTAATAATCACTTTATCTTCACTGACAAAAAATTCTTGAATCTGTCCCTAGATAATACGATTTGTTTTTTACCATATATATTATAATAATAATGGTTGTTAATTCCTAGATCCTGATTAGTCTCTACAACTATTTTCTGGTCAAAATTGGATCTAAAAGGGCATGCAGCTGATAGATTGCTGAATTTCAATTGGAGGTATTTTATCCATGATTTCAATAATAACTAAATTGCAATTTCATTTAAAGGAAAAATAAATCATGTTGATATCCTTGTCCCTTTTTGGCTAAGTGGGCAATATTGTACTTTAATTTGGTCTTTCCAATTTTGTCACTTTAGTGCCATTTTGCAGAATAATAAGCTACTATTGACTGCCTGTTCAATTCTTGTGTCATACCGGTCTCAATTGTGGGCCTTCATGTTGTCAAACTTCTAATTAAACTTCTGGTTTAATTAACTTGTATTGCCTTATAGCAGTTAGTCATTATGCTGATGATTATAATTGGAGTAGTTGAACTCCAAACATTGGTTTGGCTATTCATAAATATCATGTCTTGTCTTAATTAATCATTGAATGGTAATTTTAGAAAGCAATTTATATTTTTAATTATAAATTAACAAAAAATTTTTAAATGAATTAAATGAATGAGAAATGCTCAAGAATATGTTGGTATTGTTTGGGAATCTTCTTAAAATTGTTTTAATATCTTTTTAAGAAGATTGTCAAACAACACCATTAAGAATTTGGTGTTTTGAAATCTTGTAGTCGAAATCTCCTGGTTAACAATTTCTTAAGAATAAAAGAATTGATGTGGTATGAGTTAAAAAAAATTTAAGATAGATTTAAAATCATCGCGGTTTTATAAAAAAAAAAAGTGAGATTTGATCACTTATTTAAGAGTTCCCAACTGGGTATTTTTATTAGGCAGGTTTTTTTCCTAATTATGAAGCTTGGTTATGTATTTTTTAAAAGAATTGGGTGTTTTGAAATCTTATAATTGAATCTCTTGGTCAATTACTCCTTTAAGAATAAAATAAAGAGTTGTTGTGGTATGAGTTGAAAAAGAATTAGTATAGATTTAAAATAATCATGGTTTTAAAAAAAGAAGTGAGAATTGATCACCGATTTGAGATTTTCCAACTGAGTATTTTTATTTAAGCAGATGTTTTTCCTAATTAAGAAGGTTGGTTATATATTTTTTTTAAAGAAAATTCACACTTCCAACATTTCTAAATTTCAAATGTTACTTTGCTTCAAAATAGGAAAGAGATTTTGATGTTAGAAATGTGTTGTACAGATTTGTACCCAAAAAAGTGACTCCTCAATGCATGATGACCTTTACAGCCAATTGGTTGGTTAACCTAAACCTAATTTAGAATTTGTCAATAAGTGAGGAAATAAATATCCAAATCACATGACAGGACAGCGAAAAGAAGAACAAAAATCCACTTGTTTATTGGTCCACTTATCTATAATTACTCAAGAGGGACCTGCCAAAGAAATGGACATATTCTTTTTATCGATTGAGATACATTTTATGCTGTAGTATTTGAATTATTAGTTTTATTTTTATAATTATATAATTACATATTTTTAAATATTTATTCTAAATATGGGAGGAGATAATTAAATATAAAATTAATAGCACACGTTAATTTTTAAAAAAAAAGTTTAATTTACGAAATAACAAAATGATATTTATATATAATAATTAATTAAGCACACATGAAAATAAAAAGTAAAATTGTTGAGAAATACACTATTGTTGTGCTTGTGTCATTTCTGCATTTATGCATATATGCATTTCAATCTTTAGGTCATATTCCATTTTTAATCAAATAGAATATGACCTTTTCTGAGCCATGATATTCAATGGTTTATACCTATTATGGTCTTGGAATGGATCATCATTTCATAAAAGCCTTTATCCTTTGTGTGCATGGTTTTTTTTCTTTTTTTTTTATATATTTAATAGAAAAAAAAATAGAGAATGTTTCAACGGAAAACCTTAACCCTACCTTTATTTTTTGGGATCAACTCTTTGTAGTAAATATTGTTCTAACAAATTGCAAGTAGTCCACTACATCGTACAGGTTTTTGTTGGCACATAATTACTCTCCATATTCTTAAAACTCTCATCCATTGTGTTGTTGCCGTTAATCAGTACGACAATGATTAATTTTGCTGCAACCTCTATTGTAGCTAGGGATTGGCAGCATGTTTTTGGCATTGCTCTTGATACATTCAGAAGGTAAATGATACGAAAGAGCATCATAGCTGATTGGTGTGGCATTTGTATTTCTTGTCAGAAAAGCATGCGCGCACCATAAAACTTAAATATAATCTAAACATGTTAAATAATTTAAATAATATATAGATTAAAGGCGGAATTATATGGACCGTAAACATACATCCGGTCATTGAAGTTTTTCACTTATACAATATATTTTTCTCTCGGTATTAGTACTTTTAGACTCTCAGAACTCTCCAATTTGATGGTGCATGATCGAAAGAAAATGAGTCATTCCGAGTCTAGAGACCAAACTATGTATTTGTACTCGTTCTCCCATCAAGAACGTCCGTCCGTATTCCATACATTAGTTACCATAATTACTGGGCAACCAAAAGGTTGAGGCAGTCCAAAGGTTGCACATTTGGACCAGCAACAGATTGGTTACATTCTCCCACTTGGTCCATACGTTTAACCTAATTTAATCCCATTGTTTATATTTTAAGAAGTAAATATATGAATCATGGTAATAAGTCCTCTAAGAGTGAGTATTACCTTTCATGTATTACTATGCATTTGGTTCTTCAAGTATTATTCTTCATGTGGCAACATTTTTTAATGAATAAACCCTATATTTATTCTTGGTCCTATACAGATTAATTTTCTCAAAGAAATCAAGGTACACATGAATATGAGAAAACATCAAAATATATAAGAGTTTCATTAATAAACTGTATGTATACAATTACAAAATGGAACCAAGTCTCATTTTCTCTACATGATCCTTGAATTTCAAAGGTGGCATGCTCTTAGTCAAAAGATCAGCGATCATCAATTCAGTGCTAATGTGTTCAATGACCACTTTCTTTTCTTTTACACATTCTTTTATGGCTAAATACTTAATGTCGATGTGTTTACTTCGACTTCCACTTTTATTGTTCTTAGCTATAAAGACAGTAGCTGAATTGTCGTAAAAAATTCTCAATGGCCTAGATATAGAATCCATGACTCTAAGCCCAGAAATGAAAATCCTAAGCCATACACCATGTGAAGTAGCCTCAAAATAAGAGACGAACTCGGCTTCCATAGTAGAAGTAGCAATCAATGTTTGCTTGACACTTCTCCAAGAAACAGCTCCACCGGCCATCAAAAAAATGTACCCTGATGTTGATTTACGTGAATCAACATAGTCAGCAAAGTCTGAATCAGAGTAGCCAATCACATCCAAATTGTCTATCTGTCTATATATAAGCTTGTAGTCTTTAGTTCCTTGAAGATACCTCATTAATTTCTTTGCACTCTCCAGTGGTCTATACATAGGTTACTCTGATATCGCCTTAGCATCCCTACAACAAATGCAATGCTAGGTCTAGTGTGGACCTGAGCATACATAAGGCTTCTGACTGCAGAAGTATATGGAATGTTCTTCATGGGTTCCCTCTCAAAATCATTCTTCGGGCATTGGTTCAAATTGAACCTATCACCCTTCACAATGGAGTTACATTTGGTGAACAATCTATCATCCGAAATCTCTCTAAAACTTTGTTGATATAGGTTTATTGTGACAGTCCTAAAACACCTCGAGGTCTATCTCTATGGATCTTAATGCCAATGACATAAGATGTCTCACCCATATCTTTCATATCAAAATTTTTAGAGAGAAATTGTTTCACCTCATGCAGCAAGCCCTTATCATTGGTTGCAAGTAAAATATTATCCACATATAAAACAAGAAAACAAATTTTACTCCCATTGACCTTTTGGTATATACATTGATCTATGGGGTTTTCAACAAAACCAAATGAAGAAATTACTTCATGGAATTTAAAATACCATTGACGGGAGGCTTGTTTTAAACTGTATATGGATTTTTTAAGCTTGCAAACCAAATGCTCACCGTCATTAGAGAAGAAACCTCCAGGTTGTTTCATATAAACCTCATCCTCTATATCTCCATTAAGAAATGCGATTTTCACGTCCATTTGTTGCAGCTCAATGTCAAAATGAGCAACTAATGCCAAAATAATACGAAAAGAATCTTTCTTAGATACAGAAGAGAAAGTCTCCTTGTAATCAATTCCTTCATTTTGAGTAAATCTCTTAGCAACGAGTGTTGCTTTGTATCTCTCAATGTTTCCTAATGAATCTATCTTGGTCTTAAAGACCTATTTGCAGCCAATAGCCTTCGCCCAACTAGGAAACTCTACAAGAACCCAAACTCTGTTACTTTTCATGGAATTCATCTATTCTTTCATGGTATCGTGCCACAAGGTTGACCTTTTGCAACTCATGGCCTGTGAAAAGGTTTCAGGATCATTTTCGGCCCTAAAATTATAGTCAGATTCTTGTAGATACACAATGTAATCATTAGGAATTGCTGATCTCCTGTCTCTAGTAGATTTTCTTAATGTTGTACCAATGTCTTCCAGGGGAGCTTGTGGTTCAACTGGTTGTTCAAGAGCTTCTGATATTTTCTGAACTGTTTGATCTATTAGAATGTTGTCAGCAGCTTGTGGAACCTCAATGATTGATTGTTCAACACGAGCTTGTACTTGAGGTGTGCTATGAACTACAACCAATCTGTCATTTGATGTGGAAGGTTGAGATTCTGGATGATCATGTGCAGGTTCTGTATGATCATATGTAGGAACTAAGTTCCTGAATCGATCCCTCCCACTGATCATGTCATTCTCTATAAACTTAGTGTTTCTTGATTCCACGATCCTAGTAATATGAGTTGGATAATAAAACCTGTAACCCTTGGACCTTTTGGCATATCCAACGAAATACCCACTAATGGTCCTCGAATCCAATTTCTTCTCTTGTGGGTTATAAATCCTTACCTCAGACAGACATCCCCAAACGTGCATATGTCGCAAACTCGGTTTCTAACCTTTCTATAATTCAAATGGTGTTTTGGGAACAGCCTTGGTTGGAATTCGGTTTAATATATATGCAACTGTCTTTAGTGCTTCAGTCCACAAGGATGTAAGAAGATTGGAGTTGCTTAGTATACTCCGCACCATGTCCATCAATGTTCGGTTTTTTTTTTTGCAACACCATTCTAGTCCGAGGAACCAGGCATAGTGTAATGGGCAACAATCCTATGTTCTTGAAGAAACTTGGCAAAAATACCAGGTGCTTGTCTATTTTTTGTGTATCTACCATAATATTCTCCATCTCTATCGAATCTTACAATTTGTATTTGCTTTACGCATTGGTTCTCAACTTTAGCCTTAAAGACTTTGAAGGCATCCAATGCTTCATTCTTCTTATGAAGCAAATAGATATACATATATCATGAGTAATCATCGATAAAAGTGACGAAATATTTCTGACTATGTGCGTCCATGTCCAAACAACGTATATCAGTATGAATGATTTCTAATATGTTCGAACTCCTATTAACACATTTCTTGGACTTGTTGGTCTGCTTTCCCTTAATGCAGTCCACACAAATCTAAAAAATAGTATAATTTAGAGTACTAGGTACCCTTTCATTTACCAATCTCTTAATTCTCTCTGTGGAGATATGTCCTAATCTCCAATGCCATAACATAAAGGAGTCCTTATTAATTTTACACCTTTTAACGCCAGTTTGAACATGCATTGAACTATAAGTGGCATCATTTTGCAAATAAAGATGATAAAGACCATCAAACAAAATACCATTCCCAACACAATCAGTTTTATAAAATAAACTGAAAGATGTGTCTTGAAAATTAAAGAAATATCCAAATGGTACAAGTCTGGAAACAGAAATCAAGTTTCGTGAAAAACTTGGTACATAAAAGGTCCTTTCTAATTTTAAAATAAAGCCACTACTTAAAGTTAAAACGTAAGATCCAATCGCCTCCACATGTGAGCCCATCTTATTGCCTGATAATATGCTTTGCTTACTTCCCACTAGCTTCCTTAGGTTTTGCATACCCTGCAAGGAGTTTGTAATATGGATTGTAGATCCAGAATCGATCCACCAGGTGTTAATATTAACATTAACCATATTAGATCCATAACAAACAAACGAGGTTGGATTACCTTTCTTTTCAAGCCATTTTTGGAATTTGATGCATTCCTTCTTCATATGTCCCTTTTCTTTACCAAAGAAACATTTTTCTTCTTTCTTGATATCAATTTGAGGTGGTATTTTTCCTTTCCCCTTCTGATTAGATTTCTGATTGGCTTGAGATTTGATAGGTTTAGCTTTGTCTTTCCCACGGGTAGTAGCCAGCATTTCACTCTCACCCGATTCCATCACAAGTCTTTCTTCTTCTTGAACACACATGGTCATTAATTCATTGATTGACCATTTGTCTTTATGTGTGTTGTACAAGATTTTGAAAGGCCCGTACTGAGTTGGACGGGTGTTTAGAATGTAGTGCACCAGGAAGGACTTCGACATATCAACCTCGAGTTTCTTAAGTTGAGCCGTAATGTCACACATTTGCATTATGTGCTCGTGCACACCTTTTACGCTGGTCAGTCTGAGGGATGATAATTTCATTATCAGGGTGCTCGCCATTGGCTTTTCTGAAGTGACGAATTTGATTTCAGCAAATCACGAACTTTCTCATGCTGGTCGATAGAACCACGTATACCAGCAGTTATCTTAGTCTTGATAAACATCACACTGAGCCGGTTGGATCGCTCCCATTGCTCATATAGCATGACCGCAACTGGAGTGCTGTTATCGACAAATGCAGGTGGTTCGTCCTTCCTAATAGCATAATCATGTCCATCCACCCTAGATGGAGGACAATCTTCTCCTTTCGTACCTTATAGTTATCTCTCTTAAGTTCGGGTATGTCACAATATCAGAAAAACTAGTGGGTTGAGAAACTACATAAAGTCCAAAAGCTTATGTCAAGATTTTAGGTCTAATACTCTAAATTGCATGTTTTACCAATATAAAAACATGCTGAAATTGAATATAATTTTCATTAAAAATTACCTGTGGGCTAAATTTTTAATTCAATAAGATTCTTTATACTTTATGATAGATTTTATCAAACTATTTTTATTAAATTCATAATGTATATTATGATTACAGTTTGATGTTTTTTTATCGTTAAACATTATGATAGAACTATTAAATTAATTCTTCCTAACTCATGTGGGTAAATTAAGAAAAACTAATTTTAATATATTATCCTAATTAATTATATAACATAATAAAATCCTTGTGGGGTAAAATCATTATATTTATATAATTAATTACAATTAATGTCCATTATGTGATCCTAATCCACTTAATATAGAATTTTTATATAATTAAATATGTTGTGGCTACTCCTTAAATATTTAAAATTATATAGTTCACTAGACATTTATATTTACTATATTTTAGGCTCTACTTAATGCCTAAGAACAATTACGTAGTAACATAATAGGAAATCCTAAGAGTGCTCCCAGGATAATTGGTCGGGACAAAGCCTCATTAAAACCAGAATTCTTAGACAGAGCATTGTCCCAGATCATGCTGTCTTATGCCAACTGCAATTCTTTATGAATTATTCATAATTTTTAACTTAATTGTTCATACTAATATATTATGAACCTTAATATGTTATGCACAAATTAAGTTTTATGAGAATAACTTAAGTTTACATAATCTAACAATATCTAAACTTAATAATATGTTATCATATGTAAATAAAATTCTCATAGATAAAACATGAATTGCATAATTAAATACATTCTAAAAGCATGAATTGAAAAACAAAACATTCATGTGAAATATGAGCATTTAACCAAAATTGCACATATAGAACTAACATAAATACTATATATGCATAATCTTAATTTGAGCAAAATAATCACAAAAATTAAAAATGATTGTCCAATATTAAATTATTTATGTACTGAAACTATTTAAACTTAAATTACATGCATAACTATAAAAATAAAATTATACATACAAAGCAACATAATTTTAAGCATATAAATAAAATAAATACTTATAAGGGTTCATAAACATTATTTTTGCAAATAATTACAAATCATATGCAAAATAATGAAATTTCATAAAATTATACCAAAATCTGAACTTCCAAATATATATATAGTATTTCTGGAAAGTTATCGAATTCTGAAACTACAAGATATTTTCCTAAACAGCAGAAGGAAAAAACGGTATTTTTCAATCTACTGAAGCAACAATGGCATTTTTGAAAATGACAGATGAAAAAGGGTATTTTCAAAACAGATTTCTTCAACCTTCAGCCGAGTCGGTTTGGACCCGTTTTCAAAACCTAATTAAATCTTGGCTTCCAGGATACCAAGGCAAGATTTTAAAACTCAGAAATACTAGAAATCAAATTTCCTAATGATTTCTAACATTATTTTCCAAAAAAAAAAATCTTAAAAATCAAACTTTGAAATCAAATTATTTTTTCGGGTATAAAACGAAAGTTTTACAGATTGCATAATACTTCAAGGCAGAGACAAACAATGCTTGGATACCAAATATAAAACTTAAATATAATCTAAACATGTTAAACAATTTAAATAGCATATGGATCAAAGGCGGAATTATATGGACCGTAAACATACCTCCGGTCATTGAAGCTTTTCACTTTTACAATATGTTTTTCTCTCGGTATTAGTACTTCTAGACTCTCAGAATCTGCATTAGGGTTTATATTAAATAGAAACTTTATATAGAGCCCTTATTCCTAAAGGCTCCATGATTTATAGAATTACAATTATACCATTGGTTTAATTAATTCATAGAATTATCTCTTTTAACCCATTAGTTTTCCTTATTTTTATAATTGCCTTACTATGTGAGACCTCCTGGTTTAATATTGTGCTAGCAGTAGCTCATACTTTTATGTAACAATTAGATCCTATACAATAAATTAAAACTCCTTTTAATTTTGATTCGAATTAAAATCTTTTTAATTTTTTTAATTAAGAATTAATTATAATTACTTCTTAAGGACTTCTACAAGTCATGATTGATGTCTAACAGTGTGTCATGACTACCTAGGTAATATGAATTAATGTGAACCTTTCCATTGATAGCTATCATTCAATTCAATCCTTCCATTATGCAATATTCTTGATTAAACCTAAGGCATAGAATTACTGTCAAGCCTTAATTATTTAATCACATGTATCTTGATCTCAAGTCCATAACTTAAATGGTAAAATTAAAAACTCTTTTCTAATTTCACCTAACCTTAGCCAAGGAATTTCCAAGCTATGACCGTAATCAGATCACATAGGACATTCTCTCTCTTTTACTAAGAGTGATAAATCCTCTATTGTACACTCATATACCTTTATGTTGACCTTTATTTGATTTTAATGATGACAAAAATATACATTAAATTGTGCTAACAAATTTATCTAAATGTTTAAAGCTACAAAGATGGTTCCTCAAAAGTCAACCAACTAAGCACTCAATCTTAAACAAAGTTGAAGATCAAGATTAGGTACTAGAATAGTAATCTACGTAGTGTAACTCTCTTATTTAAGTACCTAAAATTTTCAAATGGCTCAATTTGCTTAAAAAAATGTTTTAAAAAAAATAATTTTGACTGGAAAACTAAACTTAAAACAAAAAGGTACGTTTCAGGTCATCTAGTCGACTTCATGAATATATAAAGTCAATTGAATAAATCTAGTCGATCGTATGATTCATAGAAAGAATCATTAAGTTGATTGAATGAATCTAGTTGACTGAATCAAACTATTCAATTGACTAATAAGATCCAGTCGATTGAATGATTCTTTCAGAAAATCTTTCAGTATACTGAATGAAGGTCAGAAATTTTTTGCCTTATGATTTAGTCAACTGAACAATCTTTTAGTCAAATGAATAGATTGCCTGAAACAAATTTGAATTTCAAATGAGCATTGAGTCGACTAAACAAAATCATTCATTAAACTGAATGTTCGAAAATAACGGTAATATTTCAAATCTGAAGCATCGTTCAGTGCAATAAATGCCCTGAACCACTCCCAAACGAGATTTTGGTGTGAGTAATGACTAGTAGGCTTTTAAACTATAAAAACCCATCATAAAATGAGAGAAAATAATAAATCTTAAGTAATTAATCTTCATATTCTCAGTTATATCATTCAAAGCTTTCTAAAAACTTTCATGAGTTATTCTTAAAAGTTTTGTACTTCTAAGTGAGATCTTTCCTTCTTTGTAAGAGCATTAAATACACGATCTCTCTGGTTCTTGATCAATAAATTTCCAATCATTGTAAAGAGGAAGACTTGGTGTAACTCTTAGACTTTTTAGGTGTTAAACACTTTTTGTAAAGAGTTCCTTAATTGGAAGAGATCGTGTATGGTTTGGGCAACACCCATGTTGCTTGAGTTATTAATGGATCACTTTAATAAGGTTCTTTAAAGAGAGTGGATGTAGGGTAAGATAAATTCGATATAGTCGAACCACTATAAATAGTGTTTGCACACTCTCTTCCTTATCTCTTTACAACTAATAGGATTTATGTTCCCAATAATACTGACTTGAGAAAGGAGATATTAAAATGGGCACATGATGATGTATATTCTATGCACCCAAGTAACAATAATATGTATAGAGGATTGAGATAGAATTCCTGGTGGTCAGGATTGAAGAGGGATGTAGCTGAATATATTCCTAGATGTTTGGTTTGTCAGCAAGTAAAGTCAGAGAATAAACATCTGGGAGGCTTACTACAGCCTCTTCCCGTGCTTGAATGATCATAGAAAATTGTGGGTACGGATTTTTTTTCTGGATTTTCCCATACCCAGAGAGGTCATGATGCAGTGTGAGTGATAGTAGATAGACTCTCTAAGTCATCTCAATTTCTTTAATTAAAACTAATTGGAGTCCTAAAAAGTTGGTTGAACTGTATGTAGCTGAGATAGTAAGATTGCAAGGTTAAGAAGCTTTTACAAAGCCATGTGTACACAGTTGCAGTTTAATGCAAATTTTTACCCTCAAACAGATGAGCAGACATAAAATATTATTAGAGTACTAAAAGATATGTTGAGGGCAAATGTGATGAGTTTCTCAGTGAGTTGGGATGCTTACTTGCCCTTGATTGAATCTGCTTATAATAATCAACATTAATCTAGTATTAGAATAGTACCGTTTGAGGCATTGTATGGTAAGAGGTGTAGAACTCCTATATGTTGAAGAAGTGGGAGAGATAAATATATTTGATCCATAAATTATTGAGTTAACAACTAAGAAAACCAAACTGGTTAGAGAGAACCTTAAAGTAGAACAGAGTAGACCAAATAGCTATGCTAATAATAAAATAAGACCTTTTGAGTTTCCAATGAGTGATTGGATGTATTTGAAAATATCTCCATGGAAAGGTGTGTTGAGGGCCAAAAAGAAAGGAAAGTTGAGTCCGAGGTATGTGGGACCCTATGAAGTTATTGAGAAAGTTAGGCTAGTTGTGAATAACATGGATTTGCCTCTAGAGTTGAAGTAGTTATATAACGTATTTCACGTTTCATTTTTGCAAAAGCGCTTACATGATGAATCTCATAATATTTTGAGCCAAGTTGTAAAAATTCAGGAAGTTTTGACTTTTATACAAGTACTAGTGAGAACTTTAAACAAAAAAAAAAACAAGTATTGTGTAATAAAGTAATTCCATGAGTTCAAGTTCTGTGGCGGAATAAAGATGTTGAAGAGATTACGTGAGAGCGTGAGGTAACTATGAAGAAATATTATCCACAATGGTTTCTTGAGTTAGGTAAGGAAATTTCAGTGATTAAATTTTTATAAGGTGGGTAGAATTGTAATACTATGTTCTTAAAGTAAGGGAAAAGAAGTAATTTGATAGATATTACATGGAAATAAAATAATATATATATATATATATATATAAAGATTTAGTATTATGAAAAAAAAACTTGACATAAATGTCCATGTTGCCCGTCCAATATGCAAAGAAGGCATGTTGGACACTAAGCCAAGTAAACATGAATGGTGGCAACAGATGAAATGGTTTTAAATATAATTTTTTTTTATTTTGATTTTCTTACCAAATCCCATTTGGTTTTCTTCTTTCTTCAATTCAAATTACCTACTTTCTTTAAACATCCGGGGACTCAAAGAAATGTTGAAGATTGAAATTTTGAAGAAGTTTAAGGGAGAGTTTTAAAGAGATTCGATGAAGCTTTAAGGAAAACAAAAGACAATAATGTGAATTTTATTTTTGAAATTATGTATTCATGAAATTACCCGGAATTTGATGTGGAAATTTAAAAGGGTATGAATTCTGGAAGAACTAAAGAATAAATTAGAAATTTTAATATGAATATTATGTCAGGTGTTGACGATCAACAATTGGGTGAAATTACTTAAAAGAGCAGGAAAGGCAAAGAGGTTATCTACGGGTAACTTTAAGTGATACGTGGTGAGTTAGATTTACCTTTAGTAATCGAGATAAATATGAAATATAAAGTGATGATATTTGAATTAATTATTGAACTATGATTTGATGATATATGAAAATTGGTTGATTGATATTATATGAATAATTGATATGGTAAAAATTTATTCTAGTAGAAGTAATATTATTGAAATAATAAGTTGATGAAATATATATAATGAAAGGATAAATAAAATTCTTGATAAGCTATGATTGACAATTTTATATTTTATGAGGAGAAAATTTAATGAATATGATAAAAATAATAATTTTGAGAAAGAGTTGGATAGTTAAATTGATGCTTGAATGTATGCTTGTTTTTATATTATTTCTCATATGCATATTTCATATTATTGCTCATATGCATGAAAAATAAAAGAACCAGGAAGATAGCCGGTCTAAATGAAAATTA
Source organism: Bretschneidera sinensis (assembly GCA_023935145.1). NCBI lineage: Eukaryota > Viridiplantae > Streptophyta > Magnoliopsida > Brassicales > Akaniaceae > Bretschneidera > Bretschneidera sinensis. The sequence goes on from CM043705.1 coordinate 50,159,849, forward strand.
AAGTACCGAGAAGGCAGTCGAACTAAATGAAAATAAAAGAACCAAGAAGGCTATCGGTCTAGCTGAAAATAAATAACCGAAAAGGCAGCCAATCTAATTGAAAATAAAGAACCGAAAAGGCAGTCGGTCTAAGCTGAAATATGTCGATATATGGTAAGAAATTCCCAAATGATAATACGAAATGATCTAATAATTTAAATTCATGTGTTGTATTTGTTTTAAATATTGATTATTATTGCTTGAGATGCTAAAGTATCATTCTTGATTGTGAATTTATTGATAGGCAAATGAGTCTCACAAAGAAACATATATGATGAAAAAGAAATATAACAGTATGATATGATAAAAACTGATTTGCTTGATTAATTATATGTTGTGAACCTCATAATGAGGTAAATAATGATGTTAAATTGATAATCTCAATATGATTAAATATATGATAAGAAAAATTGACACGATTAATGATTAATTTAAGATAAAATTGAGGAATGGTTGAAATTATAATAGGATGTTATTATTGATTTATATGAGATAATAGATGAAAGAATATGGGAAGATTATTTGAAAGATAGAATGATTATCTTTGAAGAAATAGATGGTTTATATTGATAAATTTGGAATGATTAAATTATAAGATATGACTGAAAGTATATAATCGAGTACTTCTAGTAAATTTAATTAACTGAGCTTGTGAAGCTCACTCCCTATTGTTAAATAATTTCAGGTAGCAGGTAGGATAGATAGATTTGTGAGCTGAGATTCAGACTGAGTCATTGTTTGTAAGCCACATGGTTCACATCCTCAGACTAATGGAAAGAAAAAAAATATTTGTACATATTCATGCATCATATGTTGTATATATTATTTCAGTTGAAATTTTAAAAATATAACTCCCTTGTTAAGGGTTAAGGATTGATGTATAGATATATATACATTCAGTTGATGTATGCTTTTATATTGTTGCATATATATGTCGTGCTGGGATTGCAAAACGTGACGACACCGTCTCAGGGGTGGCCAACCCAGGATGGGTCCTTACAATTTTGGTATCAGAGCATTAGGTTTTATGATTCTGTAGACTGCATAAAAAGAAAGAAAGTGGAAGATTAATATAAATTATATTTTAATGCATAGTCTCAAGATGTCAAGTGGACATAAGAGACATAGAGTTAGAGTTGCTGATCAGAGGGGGGGCATGGTAGGCTCCCAATTTTAAACGAGCTGAGGTTGAGATAGAGGTTGAGTTAGAGTGAGTTTCCTAGAAGAGAAAGTGTTGATAGTATAATTGATATTGGTGTGAGAGAATCTAGAGTTGAAAAAGATGAGCTAAGAGAAGCTCTTGAAAAAAAACGAATGTAACTGATGATAAAGTTGATAGTCTATAACATAGACTTGATGAACAAGCTAGAGCAGTGTCTGAGGTTGTTGTAAATCTAGTAATGGTAGACGTTCAAAAGGGGAAAGGTGAGTTTATGCAAGAGGTGCAAGGAGATTGTTTTGTTAGATATATTAAGTTGAATGCTTTGTTGTTTAAAGGATCTATGAATCCTTTTGAGCCTGAGTTATGGGTGAAACATACGGAGAGATTTTTTGGTATTTTACTAGTGACTGACAGGTAGAGGGTCGCCTTTGCTTCGTTTAAGTTAGAAGGAGAAGCTTTAGAATAGTGGGAGGATACTCTTCCTAGGGTAAGTGCATATGTTGATAGACCATTAACTTGGAGTAGATTTAAGGAGGTTTATTATTTTATAGATATTGCTCATATATTTTCAGAGCCCAACAAAAAAGAGGTTTCATTTATTTGAGGTAAAATATGTTTACTATGGCTCAGTATGATAGCAGATTTGGGGTATTGTTAAGGTTTGTATTGAAAATGGTAGGTATAAAGGAAAAGAAGTGTAAGAGGTTCCTAGATGGATTATATTTTGAGATTAGATTGAAATTATCTTACATGAGGCATATGAATTATGTTAGGTTGGTGGATATAGTACTTCAGATTGTGAAAGATGTGATGGAGTTTAAGGGAGAAGGAGAGAGTAGTTGAAGGGGCTTAGACATGAAGATTCTAGAGGTAGTAGTAGTATGAGCATACAAGGTGGGAGACCACCCCAGAGGAGTCGTTCGTGTGACAAAAAAAAGACCTATAATGCAAAGTTAGAGGTAAGCTAGATCTATAGCTTCTATAATTCAAATTAATGTTGGTGGGACCCCTAGATTTGGAAGATGGTCAGGTGGGAGTGTACTACCTAGAGGATGTAGTAATGTGATAGAAAACTAGAACGTGTTATAGATGTAACCAGATAAGATATTTATCCCAGAATTTTCCTAATTTGAGGTGCTTTGTATGTAGAAAAGGCGAAAATATTAATGTTGGTTGATCCTGGTGCAATTCATTCTTTTGCATCCAATGTATTTATGAAGTATGTTGATGTTTATATTAGTCTTTTGATGCATAATCTTATTGTTGAAATTCCTACTGAAGATAGAATTATGATTAAAACTATTTATTGGGGTTGTGTAATCTGTATGAATGATAGAGAGTTTGAAGTTGATTTTTTTTCTTTGAATATGATTGATTTTGATTTAATTTTGGAGATGAATTGGTTGACGGTGTATCATGTATGGGTTGATTGTTTTAAGGAAAATGTACTGTTCAGGATACTTGGACAGAAGCAGTTTAACTTTCAGGGAAAAACATATACTTGCAAATTGTCTTATTTCTGCCTTGACTGCTAGTAGATGGTTGAAGAAGGGTTTTGAGGAGTATTTGGCATACATAATGGATTCTAAAAAGGAAAATAGGAAGTTAGAAGAAATCTTAATAGTGAAAGATTTTCCTAATGTGTTTCGTGAAAAGTTATTTAGATTTCCTCCCAGTAAGGAGATTTAGTTTTCTATAGATGTGATTTTGGGTTCAACACACATATCTATAGCACTTTATAGAATAACACCAGCTAAGTTGAACGTACCGTTTTAAGAATTTTTAGATAAACAATTTATCAGACCTAGTGTGTTTGGAGAGCCCATGTGTTGTTTGTGAAGAAGAAAGATGAACCGATGAGATCGTGTATAGACTACAAATAGTTGAATAAGATAACTATTAAGAAAAAATATCCTTTACCTAGGATAGATGATTTATTTGAAAAGTTGCAGGGAGCAAGGGTATTTTCTAAGATAGACCTGAGATCAGGTTATCACCAATTGAGAATAAAAGAAGGAGACGTGTCTAAGACTGCTTGTAGGATATGTTATGGTCACCATGAGTTTATTTTGATACCATTTGGGTTAACTTATGCTCTAGCTGTATTCATGGACTTGATGAATAGAGTGTTCAAACTATATCTTAACAAATTTATGGTTGTATTTATTGATGACATTTTGATTTATTCAAAAAATAAGGAAGAACATGTGAAACATTTAAATACCGTGTTGGAGATTCTGAGGAGAGAGAGATTGTATGCAAAATTTTCTAAATGTGAGTTTTGGTTGAATGAAGTAACTTTCTTGGGACATGTAATATCTGGAGATAGTATAACAGTTGATCCACAACAAGTATGTGCAATGTTGAGTTGAGAGAGACCAACTAATATGATTGAGATTAGAATCTTCTTAGGGTTAGCTGGTTATTATAGAAGATTCATTTAGAATTTTTCTACTATTGTAGTACTATTGACTAGATTGATCAAGTAAGAAATGAGATTTGTATGGTCTGGGGAGAGTGAGAAAATTTTCCAATTATTAAAAGAGGAATTGACTGCAACTCCAGTATTGGTGCTTCATTCTGGTGATAAAAGATTTGTGGTGTATAGTGATGCATCCCATCAAGAGTTGGGATGTGTGTTGATGCAACATAGGAAGGTAATGACATATATTTCTAGGTAATTTGGGAATCATGAGAGAAATGACCCTCCCTATGACTTAGAGTTAGCTACCATAGTGTTTACTTTGAAAATTTGGAGACATCATCTGTATGAAGCCACTTGTGAGATATTTACTGATCATAAGAGTTGATATACTTAAATACCCAAAGAGTGTTGAATTTGAGACAGAGGTGTTAGATGAAGTTGATTAGTGATTATGATTGTACGATACATTACCATATAAGGCATTAAGTAGAAAATCTACAGGAAGATTAGCCGTTATAGAGAGTCGTGATGTGAATCTGATAGTAAAGTTGGGGGAGATGATAATGAACTTAAATATTAGTAATAGATGATGATTATTGGAAAACATGGTTGTACAATCATCCATTGTAAAATGATTATTAGAAATGCAAGGTAGAGATGAGGAGATAGAGAAGATTAAGCAAGAAGTGCTTAGTAGAAAGCAATATGAGTTCAAAAATTAGAAATGAGGGTATTTTGGTATTGGAACATAGGATTTATGTTCCCAATGATGCTGACTTGAGAAATGAGATATTGAGAGGGGCACATGATGATGTATATTTGATGCACCCGAGTAACAATAATATGTATAGAGGTTTGAGATAGAATTACTGGTGGTCAGGATTGAAGAGAGATGTAGCTGAATATATTCATAGATGTTTGGTTTGTCAGCAAGTAAAGTTAGAGAATAAACATCCAGGAGGCTTACCATAGTCTCTTCCCGTGCTTGAATGATCATAGAAAATTATGGGTATGGATTTTGTTTATGGATTTTCCCATACCCAGAGAGGTCACGATATAGTGTGAGTGATAATAGATAGATATTCTAAGTCATTTCAATTTCTTCAATTAAAATTAATTGGAGTCCTAAAAAGTTGGCTGAATTGTATGTAGTTGAGATAGTAAGATTGCAAGGGGTACCTTTGAGCATAGTATCAGATAGAAATTCTAGGTTTATATCTAGATTCTAAGAGGCTTTTAGAAAGCCATGTGTACACAGTTGCAGTTTAATACAACTTTTCATCCTCAAAAAGATGAACAGACATAAAAGATTATTAAAGTACTAAAAGATATGTTGAGGGCAAATGTGATGAGTTTCTCAGTGAGTTGGGATGCTTACTTTTCCTTGATTGAATTTGCCTATAATAATCAACATTAATCTAGTATTGGAATGGCACCATTTGAGGCATTGTATGGTAGGATGTGTAGAACTCCTATATGTTGGGAAGAAGTGGGAGAGAGAAATATATGTGATCTATAAATTATTAAGTTAACAACGGGTTAAAGAGAACCTTAAAGCAACGCAGAGTAGACCGAATAGCTATGCTAATAAAAGAAAAAGACCTCTTTAGCTTCAAGTGGGTGATTGGGTGTATTTGAAAATATCTCCATGGAAAGGTGTGTTGAGGGTCAAAATGAAAGGAAAGTTGAGTCTGAGGTATGTGGGACCTTATGAGGTTATTAAGAAAAATGGGCTAGTTGTGAATAGCATAGATTTGCCTCCAGAGTTGAAGCAGTTACATAACGTATTTCATGTTTCACTTTTGCGAAAGTGCTTACATGATGAATCTCATACTATTTTGAGCCAAGTATAGAAATTCAGGAAGTTTTAACTTTTATACAAGTACTAGTGAGAATTTTAGACAAAAAAGAACAAGTATTGTGTAATAAAGTAATTTCATTAGTTCAAGTTCTGTGGCGGAATAGAGATGCTGAAGAGATTATGTGAGAGCATGAGGTAACTATGAAAAAATATTATTCACAACTGTTTCTGGAATTAGGTAAGTAAATTTCGAGGACGAAATTTTTATAAGGTGGGTAGAATTATAATACCCGTGTTCTTAAAGTAAATGTAAAGAAGTAATTTAATAGATATTACATGGAATTAAAATAATAAATATGAAAGATCCAGTATTATGTAAAAAAAGGGCAAACACTTGGATGTCTAGGTGTTGCCTGTCCAGCATGCAAAGAAGCAATGCTGGACACAAAGCTAAGTGAACATAAATGGTGGCACCAGATGAAACGGTTTTAAATATAAAAATTTCATTTTTTTTTTGTTTTTATTTTTCTAACCAAATCCCGTTTTTCTTTCTTCAATTCAGATTACTCTCTTTCTTTAAACACATGGGGACTCAAAGGAAGGCTGAAATATTGAAAATTTGAAGAAGTTTATGGGAGAATTTTAAAGAGATTCGAGGGGAGCTTTAAGAAAAACAAAAGGTAATAATGTGAATTTTTTTTTGTTGAAATTATGTATACATGAAATTACCCGGAATTTGATGTGAAAATTTAAATGATATGAATTCTGGAAGAATTGAAGAATAAATTAGAAATTTTAATAAAAATATTATGTTTGGTGTTGACGATAAGCAATCGAGTGAACTTGCTTAAAAGAGCAGGAAAGGCACGGAGGTGATCTACGGGTAACTTTAAGTGTTACGTGGTGAGTTAGATTTAATTTTAGTAATCGAGATAAATATGAAATATAAAGTGATGATATTTGAATTAATTATTGAACTATGATTTGATAATATATGAAAATTAGCTGATTGATATTATATGAATAATTGATATGTTAAAATTTTATTATAGGAGAAGTAATATTATTGAAATAATGAGTTGATAAAATATATATATATATATATATATATATATATATATATATATATATATATAATGAAAGGATAAATGAAATTCTTGACAAGATATGATTGATAATTTGATATAATATATGGTGAGATAATTTAATGAATATGATAAAAATAATAATTTTGAGAAAGAGTTGGATAGCTAAATTGAATGCTTGAATGTATGCTTGTTTTTATATTATTACTCAAATGGATATTTCAAATTATTGTTCATATGCATGAAAAATAAAAGAATTGGGAAGGCAACTATTAACTGAAAATAAAAGAACCGGGAAGGCAACTGGCCTAGCAGAAAAAAGAACCAGGAAGGCAGCTGGTCTAAATGAAAATAAAGAACCGGAAAGGCTGCCAGTCTAAGCTTAAACATGTCGACATGTGGGAAGACGTTCCCAAGTGATAATATGAAATGATTTAATAATTTAAATTCATTCATTGTATTGCTTTTAAATATTGATTATTATTACTTGAGATGCTAAAGTATAATTCTTGATTGTTAATTTATTGACAGGAAAATGAGTCTCACACAGAGACAGATATGATGAGAAAGAAATATAACAGTATGATATAATAAAAATTGATTTTCTTAATTGGTTATATGTTGTGAACCTCATAACGAGGTAAATAATGATATTAAATTAATAATCTCAAGATAATTAAATATATGAGAAGAAAAATGGATATGTTTGATGATTAATTTAAGATGAGATTGAGGAATGGTTGAAATTATAATAGGATGTTATCATTGATTTATATAAGATAATAAATGAATGAATATGAGAAGATTATTTGAAAGATGGAATGATTATCTGTGAAAAAATAGATGGTTTATATTGATAAATTTGAAATAATTGAATTATAAGATGTGACTGGTAGTATATAATCGAGTACTTCTAGTAAATTTAATTCACTGAGCTTATGAAGGTCACTCCCCATTGTTAAATAATTTCAGGTAGCGGACAAGACAGATAGATTGGTGAGTTGAGATTCAGACTGAGTCATTTTCTGTAAGTCACATAGTTCATATCCTCAAATTAATGGAAAGAAAAAAATATATTTGTAAATATTCATGCATCATATGTTATATACATTATTTCAGTTTAAATTTAAAAAATATAACTCCCTTGTTGAGGGTTGAAGATTATAGATATGTATACATTCAGTTGATGTACATTTTTATATTGTTGCATATATGTGTCGTGCTGGTATTTTAAAACGTGAGGACATCATCTCGGGGGTGGCCAACCCGGGATGGGTCGTTGCAATGATATTGTATTTGGTGCCTACAATGAATCTATGTGTCAAGAATTTTTTAAGTGTACGCAAGGTAAATTTGAAATGAGTATGATAGGTGAGTTTACCTACTTTCTTTGACTTCAAATCAAACAATCAAATGGAGACATCTTCATCATTTAATTCAAGTACACCAAGAACTTGCTAAAGAAGTTTAGGATGGAGAATTCAAAGCCAATTGGCACTCCCATGAGTACCTCTACAAAGCTTGACTGAGATGAATGAGGTGATTTTGTAGATACAAAAAATTATAGAAGCATGATAAGAGCTTTATTTTATTTAATAGCTAGTATACCCGATATTTGCTAGATTCCAAGTTAATCCTAAGAAATCATATATTGTTGCTGTAAAAAGAATTTTAAGATATTTGAATAGTACTCAAAATCTAAGACTATATTATTCAAGAAAGTCACTTTTTGCGCTAGTTGGGTACTCGGATGCTGATTTTGCCAGTTGTAGAATTGATAGAAAAAGTAATAGTGGAACATGCCAATTTATAGTTGTTATGTTAACTTCTTGGTTTTCAAAGAAACAAAATTCCATTGCACTATCAACCGCCGAAGCTGAATATGTGGTCGTTGATAGTTGTTGTGCGCAAGTTTTATGGATAAAACAATAACTAGAAGACTATAACATGTGTTTTCAAAACATTCCAATTTTATGTGATAACACCAGTGCTATCAATCTTACCAAAAATTCAATTAAGCATTCTAGGACCAAACACATTGAGATTAGACATCACTTTATAAGAGATCATGCTAAAAAGAAGTGATGTCAAACTTGAATTCATACCTATAGAAGATCAAATTGCTAATATTCTTACTAAACCTTTAAATGAAGAAAGTTTTGTAAAATTAGAATGTTAATGAGCTTGAAAAACTTTGAATGTTCATATATTTGATTGCATTTCATTCATCATATACATAAATACCATTGAGTGAATGAGCATTAACTCTTATTTAATGTTTCTCTCACTTAAATGACATAGAGAAATTAAAGCTTGCAAAAATTTCAATCTGGAGCTCTGATTTTTCTGGGAAAATCGTGATCCAGTCGACTGAATCTTTTCATTCAATCAACTGAATCGAACTCTTCAGTCAATCGAAAGACCTTTATATTTCAAACCCAACTTTCCATCATTTTTTAAGTCGACTAAAAGTTTCCTTTCATTCGATTGAATGCATGACCTTTCAGTTTTTAAAAACTATATTGGATTACTAAAACTCCATTAACCTAACTTTAAGCTTTCTCTCTCTCATTCTTCAACAATTTCTCTCAAAATTTCTTTCATTTATCTACATTTTCGGCCTCGAATCACTTGCCCAAATTGTTACCCCTTTCAATTCCTTCAAAATTAGTTCATTTTCTGTTATAGAATTTGAAACCCTAACACAAACTATTTTTCTCTCACCAGAAATCCAAATTTTTTCTTTCACAAATTCAATCATTTCTTCCTAAATCATTCATTTAAACTCAAATTCCTCCCCATGCCCTCTTCTTGTCACGAATTTCCCAAATCAATGGCATGAAAGAACCAAGCATCTGAAGAAAATTTATTCAGGGGATGAGAATCCCACTACACGAAAGAGAAAGGTTGCCTCTCGATCAGAGAAGGGAAAAAAATAAGGAAGTAATCCACCATTGGGCAACCTTGATGCCACCAGTTTTCAGGATGACAAAGCTAAAGAATGGTATGACACTACCATTAAGTATAAAACTATCATGCCTGATAGAGCTGTCGATTTCTCATCTCTTAGGCTTAATAATTTTACCCTTAAGCCTCTATTTGATCGATTAGGATGGTCTGACCTAGTGACTTTGAATGAAAATATTATCCTAGGCTTATGCACCAGTTTTACGAAAATCTAAAATAGTCTTCACCCTTATCAACTTGTTTTTCCACCTCTAGCTGTTGATCATTAGTAACATGATATCTAGGCAAGTTAGTAATATTGGTGCACTTATATATGTCTTGATCATTACCTTGATTCTGAAGCACTTTGAGGTAACTCTTCCTAAGAACGAATCTAAATAACTTGAGTATACTGATGTGATCAATGATTCGTCTCTCAAGAAGATGGATTGTATGATTAGAGACAATGTGGTTATCTCCAAACCCATGAAAAATGTAAGGATTGGGAATGAAGCTCCTGGTGCAATAGCAGATAAGGAACCAGGCATTCCTAGTGGCTCTCAGCAGAGGATAGTAGATGTAGGAGGCTCATATAGTTCTCAGGATGCAATCCTTTAGGAATTGGCTAGCCTTCAAGTCACCATGACCAGCATACAGTAGGCTATTGATGCCAGGATTGAGGATCTCTGGGTTGGATTGCAAGTGGTGTACGATGATCTCTCCTCCTTCCGTACTGACTCTCAAGGCGCCTTTGCACTTCGCGATCAGAATGTTGAGATGCATGATCAGATTAGAGCGATCCAGGATAGTCTTCGTTACCATGGTCCCTCTATTCCTCCTGAACATGACTGGATACACTGATATCTTCTTTTACATTCTGTAACTCTGGACCATTTTACAAGCAACATTTCTATTTCATGCATTTTTAGGATATTTTCAATGATACTTGCTATGATGTTTTTTTTTTTTTTTCTTATGGAAGCCTTCACTATTATGGTTAAATGTTACCTTTACTAGGCTCACAGGAGACTCAATTTTTATATATGTTAGTTCACTTGTAGCTCATAATAATCCTACTTTCTGTTATATACCTCGTTACTGTTTATTTCAACTTGTATACTCATATTTCTAATTCGTCTTGGGAGAGCTTAGCGTCTCTGTTTTGAGCTAAATTTTCACATACAGATTTGTTTTGTCCTTATCTTTTTTATCTCTGGAGATAATAATTTATTTCTATGTCTTTTGGACTCCTATTTATGCTATTGACAAAAAAAGAAAGAAAATTGAGAAAATATGTAAAATGTGTTATATGCATAGATTAAGGGGGAGCCTAGCTCCTTTTAAGTGATTTAAAGAACTTTTAACTGCCTATATTACTGGTTGAGTTATTTTTTGAAAATACAATAGGTTTTTATCATAAAAACAGAGGAGACTCTATCCGTTTTTCAATAAAAACCAAACACTTGGATTTCAAAACTGTTTTTCTGCTAATGATTTTGTCATCATAAAAAATGGGGAGATTGTTGACCCTTATTTGATTTTAATGATAACAAAAATATATATTAAATTGTGCTAACAAATTTATCTAAGTGTTTAAAGCTATAAAGACGGTTCCTCAAAAGTCAACCAATTAAACACTCAACCTTGGACAAAGTTGAAGATCAAGATTAGGTATTAGAAACTAATGTAACTTTCTTACTTGAGAACCTAACTTTTTCCTATGGCTCAATTTGCTTAAAAAATGTTTTGATAAAAATCATGTTGACTGGAAAACTAAATTGAAAACAAAAAGGTATTTCGGGTCATCTAGTCGACTGAATTAATTCATCCAATCGACTATATGATTCTTAGAAAAAATCATTAAGTCGACTGAATGAGATCCAGTCAACTGAATGGTTCCTTTAGAAAATCTTTTAGTCGACTGAATGAAGGTCAGAAACTTTCTGCCTTCTGATCCAGTAGACTAAATAGATTGCCTGAAATAAATTTGAATTTCAAATAAGCATTTAGTCGATTGAATGTTCGAAAATAACGGTAATATTTTAAATCTGAAGCGCCATTCAGTGCAATAAATGCCCTGAACCACTCCCAAATAGGATTTTAGTGTGAGTAATGGCTAGTAGGCTTTTAAACTATAAAAATCCATCATAAATGAGAGAAAAGAATAACTCGAGCAGTTAATCTTCATCTTCTCATTTATATCATTCAAAGCTTTCTAAAAACTTTCATGATTCATTCTTAAAATCTTTTAACTTCTAAGAGAGATATTTCCTTCTTTGTAAGAACATTAAATACAAGTCTCTCTTGTTCTTGATCATTAAATTTCCAATCATTGTAAAACAAAAGAGTTGGTGTAACTCTTAAAGTGTTTAGGTGCACTTCTTGTAAAGACTAACCTAATTGGAATAGATCATGTACAGTTTAGGCAACACCTGTGAAGTTGCTCGAGTTATTAGTGGATCACTTCAAGGAGGTTCCTTGAAGAGAGTAGACATGGGGTCGGAGAAATCTAATATTATCAAACCACTATAAATAGCGTTTGCACACTCTCTTCCTTATCTCTTTACTTTCAGCACTATTATATTTGTCATTCTTGATTGTGCTTGATTAAGTTTTCTAAAACTTGTTTGTTGTGTAAAAAAATTTTAGAAACCCAATTCACCCCCCTCTTGGGTTTGGACTTTAGTCTACATGGTCATACCCAATTATTACCCTATTTTGACCCATGATTAGACTCATATTTAGGTAGCATCAAAGCATGATGACCTATACACAAGGCATCCATGGTGTCTCAAGTCTAAGGATCTCTTGTACAACTCAAATGTAAGAACTCATATTGACAGCTAGTAAAATATTTATTAGGAATTTCTTAGTCGAGTCAGTTCAGTGTACTTATTTTCTAACAAGAATCTGCATAACTTGTTCTAGTGTCTTATACACTAGTGATCATGAGATCAATCACCCTCAAACTCCTTGAAGAAACATAGTATGTATTAATTTATCCGAATTTACTAATGCCTTTATTAATGATCATATGATTATGAACATTTAAGAATAAATCTTAAGGATATACATATCATAAGCATGATCTCATCATGGTGCTTATTTCAATTACTCTTATTTTATGGTATTTATCATGTAATGCACTTGCAGTGATTTATAATGAACATGATAAATAAAATAAATGCTTTTGATGGTCATTTATTACTATAACATCAAATACTATTCATTTGTAGGGAATACTACTTTCATGCTCAAGCATGGGTGATGTTTCATGCTGGAAATGGTAAAACTTACTTAAAGCTCTTTAGGGGGGACATGGTGTTTGGCTCTCTACCACCTCTAGTGCTACACACATGGGCCATGGTTTGGGAATTGTGTGGGCACTAAGTGAGCCTTCCAAGGAAACTTAAAGTACGGGCTCAAGGCCATCACGAGGGTGATTCAGGTCTCCATGAAGTTGGGGGTTTTATAGATAGTGTTGGTGGCTCAGATGCACTACATTACTCTCTTCTCTCGTGCTTGAAGTTAGAACCTGGATTTTCTATCATGTGGGCTACTGGCTAGTATCTTGGCACCTTGTGGTCAAGCTCTTGAGGCATTGAGGCACCTTTTTGGGTTAGGTGTGGCTATCATCGGTTAGGCTTATGTGCAAGGTGTTGTCATTATCCATGTGGGCTGTTATCGTGCAATCGTGTTTATGAGCGGTTGACCCTTAGTTAGGCTCATGGGCTATCCTCCGTGTGGGATGCATAGTGAATGGAGCCATTGGGCATCAGCAGGTGAGTGCGTCTATCTAGTTAGCACCATGAGAAACAACATTGTGCACCATTGGGGCCGAGTAGTGTTTAGATGGCTTTAGCATGGTTTAGGGTAGTATTGGATCTTTGTGGGCATGTAATGATGATGGTCAAGCACATTAGGAAGGCTTGGACATTGTCATTGTAACCTTGTGGCTGTTGGGACAATATTCTTGTGAGCAACTTAATGCTAGGCAGTATCATCAGTGGGCGTGCAGATCAGATTGGTGTGTGGATCTTGAGCTAGGAATAAGCTTAGATGACAACCCTAGGAAATTTTTAGGATGTCTCGTGGTTCTTTTAGGTCCTTGTCCATGTGCTCATAAGTGATCAAGTGCCCCTCAATGGGGTTTAAAGGCACGGGGCCTGATGAGGACCATCAACACCTTTTTGTGGTAATTCGCGTCGGTGGGATGAAGTGATTGGCTTGAGACTTGCATGATGAACTTTGGGGAAAGATTGATTTCCTTAGGCTTCTTAGCATTCGGTATGTTGGATCTTGCGGACTCCCTCATTCCATTAGAAATGTGAGGTGCTTATAGTGTGGTTGCTTGGTAGTGAGCTCGGCATTTGTGTGTGCATAAGCGAGTTTCTTGGTATGGTGGTTTGGGTTTCAAAGAGACTCAGATGAGTCATGTGGCCCTAAGAGTTGTGCATTGTGGGTTCTTGGGGTGAAACTCGGCTTAAAGAAAGGCTTGCCAAGACTTAAAAAAGTTTTGGTGCCTTTGGATTTTCGGAAAATTTGATGGATTGTGACACTGTGCACAACTCAATGATAGAGTGCACCATTAAATGATAGTGTGCACTCTTCGTGCACCATTATATGGTAATGCGCACACTCTACACGCCACTATGTGATATAAGTTTTACCTAAAATGTCATGCGCGAACATACCACACATTTCTATCTGATACTCATTTATTTAGGATGATATGCGCGTGCGCACACACACTGTGCAACATTATATGGTGTCACGCACCCACCATGCCCTATTATATGGTGTCGTGCACACCGCACACTAATATAGAATGCAATACTTTGCTATTAGAAGAACATTGTAATTTGTTAAGCTCTTTATGAAATTATTGCTAATTGTGGTTAGCCTTGAGCCTTTCAAGTCTTGCAAAATTATGATATTGATCTATAGATATAAGGTGTAAAATCCTTACACCACTCTGTAATGTTTTAAGAAATTTTTTTTTTAAAACAATTGTTTGATGAAATCTTCTATTCATGTGTAATGTATACACGTTAAATTTAAGATCGATCAAGTATTTCATCAATATAACTCTACAATGTTAACCATTTAACTTCATTCAAATATAACATCTATGAAACATTTATAAATATCTTAGCGATGTAAACTTTGTCATGCATGAGTAACATGAATAGAGTTGGTGTATTTGGTTTTAAAAAACACATTCGTTTTCTATTTTTATTCACATAAAATTGAAAATGAGAACAAAATTCTTTTGCCTACTAAAAAGAATTTTTTTATAAAAAAATTGATTGCACAAAATTTAAAAATCTAAAAAAGTTTTTTCTGTAAAATTGAAAAACGCTTTTTCTTTTGGAATTAAAAGATAAAAATGAAAACGGTTTTCATAGAAAAATAAAACAAAAGGTATTTTTCATAACCAAAAAATGCATATATTTATAATATACTATTAATGAAGCCAGAACCTCATTTTGTGCCGACCTCTCAAAATGTCTCGTAAACTCCTATTTAAATATATAAATAAAGTTATATATATAACTCAATTGACTTCAATTTCATGCATCTTTCTCTATTTTTTTTTTCCACATCCCACTCAGACTTAACTTCTTCACTCTCTTTATCTCTCTTATCTTTATATTAGAGCTTATCAATACACGCATATAGTGTATTAAATGCTAATATATATAAATGTACGTCCCACTAGAAACCGTGATACAACAAATACTAAGAATAAAATATATGCCCTTAAGCGCGTGCTCTCGTGTGTCTGCCAAGGAAAGACGAAGAGAAAAGACGGATAAGAAAAAAATAAACTAGAGTTGGATTAAAAATATTTTTCTAATTTTTTATTAATTTAACCAGATTAAAAATGTTAGAAAAAGTAATGGTAATTGATTTTGTGTGAGAAATTCTCAATTTGGCGATTTCAATATATATATATATATATATATATATATATATATATATATATATATATATATATATGAACTATACCAAAGTAAAATCCTATTTTTATTTAATGCCAATTAAAACGACATTTTATTATTGCTGGCAGGTGAAGCAGACGCTATTTTTTTTTTAGTGAAAAACTTGTAACATCTTTTGCAAGAGTGAGGTTGTCCAAAACTATTAATAAAGTTTTGTGCGAGTTTAAAATAACAATTTTAGACTCAATTTAATAAAAATAAAATTGTTGTCTTCTAATTCATTTTGTAGGTGAGAGGTTTGTACATAAATGTTTTGGAATGGCAAAACATACACACATCACCCAAGTACAAGTTGAGATTTAATTTAAATTTTTTTTATGCAATAACAAATGGTAAAAAAAGTATTATCCACTCACCTTTTTTTCCCATCTCTTTCTTTTCTTCTCTCGCTTTTTTTTTTTTTTTTTTTTTAACTACCATTTGTAACCTTAAATCTTATCGCTATTTGGTACATTTGGCCTACTACTTGTTTCAAAGTTCTCACAACGACACTGCCTCATGATGTTCCAAATTCAACGCCAGGTACAAAAAGAAAGTTATGTAGCCAAAATGTACAAAAAGAAAAATTTATTATGTATCAAGTTATAGCTAACAAATTTGTGGGTTAGTGAAATAGGTAACTTCATTCTCCAAACTCTCTTTGCTGGGATATTAAAAGAGCAGCTCTCCAGTTTTAAGGCTCTAAAATATCGCTAGGGCTCAGAATTCTGAGATCAGAAATTAAGGCTGTCATGAGTTTTGAATACTAACCATCCAGCAAAGTCAATACCTCATCTATAAGTGAGTTAATAGAATACGAGTTGATGCTAAGACCTCAAGACACCCAAATACTTTTGACTTGAGGCACTCACCAATGAGCCAATCACTAGACGAGGTATGCCATGAACATCTCTGTATCATCCAAGGGAAATTGCCTGAGTCGACAATCTACAAGATCCAAAGCCAAGCCACTTCCAAAATGCACTAAAATAAGCTAAAAACAACCTGCCCTGGCCACTATCTAGAGGCCACGGGCATAGAGTATATACTACTTGGAGGTTCAGGGCATCAAAACCACCCATCATTTAATCAGAGCATTCAAGGAAAAAATGCATTAAAGAAACACCTCTACCCAGGACCCAGGATCCAGGATCCATTTGAAGTCTTGCAGAAGTGAAAAAAAAAGAAGAAAGAAACGAGTTTCAAAATTAAATATTTGGTTGCGACAGTGAGCTTAGCTCAGTGGTTGCACCCTCCCCATGTAAGAGTCTGGCACTGTTTCAACAAAAACAATAGTAAAAGACGGAGGAGCTCTCGACTCATATATGTTATATGTATGAAATGCTGCACTAGAATCAAGCTTTGATTAACAATTGGAGTATCAAACAGATGGTTCTCAGAGGGTGAGAAATAGGAATAAAATAGTTCAAACTCCAGGCTGCTACCAGGATCTCAGTCCATAAACCATGCTGTCACTGAGTCATACAGATAATTCATGATGAGCGTCTTAATATTTCCTTATGCATCCACTGTACTTAGAAATCCTAATTCTGCTAACAAGATATTACACACAGCAGAAACATACATTCTCAATGCCATGAAGCTTAGCACAATAAGTATGAGGAACAGTCAGAAGAATGAAGGCAGAGTTCATAAAAGGAAAAATGTTTGCGTACCAGAGGATGAATTGAAACCTTCAAAACAAAAACTATTAAAGGTCTACCTAAAATAGAACAAATAAGATTAAAATAAAAAAGAACTCTGATATCTTGGTCCCTAAAATAGAATATTACTAGTCCTTTTTTCAGTGTACAAGGTACAGTGTTATCCTTCTATGCATCGGAAAAGGCAGTTTTAATCTCCAATCCTTCCGTTTACGACTTAAAGGTCTACCTTTGCTTTGAGGGTCCCTGTTTTCCCTCACATCTGCCAATTTCCACACACAACTCTCTGCTTCTGTATCTATGGACTCCAACATGAAGACACCATCCTTTTCTGCAGAATCAGATTCTGCATCTTCTACATAACATACTCTCACAGGCATGTCTTTGAACCGACGCAAGTCATCTGGTACCTTTAGTATCCTCTCTGCACCAGGAGATGATACCTTCAAAACAAAAAACCACATCTTCTTTGAAAAATCACATGGCCACGTCATAACAACAGCATGCAATAACTACTAGCCACTTATTACCTCAAGAGCCAAATCATCAGGTATTTCGCTGAGCACTCCAACTTCATCTAATCTTTTCTTGTATTCTTGACTATATCTTTCAAGTTCCTCCATGCTTGGACACCCATATCTGAGGAAAGGTAGATTAGTATTTTATCACAAGAACTGCAGACAACCAAGTTATACAAATGCGCACACCCACACCCACACCCACACCCACACCCACAAACCCATCTACACATACACGAAAAGAAAATCTATCATTAAACAAATATAACCAGAAGTTCTCTACCAATAATACGGATCAAACCCGACCTTCTCTAAAGCTACAAGCCAACTCAATTAATGAAACATGGAAAGATATATTCTACTCTCATTCTGTGCAAAGAAAAGCCGCTTTCAAACCTTTTTAGTTACCAAAGTTTGTCCAATGTTTCTAATCTAGAAGAGCAAAAATCCTTACTCATTTGAAACTTTGTCTAGTCTCACATAAATGTATCCACGAGGACTAGTCTTGAAAGCATAGAGCTTCATCTCATCACCAAACTGCAACAAGACCTCGTGTGCAATAGAGAGAGCCCTTTCACCCCAAGGGACACCTTGCAATACAACTCCACCACCATCCCCTCCATCACCAACCTAAATTTAAGAACTATCATCAACAAGAACGTAAATTATATAGCTGGAATGAAATCTGAGGAACCAAACTGTTCAGCCAAAAGTTTCACCTTGGGCTCGGCTTCATTTTCCTCCTCCCATTCATCTATGGTTTCTATCTCTTCAGTTGCTTCATCTGCAAATCCAAACATACTTCAGGAAAGACAGCATCAGTCTTATAATGACTGTAAACATAAAGCTGAGATTGAAAAGTTCAAACAACCACTTTCACTCATTGAATAAAAAAGTCATCACTAGCATCAAAGACCAAAGACCCAATTTCTATGTAAACTTGACAAGGAAAAAGAACCACGACTGAATGTGATTTCTACGTGACATTTATTTAAAGCTCACTAAAAACATTTGAGCTGGTATATCAAATATTACCTGGAACAAAGTAGTCGAGAAAGATTTTATTTCCAGAAATCTTACTGCGGCTATGGCTTTAGACCAAGTAGATTGGAGGAAAATGATTAATGCAGCCAAACCCCAAATAGTTTTTAGTCAAGGCTAAGTCGACTTAGTAGTCTGGAGTCTGGACCTCAATAGCTAAACAATTCAGAGAAAAATTTGCTAATTTTTAAAAGTTGAAGCGAAGGGGCAGGAGAAAAGACCCATATGTCTCCTTTGTACGTTCTATAGTACATATTTCAAAGAATATGCCCAAAATAAATGCTACTACATTGTTAATCATGACTCATGAAGCAGCAAAGAGTGCAATTACCATAAGAGGACTTGATCCTTGTCAAAGAAAAACATTTTAAAAAAAAGTTCATGAATATCATTAGCATTCAAGTAAAACAAATTGTTTCCAACTCCACATAAAAAATTAAGCATACATGCAGAGAATTAAGAAATATTGAAATTCCAGAAACACAATTATCAGGCACAGAACTTTAATCAAACACTTGGGTGACATGTCGAATAGAAGCATCCATTTAACTCTACTGAGACAGTTATGACATAAACACCACTTTGCTAAATATAATATACATTGATTAAGCATAATTCTGATTTTTTTTTCTAAAATATTCTTAAAACTAAGCGAACATGAAACAACAGACTCAGTAACTTTATGTACCTCTCTTTTGCTCAGTTTTGTCAGCAACCACACAAAAATGACAAAACAAAAATAATAATAATAATAATAATAAAGAGGAACAGAGGTTTACACTGAAGTGGGTAATCTCCATTTTCCCCTTTATCTTCAATGGAGCTTGTGTTTAAGAGCCGAACGGTTAACAAAGAAGAAGAAAGTAAGTAGGCAGTGGGTTTTGTAGAATAATCAACCAAACCAGAAAGAGAAAGAGAAGATGAGTTATGGAGATCGAAGGAGCGTGTTATGACGGGTAATAAACAAGAGAGCCTTCTCGCAGACAAAGATGATGGTAACGGAAACCTGCGAGAAGTTTGTATCAGAGCGTGAATAATCCTGGTACCGTTCATTGGTGGTGTCGCTGTCTTCAACTTGGTGCTAGGTTTTTTTTTTAACCCTACGATGAGTATTTAATTTTTGGTTTAAATACAATTTTGGTCTATCTCGTTTTAGAGCTTTTCTATCTGAGTCCTTTACGTTCTAAAATAATTCAATCAAGTCTCCTCCGGTAAGTTCTTCTAGTAAGAGACAAAACGGAAATATGACATTTACACATTTTTTTCCACTGTCAACAAGTTTTTTAAGAGGTAAAAGTGTTGAACGAAGCCTTTTGTTTTGATGTAATGAGACGTAAATCTCGAAATATTTGACGTAAATCTTTTGAATACGTTTGGATGTTTCAAAATTTTAATAAAATAATAATAATAATAAATTAATTAAAATAATAAAAATAAAAATAATTTTAATTAATTAATTTTTATCAAAATTTAATACTTTACTAACTCTCTGTAGCATGATAATTATAATTTTTTAAATATTTATATGTAAATTATATAAAGTATAACTTATATTTTTATATTATTGTAACTTATAAGTGATTAACTAAATAATTTGTAATTATTACTAAACTAGATAATATGCAATACATATTTATGAAGTGTAATAATATCACAACAAAAACACTAGCTTAGTGGTTAAAATTTATGATTTTTTAAATTTTAAGCCTTTTAAAAACATTGTGGGTGAGAAAAGAAGATCAACAAGGGAAAGATGATCTCTTTAAAATTTTAAGCTTTTTAAAAAAACTTGACACCTGAGTGAACGCCTAATAGACAAAACGCCCAAATGGAGGCACCTCGGGGCGTTTTTGTTCCGCCTCGCCCCGAGCACGCCCCACGAGCACCTTTTAATAAACTGCTATCAACCACATCAACTGCTGAAGGAAGAAAAATTCTCCCAAAATTCATCAAATCGTGAACTTAATCAAATTCTCCGAAAAATTACCCGATATTCTTCTTCAGTGAATCTCTTAAACTGGCATAAAGAGGGAACAGTGGGTGAGAAAGGAAGATCAACAAGGGAAGGATGGTCTCTTCAATTGTACACTACTGGGAGAGAATGAGGGTAAAACCCCAAGACTTTAATCGAGTGCAGTAGAAAATGAGATATGGGCAGATTGCCGAGTTAAGGGTTCCGGGTAAGAAGCATTGGCAAGAATATCTTTTGGTGCCATGCCCACCAAAAAAAATTGCAGGCATACTTAGGCCACTAAAATTGCACACAAGATGTTCAACAACTTCTGTTTTAATAACAGTTATATAAACATCTACTGGCTTAGCGAAAAAATTAGATAAACATCTTTTGACCACGAAACAGGGACGTGTTAATCCTAGGCATAATTATTAGAAATCCAGAGACATCAAGTCAACGGATTAATGGGGCCAATCACCGAATCAAATGGTCAACTTGCATAAATAATTAAAAATATTATTTATAATGACAAATAAAACTGTATTATTTTAATAAAACTTAAATACCATTTTTATCCCTACTGTTTAAATGATTTCTTGTTCGAGTCCACACCAAGTTTGTGAATAAGTGATGATCATGGAATATCTCCTGAAATCTGTAATGTCTTGTCTTCTCTGACTTTTCAAAATTAACTCGATCAAATCCTTTCGGTCATTTTTTCCGACGAGACGTTTACTAATATCAAATCTATTACTAACCACCAATTCATTTGTTTTGGTCAGTGAAATACCCAATTTATTTCATACCACTTTGATATGAAGGGAAATCAGCAGCAGTACCAAATCACTAATAACCATGGGTCATATTGGAACTTATCTTGAAGTGGCATCTCTTCGTAACACCTGCAACAAATCAAAGACAAGGTAAAGAACAAGCACCAATTGATAAATATAGAACCTCTAAAGAAACCTAGCCATGTATCTAAGAAGTTTGGCTTGAAAAACACCTTGTATGGACGCATGCATGAGAGAAAAACTTTTGGCATGCAGAGATGAAATATAACATGTAGGTTCATTGCTCTCCCTGAGGTCATTTTGGGAAATATAACAAGCTGCATGTTAGCACAGCAGAAATATAATTCAATGAATCATTTAAACATACATTTTGTGGTAAGCTAAAGCTTGCGCCAGATTCAATAGTGTAGAACTTGAAGTGAGTCGTTGGTAGACACTTGGAGGAAGGGGCATCTGCAGCATGACATATAAAGTTGGCATTAAGATATAGATGTTCACACAGAGAAATAGAAAGAGAGGTAACCTCATTCTGCCCTCTTCGGCCCTTTTTTGACTGCCCATCACCAGTAAAAAGTTCCTGCAGTGCTTCAACAGCCACAGTTTCACTATTTCCCCACCGCATGTGTCCAAGTATATTGTCTGACAAGAGAGCAATTGGAGATATGTCTGTTGCCCTCAAGAACGGAATGGGTACTGTATTGCCAGCGGCATATATGGACCAAAGCTGCAATAACAAGTCCAAGTAAGCTTGCAAATCACAGAGTAATGAAGAATTACTAACAATGTCAACCCTAACCCAAAATCCCCCACCCTGAAAATCCCAAAAAGAAAGGTAGAACAAAGGATATATTGCTGTTGTTCTTTTTGGTTGTAAGGGGTGGAGAGCAACAAGTCACAATGTAAGCACATGACAAGTCATTTGCGCAGCCGAAAAATGGAGGGTGACGGACCGGATGACAAGTACAAGGAAGACAACTAAACAAGATAAGAAATCCTAAGCTCCCCATGTTTCCAACTTCAATGCTTTCACAAATTACTCTGAGATTCAGAATAATTAAGTATGGTCTTTGAAACATGAGGATTTAAATATTTCATGAAGTTCAAATTAGCATCGGGGATTTCAAGCTTGTGAGTTTTTCTTCTCCAGAGTGATCCTGAAGCGGAGAGTTCAAGCTAGACTACTGCTAGAGCAATTAGGAGTACATAAGAAACCATCCATCTATGATTGGCACAAATATAGAGTTTGGGATGGAAGTAACCTTGTCTTGCAAAGCAAATGCTTTCCTGCTGAGAGTTTCATTCTTCAACATGCTACTGCTCATGCCACCACCACCTTCAACCTGCACCCCAGTAATACCATTTACCTGGAGTTTCAGCTCAGGAGAGACAGACACAGAAGGTGAAGATGCCTGTATGGCCTGTGCAACAACATTTGATTCTCCCAATGGAATAAATGTTTGCAGCAAAATTTCCTTTGTTATCCACCCTAACAAAATATTTCCAGTTAACAGTGCACTTGTTACCAACGTCACAATTTCAAGTAATATGCAAGAGAAGACTTGAGTGAATTTGCGCTCACTAGCTACAATTATATATCCCAAATAATAACCTTTTACAGGCTAAACTGAAACTGATATTCTAACAAGTAAAAAGCAAGAAACAAAAATCGTACTCAGATGTATATGCTAGGGAAATACCAAGGATCAGCTGATTTGCTTTCTGAGCCAAATACAGAAGGGCTTTTAACATGTTCAAGAGCAGCCGAAGGTTCTTTAGCATTGGAAAATCGAGTAGCAGTCAATTTCTTATCTGTCTTGTTTCCACCATGAACTATTACTGTGCCAAATTCACCTGTTTAACATAGATATCACGTAAATTAGAAGATAGTGAGCTACCAAGGCTACATATACCATTTTCCTCTGCCTAAAGACATTTTGTTCAGAAGAGAAAGTTGACAATGGTTCAACGCAGAGTTGTCATGTAATACGCTAAACGAACTGCTTATTACATCAATGAAATAAAGCACCCATTGCTTTGTACTGCATCTTTAAGACCACATTCTTTATCCAATAAATTGAATTAAATAATTTCTGATAAGAGTTAAAGAACCTGTTAACAAGAAGAATTGAAAAATAATTCTTTGTATTATTGATTGATGATCTGAATACAATTCAACCGTCATATATATATACTTATGAATATCAAACCTAATAGGACTAAGAGACATAACCAGATAAGATTTAGGAAACTTATTATGACACATGATAGGAAACCTAATTAGAACTCTCAACACTCCTCCTCAAGTTGGAGCATAGATATCATATGCAAACAATTTGGTACAAATAGATTTAATTCGTGGACAATCCAATGGTTTAGTGAATAAATCTGCTAATTGATCTGCTGACTTCACATGTTTGGTACTAGTCACATTTTGCACAAGTTTTTCTCGAATAATATGACAATCAACTTCAATATGTTTCGTTCTCTCATGAAACACGAGACTATTTGCAATATGAATAGCTGCTTGATTGTCGCACACCAAACTTATAAGACCTGATTGCTTAATCCTAAGTTCCACTAATAATTGTTTCAACCAAACTAACTCACTAGTAGTGTGCGTCATTGCTCTGTATTCAGACTCAACACTTGAACAATTTGTTTCTTACTCTTCCACGACACCAAATTACCTCTGACAAACACACAATATCGAGTAGTAGACCTCTACCTAATCTGCATCAATATAACCCTCAACTTGTGTATGATCATGATTTTGATAAAGTAAACCACGACCAGAGAACTCTTTAGATATCTCAAGATATGAATAACAGCATCCCAATGACTAGTCCGTGGAGCATCTAGAAACTAACTAATTACACTTGTTGCAAACAAAATATTTTGTCTAATAAAAGTCAAATAATTCAATTTCCCAACCAATCATCTATACTTTACTGAATCAGATAATAATTCACCTTGATCAACTGCAAGTTTTGTGTTGGGATCCTGGGATCCATAGGATTATCTATAGGCTTACACCCCAACATTCCAGTATCACTCAACAAATCAAGAATATATTTATGCTGAGATAAATAAATACCATGACAAGATCTAGCAACTTGTATAAAAAATATCTAAGTTGTCCTAGATCCTTTGCTTGAAACTTAGTACTTAAAAACTGTTTTAATTTTAGAATTCCCTCATTGTCGTCTCTTATGATCACAATATCAACCACATACACAATCAACAATATCTTACCCACTTGACTATGTTTTTAAAAGACATAATGATCTACACCACATCTAACTGAACTTGCCAAACCAAGCTCGAAGAGATTGTTTCAAATCATATAGGGACTTTTTCAACTGATAACCCAACCTCCCCCTAGCAACAAATCCAAGAGGTTGCTCCATATAAACCTCGTCCTGTATAGAACCATTGAGGAAAGCATTCTTGACATCTAACTAAGGAAAACATTATTTACAAAGAAACCCATACTAATAACAAACCTGATTCAATTTGAAACAAATAAACCCAAACCCATAAATTACAATAACCAATGAGAACAAGTCGAGGCTCCACAACGTTGACTTTGACTTTAATGGACTGCAATTAATAGTCAGGAGGATACAACATCAATACATATTAGATCGGGTTAACAACAACAACATGCATGGGTCAACAACATCAATATTGGGGTGAGGAACACTTCTTCAGAACCGTCAAGAACTCTTCTTCTTGAAGAGGAAACACAAGAACACAAAGAATATTTTTTTTTTTTATTCTACCTTTGCTTCACTATTTTTTTTTCAACAGAAACAAAAAAACACAGACGGAATCCGAGTGAATATGGCTTGAAAAAACAGAAAAAACAATCTGTTGCAGGAAAAATTGCCATAAGAAAAACAAAACAAAACAAAAACTAAAAAAAAAAAAAACAGATTCTACACTAGATATATATATATATATATATATATATATATATATATATATATAATGGTTTTTATATCAAATCGCCACCAGGATCTCAAACTATGTGCTCTGATACCATGTCAACAAGAAGAATTGAAAAAGAATTCTTTGTATTATTAATTGATAATCATAATACAATTTAACAGTCATATATATAAACTTATGAATATCAAACCTAATAGGACGAAGAGACATAACTAGATAAGATAGACATAAACTAGAAAAGATTTAGAAAACCTACTACGACACATGATAAGAAACCTAATTAAGACTCTCAAGAGAACCCTTCAGTTAACCCATAAAATATAATGACCACAAAATTACTCTTTGAGAATGAAAGATCATAAATAAAGTTCCCATTACTATTTTCACCAGATTTAATCAGAAGATAAAAAAAAAATATGAGTTAAAAATAAAAATGAAACAAGTGTTAATTGAAATAGTATTGACCGACCTAATCGAGTCCCTAATAAATACCAAGGGTCCTGTAGTTAACATACTGTCAATCATTAATTTTCTACACAAAAGTTGCGAGTTTCCAACGGTGCATTTCACATGCCAAATTACAATCATGGGACCAAGCCCCCTGGATCTTCCCAAATATAAAATGGAAACAAAAATTTGAATTGATACTTAGCAAAATATTGGTCTTTTCATTTTTGATATTAGTATCTTCCCATTTCCATTTGCTTTTAACTTTTTAAGGAGAAAAATTTATCATGTTAGACGAACAAAGCAAGTTAGCCTAGGCCACCAAATGAAGCCCCCTACACCCCTTTTTATGGGGGGTGGGAGGTAAACCTCATCCAAAGATATAGTCAGATATTCCAGTATTACAATAAAAAGGTTGAATGGAGGAAGCAGGGGCTTCTGGGGAGCTACAGCCCTACCTGCCCCTGCCCAGGTCTGCCTCTGGCTAGAACTTCAATGAGGTATCGTCAGCAAAAACATGACTGCCTTGCTTTTATGAACAAGCAGAGACGACAAAGCACACATTGCAAATCCGAGATTTTTGTATGATACTTAACTTAGAGTTTGCTTTATATAATACTTAACTTCAAGGATCTAATGGACCTTTGTTAATATCCTAAACATGATATCATTCAAATGATTTTAAAATTAATGCCTAGTTAACTTGAGTTTACTAATTGATCTCACAGAAAACCACATATCTATACTCATCATCCTCCTGTGGGAAGGTATAGTGACTGCAGTTAAGTTGTAATATATTACTCCTAACATTTTTCCCCTTACCAGAAAATGCACCAGATTATGAGATTTGAGATGTAAGATGCAAACAAGGAATGCACAGCTTCTCCAGTCAATTCCACATTATCTTATATGTGCTCTTTCTTTAGGGTGCTAATTGGATATGCTTCATTTGCCACTTGAAATCCAATATTTTGAGGCTTTGATGGAACAGTATCTCCATACTCGTCATTCAACTTTGAACCTACTGGTCTCTGTTACAGATTGAAGACAGTAAATAGAGAGAGAGAGAGAGAGAGAGAGAGAGTGCACGTGGAGAAGGGCAATTATATACATACAGCAATTCCTGATACAGAGGGATCAAGATTTTGTCGCAGAACCATTGAGGCCCTGATTTGCCTTGCCTTCTCAATCTTTGGAAACATCGCAGAAGCTCCACTTTTGCACTTCTCAATAAATTTGTGCTACATTTTAAAAAAAGGTATCTTCAAGTCAGAAGCACAAAAATTTCAAATAATAATAAAACGATCATAAGCATCACGATTTGATAGTGATGACAATAAACACATGAGGGGTAAACAAAAGGGAAAATTACAAAACCACTTTTATAGTTTGGTGAAAAGTACACTTGTAGTCTCGTATTTTAAAAGTATACTATTGCACCCCTCAACCTTGACGAACGATGGACAATGTTAAGTGTTGAGGTCAATAATCGTTAAGAATTGACTCGACGTGAAAATATATTTATATGTAAAATGACTATACTGTTAAAAATAAGAACTAAAAGGAATTATATGTTTTATTGATTGATTTGAATACAATTCGGTGGTCCAATATATAGACCTATGAATGTTAAATCTAATAGGACTAGGATACATTGATTAAATAAGATAAACATAAACTAGGCCTACTAGGACATATAATAGGAATCCTAGTAGGATTCTCAACACTCACCCTCAAGTTGGAGTATAGATGTCATATGCACCCAACTTGTTACAAATAAATCTAACTTGAGAGCCATCCAATAGTTTAGTAAATAAATCTACTAACTGCTAACTGATATGTCAACTTCACATGTCTGGTACTGATCACATTTTGCAAAAACTTTTCTCGAACGACATGACAATCAACTTCAATATGTTTAGTTCTCTTATGAAACACTAAATTATTTGAAATATGAATAGCTGCTTGATTGTCACATACCAAGCTCATAAGACTCAACTGGTTAATCCCAAGTTCCGCTAGCAATTGTTTTAGCTAAACCATCTCACATGTAGTATGCACCATTGCTCTGTATTCGTACTCAACATTAGATCTAGTCACCATAGTTTGCTTCTTACTTTTCATTGATACTAAATTACCTTCAACAAACACATAATATCCAATAGTGGACCTCCTATTAGATGAAGAATCTGTCCAATCTACATTAGTATAACCCTCAATTTGAGCATGATCATGGTTTTGATAAAGTAAACCACGACCAAAGCACTCTTAAGATATCTCAAAATTCGAATAACAGCCCAATGACTAGCTCATGGAGCATCAATAAATTGACTAACCACACTTGTTGCAAATGAAATATCATGTCTAGTAACAGTCAAATAATTCAATTTCTCAACCATATGCCTGTATTGTCCTGAATCAGATAATACCTCACCTTGATCAACCGCCAGTTTTGTTTTGGGATCCACAAGACTATCTATATGCTTACACCCTAACATTCCAGTATCATTCAACAAATCAATAACATACTTACGCTGAGACAAAAAAACAGGATGACGAGATCTAGCAACTTTGATACCCAAGAAGTATCTTAATTGACATAAATCCTTTGTTTGAAAATTAGTACTCAAAAATTGTTTCGCTGCTAGAATTCCTTCTCTGTCATCTCTTGTGATCACAATATCATTCACATATATAATCAACAATATCCTATCTGCCTTACTATGTTTATAAAATACAAAATAATCCACAACCACATCTACTGAGGCCAAAACCGATTTCTACTTCACTGAATCAACCAAATCAAGCTCGAGGAGATTGTTTCAACCCATATAAAAACTTCTTCAAGCGATATACTAACCCAAACTCTCCCTGAGCAATAAACCCGGGAGGCTGCTGCATGTATCCTCTTCCTACAAATCACCAATTAGAGAAACATTTTTCACATTCAGCTAATGTAGTGGCCAATGAAACGTAGCAGCAAGAGAGATAAACAGCCACCGAAGAAAATGTCTCAGCATAGTCGATACCATATACTTGTGTGTATTCTTTTCGTACTAGGCGAGCATTTAATCGATCAATAGTGCCGTCAGGATGAACCTTTAGGGGCTGTTTGGTTAATGGGATTAAGGTGGGATTGAACTAACTTAATCCCACATGATTAGTTATCCATCATTTGGTTGGAGGTATTCACTATTCATGTGGGATTAAGGTCGGATAAAATTAGTTCTAATCCCATATGTTTTGTCCCATCTCTCCCCATAGGATAGAATCTATCCCATGCATGTGGGACAAATTTTTTTTTTACCATTTTTATAATTATTATAATATTTTTAAAATATTTTTTTATTATAATAATAATATTTTTAATGAAAATAATTATTAAAATAATAATAATGATAATAGTAATATTATAATATTAATAAATAATAATTACTATTATTATAATAATAAATATAATAACTATAGTAATGATAATGATTATTATTATCATAATTATAATATAATTATAATAATATTAAAATAATAATTATATAAAAAATATTAATAATATAATTATTATGATAATAATAATTACATTAATTATATTAATAATATTAATTAATATGATAATTATTATTCTTAATAAATTATAATTATAAAAAATATTATTATGGTAATTAGAATAATTATTATTATAATTATGATGATAAAAATAATAATTTAATTTAATTAAAATTAAATTAGAGATTGTTAAGAATGATGAATAGTGTTAGGGTATTTTGGTACTTAGACTTCTTATCCCACTTTAGTCCCAATCCAGCAATCTCATTAACCAAACATAGTATTAAGGCATTACCAATTTAATCCTCATTTATCCTATCCCATGTTAATCCTAATCTTATCCCATCGTAATCCTGTTCGTGAACCAAACAGGCCCTTACAGTATAGACCCAATGACACCAACAACAGATTTCTCAAATGGAAGAGAAACCAAGTCCATGTATCATTAATACTCAAGGCATATATCTCTTTATCCATGGTTGCTTTCCACCCAAAATGACACAGCTTCTATAATGGACTTAGGAATAGAGATTGTAGAGACCGAAGCAACAAACGAAGCATATGAAGAAGATAAATGATCAAAAGACACAAAATGAATAATCGAATAAGAAGTACATAAACGTTTACCTTTACGAAGAGCGATAGGACGATCATCCTTAGAAAATGAAGTGAAAGAAGGATTGGGATCTGTCAACAAGGGAGCAATTGGTGGAGCAACAGAGGCAGAAGGTTGCGGATTACGAAAGTAAACTTGCAACAGAGGAGTAGACGAAGAAAGAGGATTTGACTATGTAAGGGGCATTGGAACAGGTAATGGACAAGAAAATGAATCAGCCAGATCAGAGATAGAATGAGACTCAGAGTAATATGTGGTAGACTCAAACAAAGCACCTTTGTAGTGACGGACTATAACACTGATAACCTTTCTAGGTATGAAAATAGCCTAAGAAAATACATTTAATAGAGCGACGATCAAGTTTGCCAAATCCGGGACGGAAGTAATGAACAAAACAAACGGACCAAAAAATACGATGAGGTAAGTAGAAGGTAACATCACTAGGAAAGAGCACGGAGTGGGGGGATTTGCCATCAAGAATAGAGGATGGCATATGATTAATTAAAACGCAGTGAGGACGGCCTCACTCCAAAACAATTTGGGGACATGCATATGAAATAAGAGAGTACGGGTAATATCCATAAGACACGATTTTTTCGCTCCACAACCTCATTTTGTTAGTATGTATGAGTAAGACGACTGAAGAATAATGCTAGACTTAGTCATAAAAGTTGTAAAAGACTCAGAAAAATACTCACGAGCATTATCACTACGAAGATTTTTAACAAATAAGTCAAATTGAGTTTTTATCTCAACACAAAAAGTAGAAAACAACTCAGAACAGCCTTTCATTAAATAAAGCCAAGTTAGCGTGGAATAATCATTTAAAAGGGTAACAAAATACCGAAATCCAACTTTGGAAGACACGGTTTGGACCCCAAACATCAGAATTTACTAACATAAAAAAACTAGACACACGTTTATTAATTCGGGAAGCAAACGACACACGATGATGCTTACCCAATTGATACGACTCACATTCTAAAGATGAAACTTGATTCAAAGTAGGAACTAACTTCTTCAACTTCTCTAAGGACTTATGACCAAAACGAAAATGTATCTGAAATGTAGACATGTCAATTGAGCAAGCAATGGGTGATGGAATATGATCGAAGTAATACAGGCCGTCGGATTCATGCCCTCCACCAATCATATTTCTTGTTTTCAAATCCTGAATAAGAACAAAATCAGGAAGAAAGGTAACAAAATAGTTAAGACATTTTCTAAGCCGACTAATAGATATTAAATTAAACTGAGAAAAATGAACATAAAGGACATATAATAAAGACATAGTAGAACGAGGGTGCACAGTGTCAATGCCACTAACAATGGTTTTAGATCCATCTGCAAGAGCAACATCAGGCAAAGATGAAGAGTCATAAAAACTAGGGAAAACATCAATGCTACCTGGCAATCAAGGACCCAAGGTCTAGATGAAGAGTTACTAAAAATACTATCCTTATTTACAATCACCATCCATCCATTCATTCATTGTTTTCCTTTCCTTCCTCCCTTCACTTTCCCTCAAATTTCAACTCATTAACAAAATTTTCTCACTCTCTCCACCAAACACCCAAAATTTTCAATTAATCAATCAAATTCACTTAAAATTTCACTTTCCATTACATTCCGCAAATTTATCATATCTATAAATATTCTCAATCGAAATCCAGAGCTGGTAGCAAAGCTTGATACCCGACAATCTTCACCACTTCACTTGGCAGCTACAAAAGGTTACCTTAAAATAGTGAAGAAATTGCTAGTGGTTAACCTTGACATGTGCCTTGCCCATGACCGGGATGAGAGGACATTTTTGCAGGTTGCAACCATTAAGGACCATGTTAGCATCTTGAGGGAGTTAGTTGGGGCTAGATCACATGCGGCTTGGGTTCTAATGGACTGAGGTGAGACCATCTTACATGCGTGTGTGAGACAGAACTAGTTGGAGTCGATGAAATTATTGGTGGAGACTGTGAGTGATCATGAGTTTGTGAATTATAAGGATATGATTTTGGATGTTTAGATGGAAAGAAAGTGTGAGAAAATTCTATTAACTTTAATGTGGGTCCAAGATGAGAGAGAAGAGAAGTGGAGGGCATCCAACATTCAAATGCCCATATAATAACGTGATTGCATTTTTGTCCTTACTAGTTTTCTACACGTCATATAGCTGATCAATCCAACAATTTTTTGCTTAACGCCGTCTAACGTCCATCAAAGTGGGTGCAGTAGTGTACTTTTAAAATATGTGGGTGCAAGTGTAGTCAACATACTTAATGGTTTTTTTTTTTTTTTTGTAATTTTCCTAAATAAAAAGCAATTAATTTGAAAAGAATACCATAAGGAATTATTGAAAAGAGCATGCAGAAAATTCATTATGATGCAAATTCCTGATAATGTATGGACAACCAATACCATCATACCTTCAGCATCTCAGCTGCAGTGGGGCGTAGACGTGGCTCTTTTGTAAGAGACTTTGCAACAAAATCATGAAAGACCAGAGACCTGAAAAAAGAAAAAGCCTAAGTTCAAAGACTGCAGCATATAATGGTTATGAATGAGCTGAAAAGTAATTTATTTAATTTCAGCATTATTAAAACTTATATTCTGAGGTAGCTCGAGGGCTTAAAACTTTAATATATGGTAATTTACCTAATACTCCTACCAGGAATACTTGAGAATGCCCTTAATTCAAGAAGTTTAATAGGTTTGTGGTTAGGCCATAACCAAAACAAGGCCATTTAATACATATTGTACATGATATTATATATAATATCATATTGGTTAGGAGGATTGAAATATAAAACCTGAGAAGCCAAGACCACATTCATTCTTCAACATGGTATCAGTCAACGGTTGTCATGGCCTACGTGAGCAATAAGTGAAGCGATTCGTGGAGCAAGAGCGCCCAAGCTTTTAAATTTTACAGGATGAAAGTGTCTTGAGAGCATATATATATAATATTATTATTTTATTATTCAAATATGTATGAAACTTAAAATACCTAAAATTAGAGGGTTGAATTTAATAAACTTTAACTTTAAAAGAGCAATTTGATTTTACATATTTGTATAATAATTTATAAATTTACATGTTAATTATACATAAAAAGAAGTGTTGATATAAAAATGCAGAAAAAAGTTATTAAACCGTTAATTCTCTTTTTTATGAAATCACTCGTTAATTCTATTATGAACACGAAGATGAAATAACAAAAAGGTTACAAAGCAAAGATTTGAGTAATTATGATTAGTGAATTACCATTTGACAAAAATATAAAAGAATAGTGTTAATTGATTGACCAAAACAGTAAAAATGATAAAATATGACAAACACTTTTACATGAAAACAAATTGACCTAGTGGTTCAAAAGGGTTAATATTTGGGTCCAATGGTACATGTTCAAACCCATTCTTTCACACTTTTGCTGAAAATAATGCAAATGTGTGAATGACGGATCCGAAATGGCAAGCCATGGATTTCTAAAAAGTAATCCGCGGATCTAAAGTGGGTCCTCACCCTAGGGGGGTGGATTTGGGCACCTAAGGCATGACACATTGTATATTCGAATGTGGCTGTAGATTCTGATTGAACATATTCAAGAACAATCTGAACACAGCAAAAGTAGAAATAGAAATACAATGGAAGAGACCTGAGATATTCAAGTCTGGTTGTTCTGTGGTGGCAAAGCTGAAGCTATAATAACTACAACTTTGCACTTTACAAAGAAACAAATAACAGAACAACAAAGTATAAAATTCACTTAAACATGATTAGGAAGGAATATATAAAGTTGAGATTCGCGAAAGTGACGTAGGTTGACCAAGGAAAAATTACTAATAGAACACCGTATGACAACGAAAGACATAACAAATTTTGAAGGACTTAACAAACAACTTGATACAAAATGGCCCAAGAAAATCACAGCATGTACATTAGTATTTAGTACATATATATATATTAAGGATGTCGGAACAAATTTAGGGATGGATATGAACCGAACCTGTCACGAACTATTCAGGCTCAGCTTAGTCAAAGCTCGGCTCGGCTGAGCTTCGAAATGAATTTGAGTCTGGAGTTAGGCTCATTAGTTGTATCGAGCCAAACCCAAATACCTAGAGGAGTTCTCCAAATAATAATAATAATATATGTTCCTAGTGGAAAGAATTAAACCTGACCTTTGGGTCAAGGAGTTCATTTTTCAATCACTGAGCTAATTGTTTAATGGGTTGAATACAAAACTATATATGGGTTGTTGGCTTTATAATTTTTGGAAAATTTTCGGCTCTATAGCTCATGAATTTTCGTCAAACTAAGCTCGAGCAGGAAAGTCTGGGGTCATCAGAGCTCAGCTCAAGTTCAAGCTCGAGTGGTTTTGATTAAGCCAAACCTGAGCACCCCAAAGCTCGGGCTCACCTTGGCTCGTATCTACCCCTATGAGCAATAAAACCAATGACTACACCTCTAAAGAGTGACGGGAGAAACATGAAAAGAACAAGGGGAAGACTAAAAAGAACCATTGAGGCTACACAAAAAGAAAATGTGGCCTATGATGCAACCATATATGGCACTTTATTAGAGAATCAATCAAGACAAATTTATGAAGCTGATGCCACAAAACTAAAATATGGATCTTGTTCAGCTTCGTAATGAAATTTCTGAATTCTGCTACTTGCAAGTTACTATTCTCAACAATTGAAAGACGAACCATTTTTCTTTATCCTCTAGCATTGGAGCTGGCTCAATGGATATCATGAACAAAACCTGCAACAAACAACAGATACGTTAAATATCCTTATCAGATAGTGACTAAGAATGAAGGGGAAGAAGGTATTCTTTAGAGCATTATCATAAACAAGAAAGTTCAAAAGAGGCATATATTTCAAGAGAGTATGTTTGTGTATGTGTATTGTTGAAATTAAGAATTTTCGTATTATTGATCGATTGATTTGAATACAATTCAACAATCCTATATATAGACTTATGAATATCAAACCTAATATGACTATAAGACATCAACTAAATAAAACAGACATAAACTAAGTAAGACTAAAAAAACCTATTACGACACATAATTGGAAACATAGTTAGGACTCTCATCATAAATCTAATTATAACTCTGTAACATATATCAACAACAGAGCGCATGCATTCCATTTTTTTATAAGTAAAATTTTATAAATAAGGCACGAAAGGGATCTCACCCATGTACAAAAACTACCTGCACCATTAGTAACTGCACAAAATCTAAGATCTTCTTCATTCCATGGAAGCTTCCAAACAAATATTCCATATTCTTCTGTTCAAAAGAAACTAGACACAACTCAAATTTTCCACAGTTTATCACACATCCCCATTGCTAAAAGATGGACTAGATTTTTGAATGAAGGGTAGTTTCAAATGCATGTACCGTCATACAAGATGGAAACCCCTTGGTGCCTTGTTAACAATTTTAACTCAGAAAAAAGATGGACTAGATTTCTTCAGTTGCAGAACCAATAGAGATGCATGTGTATATATATCTCTGCATAACAATATATAAATGCCACAGGTGAAAATCCATTAGTTTATATACATTGTATGTTATGACTGTCCCAACAGATTTTAATTCAGTGAGTCAGAATAGCATTATCCTCAAATACAAGTTGAGAACCCAAATAGCAGACATAAGAAACTGAAGGGGATAATAGTGAAGTTAGAAGATTTATATCTCTTTATGGTGACCCAAAGGTGTATTATTGCTATCTTATTCAAATAGATTGCCACTGCGAACAGCAAAACAAGCCCATAAAAAAGCTAGACTGCTAGACCCTTCAACTACCCTCTAGAAATAAAACAAAATAATTTAAGAAAGCCATAGTCTAATCAAATTTAATCACATTAGATATGAATATTCTATGATTTACCACTTGAATCCCAGATGAGCTAAGATCCCCTAACATTTGGTTCAAGACCAATTCTTTTTCGACAAACAAGTAATTCTCGAGAACAGGAAAGTAGAAATCTATATGACCTATTATGATGGACTTCTCAATTTAGAAGGCCCGAGCAAATAAAATCAACTACCCACAACCTATTTATTTTGATTTTTAACCTTTCAGAATACTTGCTTTATTAAGCAAACCTTTGCTGGGGTTAACTAACTAGACCCTCAGATCATGAACAACACAGTATCCATTATGTCTGCATCCTGACATGAATCAGCCAATTTTTTTGGGTGAAGTGGGTATCCTGACCTCTGGTCCGACTAATCTCCCGGGTACATGCAAACCGCCCCGTCCACATGTATTGGGTAAAACCCTTAAGGAGTTATGTGCACTCAGTAGGGAATCGAGCCCAAGACCTATGCTATGTGAGGTGCTTATCTTGGTTCATCCAGTACATGCAAGACTGATTCATATCGAACCTCCACAGTCAAAACAAGTGTCAGAAATTGGCCAATCGATGCTCAAAATATTAACTTAAGTAAAATTAGAAATAAAAAATGCAGCAAAAAAACAAAAGAAAATAAAGAAATGAAGCCAAAAAGTCAAGAGAATATAAACTACAGTGTTACCATGAAAGAAAAGGGCATTTCTTTCACCCTATTTCTGTTTTCTTGCTGGCCAACAGAATCTATTAGGTGCTACTTTGTGAAGCAATGGCTGGACTGAAATTACAGAGCACACAGAGGCCCTTGGACTAATACACTTGTCGAAAAGATACTATAAAAAACTTAAGGTTGCGCTATTCAACCCATGATACAAATGAGAAACTTTCCTATGTACCATTTTGGGGATCCATCCCCCATATTACTAATTTTGGTGAGCACTTTATTAGTCATGAGTCTCATAACTAAACCGCTTCATCAGTGAAAGAATTTAATAAACCACATGGAAAGGAATAATTTGTTAAGGAGAACAAATAGTTATAAGTTTAAATAACAAAACTACAAAGATCAAATATCTCAATATCATGTACCAACCCTCATTGGATGCACCGTTGATCTTGGAGGAAGTCCCTGACAACAATAAAAACATATTGCAATCTGTCAAGGGTGATTATCAAGAGTGATAATCTCATATGCAAAAAGATTAACGATATTAACAGGACTAACAATTCAAATTCAATAGTACAATGATACACTCTTTTATGTTTTGTTCCCTACAGATGTCAATTCCAAAAAAACATTATTTAAAATCAATAGGTTGACAGATGGAAAAAGCAACATAATAATCAACCCAATAGCACTGAATTTTCTTTTTCTTTCAGAGAGCTTATATCCCAAGCTACCATCCAAGTGAGATTTATGAAAACCTTGCCTCACCATAATTATAGGACAACTTTGGGTAGAAAATAGCAAGACTCAAAATTCTTTTCATAAAGATACTTGCAAGCTGTTAACTACCATTCAAGACTTTTAAATAGTGGAGCCATCGATGCACCGAATATATGTACCTCCGCCATCTCAATCGCAGACACGCAAAGAGCCCATACATCCACCTGAAATAAGAATTTGAAGTAGTATGAAGAAGTTAGTGCATTCAATGACTCAATCGAATAAAACTTCCAAACATTAATGCTTTCTTAGATCCAACCAGAAATATCATGTAACCCTGAACTGAAAGAACTAAGAAATTGGAAGAATCTA
This sequence comes from Bretschneidera sinensis, assembly GCA_023935145.1. Lineage (NCBI taxonomy): Eukaryota > Viridiplantae > Streptophyta > Magnoliopsida > Brassicales > Akaniaceae > Bretschneidera > Bretschneidera sinensis. Next base: position 50,197,449 of record CM043705.1, read on the forward strand.
TGTCCTATCCTTCTTCATTATCATCATAATTTTTTAAGCTACTCTGTGACTGGTTAAAAAGAAAAGTGAGATGAAAAAAGAGAGTTTCTGTTATTTCAAAGGAGATAAAAGTGAGAGGAAAGAAAATGAAAATGATAAATATTTTCCTCCCACATGCACAAATCACAAGTTTCCCAAATTGGAAATATTTGAAAGTGTAAAGCAAAATGAGCTAATTTATTTTGTCTTTTCTTCTTCTTCTTCTTTTGATAAGCAATTTTATCTTTTTCATCTTTCTTTCCAGATTTCTATCCTCTCCACCAAACCCATGATGGAGAGATCAATTTTTTTTCTTCACATTTTTCTTTCCTTTCTTTGTTATTTCCTTTCACATTTCTCTCCTACTAATCATGATTCTTAATGTGCTTGTTTTATATTTGATATAGTGGAAATATTGCCAGAGTAATAAGTTTTGAAATGACAAAATTAACCACTTTTCTGTCTTTTCCTTACATCACTTCATTGGGGTAATTTGTCATTTTGAAACTTATTGCTTTTTCCAATAACAAATGTTGCTTTGGCAATATTGCTACCCTATTGGATATTGTATCTACTAACAGTTTCAACAATGAATGAAAAAATATACTTATAAAAAAACAGTGAATGAAAAAATTAAATGCATGACATCTGTCAAAAAGCAAGTTCCTACCATGGTACTTTAACCTTAATGTGTGAAAACTTAAGTGCTTCTATTGATATTTCAGATTTTCATGTGTCATTAAACAACTTTCACTTGGCTGTAATATATCTTGGGTTAAAGTTTCCCAAGGTCAATTTTTATTAAGTTAATGCATTTTTTTCTATAACTATATTGTATCTACTAATAGTTTCAACAAGGAAAGAGATAATTACAATGCATGACATCTGTCAAAAATAAGCAAATTGCCACCATATAGATGAAAGGTAGTTTAACCTTAATGTGTAAAAACGTGAGTGCTTTCAATGATATTTCAGACTTTCATGAAATTATACAATTTTTATTTGGCTGAAATGTATCATGGGTTAAAGTTTTCACAGGGTTGGTTCTACAGCAGGGTTTCATGCCATTTTGGATCAAACATACTCCTTTTCTCCAATTGCTCGTACATTTGCATGAAGTTGATTTACTTGCAATTCCAAACTTATTACTAAATTATATGTTGCAATTGATACATCTCCAGATATTACAAACCTTCAAAGCAAAACTTTGAACCATGGAAACAAAGCTTTTTTTTAATTTTTTATAAGTGAATCATGAAGACAAAGTTGTGGTTGCAACCTCAGTCAACCAAGTATATGAAAGGTTGTGTTAGATAAGAATTTCCTAACAAACCCATTCTTCCAAATAATTATCTGCAGCTCATTATCAGTTCCTCATCAAGAATATCCCACTGAGCTAAATGGCAAAGCAATTTTCACTTTTTCGTCTTTTACATTATTCCTAGGGCCCTAATTCTGACTAAAAATTATTTATTGTTTCAATAAATTGACCAAGGAAAACAAAGAAAATGAATAACTTGTTCAATCAATACGGTCTTTTTGAAAGGTTTATGCACCTGCATAATAAACAAATTCACAATGTGGAGAAGTTTTCTTACGCAAATTATATCCCTTAAAATTTTATTATTGATTTAAAAACAATTTTAAAAAGATAGCGAAGAAGTACGGAGGGAGACACAAACAAAGATCAAATCATTGCAGACCAATGGTTATTATACCTTTCCATCATAGGGACTTTCCTGAATAACTTCTGGAGCCATCCAATGTGGAGTGCCAATGAACTGCCAATAAGGGAAAAAAATTAGAAAAAATACTTGCAAATATCAAACACCAATCAACCATCACAAGAAGAGATGAAGCCAAGACTCTATTCTGGCCATGATGAAGCTGAGATTAATAGCAGCACAAGCCACCCAATAATCCAGGTCACTTTAAAACAGTGGAAAAATAAGAAGACTGTAAGAAATAGACACTACAGTAAAATAAATGTTAAGATACATAAATTAAATGAAGATATGTATACCCTTGTTCATGGGTTGCACCCCTTTGGTGCGCTTTTCTTTCTTTGTATACATTTTACATATAAAAAAATGAATATATATATATGGCATTAAATTAAATGAATGTTATAATTATATGAGCCTCACTAAGGAACCCTATTAGCATCACTGAGACAAAATGAGGCAAAAGATCCTTTTGTAAATTAAGATCAGATAGTGGAGAGATGTTGAAAGCTGTTAGTCAAGACTGATGTTCCAACAAACTGCTTCAGAGTAGCAGGATCTAAAATAAATGGCATCCTTTGATGGAAGGTAACTTTGGATAAGACATCAATGATCAAACATTACTTATCGAGAAAAAAAAGAAGAATCAATGATCAAACATTGTCACATTCAACTTATGTTCAAAGGTGATGTAGTTTTCGTCTCTTACTGGACACTTAAGAATCTACAAAAAAAAAGAGAGAATAGTATGACTCCTTGCTTATGATCTCTTGAGCTCAGAAACTGAGAGCTATGCAAGGATGAGCAGCCTTGCCTTCCTCAGTGAACTGCGCAAGCAATCCAAAGATTCCATCATGTAACTTATGATCTCTTGAACTTGTTGCCTAACAATTATTGATGACAAAATGTATCATGGATTTCTAGACGGTGAAAATTTTAGGTTATTTCTCTTTTTTTTTTTTTTTCGAAAACCTTGCCCTGGAGTAGCAGAGGAGACCCCAAATTGCCGAGGCAACATCTATAGACCCTGTGCAGACTGCTAACCACCATGTAACATATGATCTCTTGAACTTGTTGCTTAACAATTATTGATGATGAAGTGTAGCATGGACTTTTATACAGTGAGAAATTTAGGTTATTTCTTTTCTTGTTTTTTTTCAAAAGCCTTGCCCTGGAGTAGTGGAAGAAGCCCCAAATTGCCAAGGCAGCGTATATAGACCGTGAGCAGACTGCTAACCACTTGTGGCCCATAGAAGAATACCAGTATTAAATATTGCATATTACATAGAATATGGAGGTACCGTGTTGCGCTTTGACATGGTCCTTGTAAGCTGGGCTGCAACCCCAAAGTCACCTGTTCATATTGTCAATTTGTCATAATAAGGGGAAAATTTGAATCAGTGTGTTGCTAAAAGCAGAGAAAATAGGAAGATGTCAACTTTGCAATGTAAAAATCAGAATCTAGAAAGAAAAAAGTCCATTATATATATGGTTGTGTGTGAGCATATGCATTTACATCATTCCCCATAGTGTTCATCTCAGCCCTTCTTAGTCATCTCTAAATTATCTGCATTTTCGCAATCACTTATGCCTTTTTACCACCATCACTTGGATCTTACATTCAATCAAAACCCTCATACAGATTTGACATAATATAGCACAATTATGCATACACACAAAGAGGCATCCTCTAGATTTAAACAAAGTAAGATCACAAGTAACAGGTCATATATAGTATTGGTAAGGTGTAATGCATATAAAATTGCTTATTGGCGGAATCCTCAGTGACAGTTTGTCAAGTATGGAATTGTCAACAAATGTCTGCATATATACATAGGTTCTACACCAGAAAATCGAATGTTTATGATATCTGCAATTTCATAACATGTGTGTATGACTTTTTTATAGTTCATTGCATGCTTCAAATGTTATGAGGTTTTTGTATGAAAACCATTCCATTTAATTCTCCATATGCAACTTACAAAGCAAGCTAAAACTTTGCCTTGAACTAAGCCTTTTGGTTCATAATTCTAAACATTTCTAGAAAACTTCTTTTGAGTTAAAATTAATAAATTCAAATTAACCAGAACCAGTAAGCAAATGACGTCAAAACATTTTTAGGCAAAAGAAAATTCTTAAAGCACACTATAGCCAGTGACACTGACGATTCTACCCCATAATCTCATATCACAAAAGACATCATGAGCATGTAAGGGTCCAAAAGAGGGTAGAGCATTAAGAAGTTTAATTTCTATGTTAAATGTTAAGCAGAAATCCAGGAGACCATACTGCTTCATTATGCTAGTAAGGTTTCCGTGAGAAATGGAATAGTTACCGATGCCATCAGCTGGAAATGGATACCAGGATGCATAAATCACAAATTATCTATTTTTTCCTATAAATTAAAATGAACTCTGATTGCCTTGGTATATAAATATATAATGAAGGTTACTCACCCAACTTGACCTCTCCTTGTTCAGTTAACAAGATATTACCACCTTTAATGTCTCTATGGACCTTGAAAATTGAGTGCAAATATGCAAGGCCCTACATAAATAAAAATATCAACCAAAAACATATTAAGCAAAAGGCACATAGAAGCTGACAAACAAATTAAGACCATCATTGAACAATTTGGGTCAACTTAATTGATAAAACATTTTTAGGGCCTAAAGATACACACGCGAAAGGAAAGACAGAGATGGAGATAGATAAATAGATAGAGAGAGAGCGAGAGCTTAATAAGTAGGAAGAGATAGAGAGAGAGGTGACGTATCCAAGAATAGAAGCTAGCGTGAAACATAGGAAAATGTCGCAATCAATTTCTCTTCTGCATGCTTCACAAGAGTTTTAAGTAAAATTGTAATACTACTTTGCCTATTATCAATAATCTTTACTTCCAAGGCAATCAAAAGTCAATTATACCTTTAAAACTTCCCGACAGATAAATGCTATTTGATACTCCTTCAACAGCTCCTCAGTAACATTCATCAAATCAGCAACACTTCCACCCCCACAGTACTCCATCACTATCGGTCCAAACAAGGAAATTAGTCATCCCAAAGTCTAAACACTTGACAACAGAATTATCAATAAATATAAGAATGCTTCCAATTTGATTAAAAAAAAAAAAACACTTGTGAATTTCAATTTATTTGAACATTGTTTCATTCTTTCCAAAGGAAAATTACCAAGTAAATTCTTCTGTACTCACCCAAAGATAGTCTTCTCCTTGGTAACTCCCAAGGTAGCGGACAACATTTGGATGACTACATTGCTGCAACATCTCAATTTCGCCCCGAATTTCTTCATATCCCTCCTCCTGGGTACATACAACATCTTAACTCATTTCTAGAGGTTCAACAAACTGAACTAACTAAAGAACTAAATTTCATGTGAACAAGAAAGCTTTTACACACCCCTTCAGATAATGATATAACTTTGATGGCAACAAGCTCTCAGGTTCTTATATCTCTAGCCTTGTAAACAGCTCCATATGATCCTTTCACTGCCATCCCATAAACAAAACTCTTCATCACACACACACACACACACACAAAAAAAAAGCACATGAAATGCAGCTAATTCAACTAAGAACCTTCAAACAAAACCAATAATTAACTTACAATGCACTAAGCATGCATTGAAAAAGCACAACTCTACACCATAAATTCTGCTTAGTAAGCATGGTTAGAACATCAAAATAAACCTCATCTAACAGTACAAAAATTCTCATCCCATATGCAATAAAGTAGAAAAACCGTATAGCACAAGGAATCCATGATTAACTAAGTTTTGACTCAAAATAGAATGAGGAAACATAACTCCAAAAGCAACAAGTTCCACAGATAAATTAAAAGTATAAGGACATGCAGCAAAATCAGCTTAGAAGACCCAAAAATTTCACTATTTACTTGAATTCTTTTTCTTGGATGAACACTTTACTCAAATCAAATTCTGCTTAGTAAGCATGGTTGGAACATCCAAATAAACCGTAAGTAACAGTAATTTTCATCCTAAATGCACCAAATGAGCCTTGATGAATTGAAATTCTCATAGAACCCAACTTTTAACACAAAAATCATAAACTTCAACTGCTCAGATTACCAAAAATAGAAGCACCTAAATCAACCTGGCATCTACTAAAAATTCACAATAAAACTAATTCCTTAAGTCAACAAACATCTATAAATCATAAATAACATACCAAAAGAGAAAACATAGCTACCACAAGAGCACCAAAAAAAATTAAAATGGGAGAAAGGAAGTAACGCACCGAGCTCGTTGAGCAATTCATACTTCGTAGTAGGATCTTCCCTGGTAACACTCTCCGGTATCGAGGTCGTAGAAATCCTACTGCTCCTTGGCTGCCTATTCTCTTCCGCTTGAAACTGCGAAGAGGAAGAAGGAGAATAGCCATTGCCTTTTTTCTTCTGCCCACCAAACCCCAAGTCCCCCATCGCCTGCATGCTGGCCACCGCCCTCCCCATCGTCGTCCTCTCCCTCTCGCTCTCCTTCTCCCTCCTGGCCGTTCTCACCACAAATGTCCCGTAGTCCTCCCCGTCACCATCACTCTCATCATCATCATAATCACCGCCGTCCATTCTCCCCCTCCTCCAACTCCTCGGGCTCCGCGTCACGCGCGGCTTCGAGGAAGATTCATTGTTCCGATTACGACTGCTGCAATCGGTCTTGACTATCATTGTGCCAAAAGCTCCATCACCATAGTCGTCGTGGTCTTCGTAATCGATCGGGGCCCCGCCTCCAAAGTCCTTGGGGAGGCGCTTGAGGAGGGGAGGGAGGGAGGGAGGAATCGTCGTCGTCCTCGTCTTCGGCTCCTGCGTCGTTTCTGTAGACCATTGTAGCGTATATATCTGCTTCTTCTTCTTTCTGTTGTTGGTGCCATGGTTGTTTGGGTTTGGGTTTATCTTGTTCTTGATCGGAATCGGAGTCGGGATGGACTACGAAGGTGGAATAGAGTTCGGATTTGGCATGGGATTTCCGGGTCCGACGAGATACGGGAGGGCTATGATCCATTTTCTGCTCACAAGAGAGGGGTAGTGTGCGTATGAGTTGTGTGACCTGCAGAGGAGATGCTTTAGCTTAGAGGGTCGTTTCTACTTTCTACTTGCTGGAAGACTGGAAGTGAATTTCCTTTTCTTTTTGATAAGTGAGAGAAGATTGTGAGAACTTTCCCAAATTGGAAATCTGTAAGGGAAACATGCAATTCGGCTGCAATAAGAATTGGACTCGGTCTAATACCATAATTTGAGAGATTAAATTTTTAATAAATAATTTTTAAATTGATTCTTAAACCATGCCTATATTTGATTATGAAAAAAGTCAAAAGACCAATTGTAACCGGGTGTTTTTCCTATTGGTTATCACTCTTTTATTCTTTATTTCGAGATTCGGATTTTTTCTCAAATTTGATTTCTCTTAATTAATGTATATATATATATATATATATATATATATATATATATATATAAAACTGTAAAAAAGACCAATTGTAAACGGTACAAAGCTTCAGTTTGGGTCTCTAATATACCCTTTTTGCTTCCGTCAATCTTTTAAATTTTCTTTTTGATTTGTTGGATTACAAACCCCTTGGGGAAAGAGATGCCTAAGGCATCCTCAGCTAAAAATTGTCCCAGACCCAAGGGGGTCCGCATTTCTGTTCTTCTCTCAAAGCATGTGAACCATGTCGCACGAATGCAATCTGCTTGCCAACTCTCGCCAATCCTCAATGATCGCACCATGCTGATGATATTCAGATGCACCTGTGTTGATTAGTTGCACTGCAGTAGCAAAATTCGATTCAAGAATTACATTCTTCTTGCCCTTGTCATTTGCAATCAAAAGACCTTGCCTCATGCCTATGAGTCCATCGAAAATCCCTCTAGCAAACGCCCAATATGATCATGGAAGAGACTGCCACACGAAGCACGCCTAGTCATGGGGTTTCTGCTCTCATTTGTGTTGATTTTTATCAATGTCATGGGTGGGGGAGGCCAACTAACGTGTTGCGTAAGTTGTAAGGTACTTGAACCCCAAGTTTCACTGAAGGCTTTCTTCAAATCATTTTCCAAGCTCTCAATTTCGAATTGGAGAAAAGGAAAATTCAATCTGGTACCAACAATTACTTGTTGGTTTCTAGTTGTCCAACACACCCACAATCTGGCCAAAAACCCCAAAACCCACTGATTAGCACCCTATATCTTTTCTTTATCTTTGATGTTCCATTGAATCCATTCCATCAGATCAAGAGAATTTGATGTAGACGAGGTATGAAAAAATTCCAAACCTATCTTGAAAGGTCAGTCTCAGAATATGAAGACAAGTTTCAATGGGATAATTACATCGGTTACATCGAGGAGATGAGACTAGACATCTAGCTGCCCTCAACTCGTTTGATAACAGCCTATTGCGTAACACCAACCATAAAAAGGTCTTTATTTTCTAAGGACATTTCAAGCGCCAAATCCCAGCCCAGGAATATCTTCCATGAAACTGTTAATTGGAATGGAAATAGACATAATCTGGTCAATAACTGCAAGAAAGAGAAAAGATCTGAAAGTCTGTAAAGCCCATTGATTATTACTATCAATGATAGCTGAAAATGTGATGTATTCTTCAATAGGTTCAATCACAACACCATCCATATCTTTTAGAGCTCACAGTCTTACCGACTGGTCATGCCAGAAAGAGGTATTCCTCCCATTCCCAATCCTTTTTATCAACTCTTTCTTAAGAGCAGGAATTGGCTTTATAATGTTGCGCTAGACATGAGAAGTGGAAGAGGAATAAGTCGAAAGATAAAAGATTTTGTCCTTTTAGATATTTCTACTCCAGTGCTTTAATCCACATCGCACCTTGTCTGGTGAGAACTTGCCACACCAGTTTAGCCAAGAGAGCATCCTTAGCTTCTCTTATCTTCTGAATACCAAGTCCTCCATTTTTTTTCATTTGCACAATGTCTTCTAGTTTACCAAGTGGACTTTCCTGACGTTTGAAGTGTCAACCCAAATGAAATCTCATTTTTTTTTCATTTGCACACTGTCTTCTAGTTTACTAGGTGGACCCTGACATCTAAAGTGCCACCCAAATGAAATATCGATTCAGCTTATCTAGTTTATCACAAATGTTCCGAGGGAGGTAATTAGTGTACATGCTGTAAGTGGGGATCGTTATCGTGATAGACTGGAACAGGGTCATACGCCCAAAAAAATTTAGAGTTTTAGCCTTTGAACCTTTGAGGTGATCCTACGCTTTCTCCACCAATGGATTGAAGGTAGCTCTAGTCACTCTTAGAGTGCAAAATAGGGATGCCCAAGTACTTACCCAAATCTGAAGTTGGAGGAATTTGGCATTGGTGACTAATGGCTCTTACATCACACATTGGTAAGTTTGGGGATGTATAGATGCTAGACTTCTCCAAGCTGACTTTTTCTCCTGACATCTGACAAAAATCATTCATAATAGTCATAACAACCTTCGCCTGCTGTCTAGATGCTTTACAAAAAAGAATTGAGGTCATCTGCAAAACATAGATGTGATGGCTTCAAACCCCATTTGCCTAATTGGATAGGCTTCCACTTATTATTCTAAACACTTATTTAAATTAACTGGGATAGACACTCCATACATAGCACAAAAAGGAATGAAGAAAGTGGGTCCTCCTGTCTGAGTCCACAGGATGGTTTGAAAGGCGGCAACATCTCACCATTCTAGACCACTGTAAAGCTTGCAGAAGAAGCCCAATTGATGCGGTCATATGCCTTTTCGAGGTCAATCTTGAAAATCATAGCAGCTTGCTTACCCTTCTTGCAACGCAATGTATGCATTGCTTCTTGGACTAGAATAATGTTGTAAAGCTAGACTGAAATGGCCCGACAATAGTTTCTAAGAGGGGTCGAATCCTTGTAACAATGCACTCTGTAATAAGCTTATATGACACAATGCATAGGCTGATTGGCCTGAACTGAGAGATTAACTGAGGTGTTGGAATCTTTGGGATCAGCGCTAACAACGTTTCATTCAATTTTACAGGGACGCTGCCTCTATTGAATGCAGTCACAACCTCCTCCACCATGGTTGGCCCAACTACCCCCCAAAATTTGTGGAAGAAAAAGTCCTGAACACCATCTGGTCCTGGAGCTTTCAAAGGACTCATACTGAACAAGGCGCTTCTAATTTCATATGGGGAGATAGGCAAGCTCAAAAATTCTTGATCAGTAGAAGACAAATATGGGAAATAATAGTTCATCCTCCATTGCGGGGAAATGGTAGTAGAAACATAAAAGAGTTTTTTGAAGTAATCCATAGCCAAATCACACCAAATTTCCTTGTCAAAGCACCATTCACCATTGGGCAGTTTCAAGCCTGATATTTTGTTACGTCCGCGTCTGACCATTGTGGATGTGTAATAGAATTGGGTATTCAGGTCACTCTATTACAGCCACTAAATCCTCCATTTTTGGAACCAGAAAATTTCATCCTGTCTGAGTATCTCATTAAATTCAACTATCATCTCCTTTTCAAGATTGACCAAGAAAGTAGAGTGACAGTTTGAGAGAGTAAATTGGATACCATTTAATCTGGCTAGAATTCTCCGTTCGTAAGCAAAAATATTTCTGAATATGCTTTTGTTCCCTTCCTGAAGGGTATCTGCTAATGCTTTTGTACGAGTTTCAAAAGAGTCAGAACTCGAATTCCAAGTGGTCGTAAAAATTTGAGAAAAATCCTTGTGCATTAACCATGCTGCTTCACATCTAAACGACTTTTTTGAAGGGTTACTAACAGTTTTGGTGGACATTTCAATTCGAATGGGATGATGGTCAGAAGTCCAATGAAGAACCTGAACATTTGCATTCGAAAATTTCAGTTTCCAGTCAACATTTGCAAGTGCCGTCTAAACGCTCATATCTAGCCCCCATTCCATGCCTCCTATTATACCAGGTGAACCGTTGTCTTGAACTGCCTAGATCAACAAAACCACACTGATTAACTCTCTTGCAAAATCTGGTACACCTCTCTTGAGCTAACCTCAATCCACCCCTTTGCTCTTATGCATTGGCAAGTCGTTGAAATCCCCAACATTCAACCATAGCAGCTCAATTGAGTTTGCAAAGGCAATCAAATCAGTTTAGAATAGTGTTTTAGAGCTGGCATCAGGTTAACATAGGTGACCGAGAATAGCCAAGAACCCTCAACTGGGTCCTGGACTTTGGTTTAAATAACTTGTAAGTCTGATTCCAGAATAGTAAGGTTGGTGTCATGGGAATTCCACACGATCCAAATTCCACCTAAGAACCCCGCTGAAGATACCCTGAAATTTGAGTCAAACCCAAGCCTGTTCGGAAGATTTAGAATGCCATTACTATTAGAATGAGTCTCCAGCAAGAACAATATATTGCAATTTTGAGTAAAAACCAGCTCATTGATATTCCTCCTAATTTTGGCATTACCTACACCACGACTATTCCAAGTTATGATTCTAGTCATCAAATAAATCAAAAAGAGAAGGAAACTAGGGGACATCACCTGATTATCTTGAACCCACATTAGCCAAGTCATCATCTTCCTCCATGGGCTTGATCAGAATCTAATAGCACATCCTAGTCAGCCTCATCATGAATCTTGATATGACCCAAAATACTCCGGCTCAAATGAATTCCCAGCCCAACAAAGCGACCCCGGCCCAAATGAGCTCCGGTCCAAATAAGCACCAGACCCACCGGAGCGGTCCAGTCCAAATGAGTCTTAGGCCCGGCAAGATGCTCCAACCCAATAAGAAGCCCAACTAAACTCTCCAGTCCAAGTAGCGTTCTGATCCAGTGACCCCTCCAGCCCAGACAAGCTGCCAACATCCCCTCCGACCCAGCAAAATTTCCAAGCCCATGAATGATGGCCCGGCAAACCTATGCCCGGATCCCCCCTACGACTTGACACCCTGCAGCCACCAACCACCCTACTGCCGCCCTGCAGCTACCCTACGACTGCCTAGCCCTGCAGCCACCCTACGGCCGTCCTGCGGCCACCCTACAGCGCCCCTTCTCCTGAGCTTGCAATCATGACCTCCCCGTCGGGGGACTACTATAAATGGGCCAAGGTATGGACTTCACCATTCATGGATACACACACCTACACTTATACTTGATTCACTTTAGCCCTCGGTTCCTCTTCCAAGCCCTTGGCTTTTCCTTTGAGTCTTCGCTAACTTAAGCATCGGAGCGCCCTTGAAGGCCCCTCCTCCCGAGGGTCTTCAGTTCACCCCTGTTACCTGTGCAGGGCCAGGCCACATCCTCACCAAAGTCACACCCTCGTCCGAGCCACGCCCTCACCCAGGCCACGTCAGCACCAACAGTAAGCGGCATCAACAGATTGGCGCTGTCTGTGAGAAGCCATAATCTCTCGCTACAGTAGAAGCAAAGAAGTAAAAAGAACTCATCTGTAACGATGCTGCCAAGAAACAATACCAGAAGAACCAGCGAGGAGGCCCCGGTGGAGTGCTCGGCTCCCATCCAAAATGACACTCACAGTCACCAATCCAGACTCAGGTTCCCGACGATCCCTGAGCACGACACCCCCAGAGAGCAGTGTCCTCACCTCTTTGGAATCAGCTCTCCCAATGACGGAGAAGAGGCCGCCCACCTCCAGGCTCCAGTGACTCAAGCTCAGTTCCAGGAGCTATCCAAAATGATAGCCAGCCTGACGGCCCAGGTGCGGGGCGGAGGTCAGTCACCTCTCTTCCATCCTCACCAAGCTCCAGAACATGCCGAGTCTTCCGACAGGGATGACCCCACCTACAACCAGCCTCATACCGAGCTCTCGCCGCGCAACAGCCAATCCAAGGAGAGCTCATCCTCAAAGGACAACCTCAGTCTAGACAAACGGTTTGGGGAAATGGGAGAGAGAATAGACTCGGTTCTGAGGCGCAAGAATCCCAGCCTCATGGATGAACTCTGCATCCAAGATCCTCCATTTGCAAGAGACGTCCTCGAGACCCTACTTCCACCCAACTTTAGGATGCCTCAAGTGAGAATTTATGATGGCTCCACGGATCCTACGGATCACTTGCAACACCACAAGATGATTATGATGTTGCACCGGTATTCGGACGCAGTCATGTGTAATGCCTTCCCCCTGACTCTTGAAAAGGCAGTAGGTACCTGGTGCTCCAGGCTAAAGCCAGGAAACATCAGCAACTTCAAAGAGCTCAGCTACGCCTTCGCCTCCCATTTCCTCAGCAGCAAGGGGCCCAAGAATACTTCAGAGGGCCTCTTCAACATCATTCAGCAGTGAGGAGAGATGCTCCGAGCCTACATCTCCCGGTTCAATATAGTGGCATTGGAAATCCCTGACCTCGACCCGAACGTTCAAGTGATGGCGTTCAAAAATGGATTAAGGTCGGACATCTTCAGCTCTAAACTGACTCGGCACCCGCCTCGAGACATGAATGAAATCTTGGCAAGGGCTGAGAAATACTTGTTGGCAAAGGATGATCAGGCCTTCAGGAGAGAGAGGGAAGGTGAATTTGAGAAAAAGATGAAGGATCTCAACTCCCAGAGAGAGACAGTCAAGAGACCCCACTAGGAGAACAGGTACAGACCTCACCCTCGAGTTGATGGCTTCACTCCACTCAATGCCACCCGGACAAACATCCTCATGCAGCTCTAAGACAAGTCCGTCCTCCAGTGGCCGTATAGGAGGCCGCATCTCGACGGTGACCAGAGGTGGTGGTGCCATTTCTATAAGAGCTATGGCCATGACACTGAAGAATGTCATGACCTAAAGGAACAAATTAAAGCTCTGATCAATCGAGGGTACTTAAAGGAATTTACTAAGCCTCGGAGAAGGGACGACCCAGCGCTGCCGAGAAGGGATAACAGGCGTCCCTATCACCAGCAAGAGCGGAGGGATCCGCAAAAAAACCCGAAGGCAAAGCAAGAGAGGCCCGTTCAGAAGAAACAGGAGGTGGCTACAGCCACCCGCATCATCAAGACCATTTACGGGGGCCCAGCCACGGAAGGTAGTTTAGGGCAGGGCAATAAGGCCTACGCCAGGGCTGTAGCTTCCGTTAGTGGTCCCCACAAGAAAATAAGAACTGAGCCAGTGATCTCCTTCACTGAGGATTATTTGGAGGACGTACAAACTCCCCACGACGATGCAGTGGTAGTTTATCTCTTAGTGGCAAACTGCGAAGTGCGGAGGGTCCTGATTGACAATGGAAGCTCGGCGGATATATTGTTCCATGAGGCTTACCAGTGTATGGAATTGAAGAATGGGGATCTGGAGCCGGCTCCTGCCCCCCTCTATGGTTTCGGCAATTCTCCAATATTCGCCTTCCCAGTGACCGTAGGAACGGCGCCAAGGACCTCTACGGTGCAGACCACCTTCTTGGTAGTAAAGCAGTCATTCTCGTACAATATGATCATCGGCTGACTAACCCTTAACAAGCTAAAAGCCGTTGTTTCCACCTACTACCTGAAGGTCAAATTCCCCACCAGTTAAGGTGTAGGAGTAATCAGGGGAGACCAAAAGCTCTCCTGGGCCTGCTACCTAAAAGTAGTTAGAGGAGGAAAAAAGACAGAGGCCCTGCTCTCTTGTGGAAGACCTCAGGGATGAGATGAGGACACCTAGGGGATGATCTGTAGAGGAATTGACCGTTATACCCCTCGGAGAAGACCCTGTCCGAACTGTCCAAATAAGTGCGAACCTCTCCTCGGAGGACAGAGATGAACTCCTCTCCCTGCTCCAGAAGAATAGAGACCTATTCGCTTGGTCAGCCTCGAACATGCCAGGGATCAGCCCTAGGATTATCGAGCATCGCCTAAACATGGACCCGCGGTACAAGCTGATCATTCAGAGGAAGAGGGCCTTCACCCCTGAATGACAGATGATCATTAATGCTGAGGTAGACAAGCTACTAGAAGCCAGGTTTATCAGGGAGACAAGGAACCCCGAATGCATGTCTAATGTGGTGATGGTCCATAAAGCCAGCGGCAAATGGCGCTACCTCAGGGCATGAACTCCTCTCTTTCATGGATGCATACTCTGGCTACAATCAGATCTTCATGCATAAGCCAGACCAAGATAAGACCGCCTTCGTCACTGATTGAGGGCTATATTATTACAAGGTCATCCCTTCGGACTCAAGAACGCTGGGGCAACCTATCAGAGGCTGGTAAACAAAATCTTCAAGGAGCAGATTGGGTGGAACATGGAGGTTTACGTGGATGATATGCTGGTTAAGAGCACTGAGGCTCAGAACCATTGCTCCGACCTGGAAGAAGCGTTCAGAGTGTTGCGCCAGCATAACATAAGCCTGAATCCATCAAAGTGCGCTTTCGGGGTAACCAGAGGAAAATTCCTAGGGTTCGTAGTCACCTAGATGGGAATAGAAGTCAATATGGAGAAGATAAAAGGCCATCCTCGATATAACCCCTCCCAAGTCTGTGAAAGAAGTCCAGTGGTTCACCGACCGAGTCGCAGCTCTGAACCGTTTCATGACCAAATCAGCGAAAATGTGCCTTCTTTTCTTTAAGGCTATCAAGAAGGCCAAAGATTTCTCCTGGTTGGAGGACTGTCAAGAAGCTTTTGCAGTTTTGAAGAAGTATTTGAGCCAGCCACCTCTCCTAACTAAGCCATTCCAGGGAGATGAGCTCTTCCTCTATTTATCGATCGGCCAGAGCATTGTGGCCTCTGTCTTGATACGAGACGAAACAGGCGTTCAGAAGCCCATTTACTATGTTAGTAGAATTCTCTATTAAGCTGAGACCAGATACCCTCTTATCGAAAAAATGGCCTATGCCCTGGTGGTGGCTGCGCGAAAACTCCGACCTTATTTCTAGACGCACACCATCGTCCTCTTGACGGATCAAACCTTCAAGCAAATCTTGCATAACCCAAGTGCTTCCTAGAGAATGATGAAGTGGGCGGTAGAGCTGGGAGAATTTGACATCTGCTACCGGCCCTGTCAAGCGATCAAAAGCCAGGCTCTAGCTGACTTCATTGTGGAGACAACTCTATCCATAGACCCGGACGAATCCACGACGTCCTTGCCCAATGGAGCCTCTCCAGTATGGACCCTTCATGTAGATGGATCTTCTAATTCACTAAGGAGCGAAGCAGGGATCATCATCTATAATCCAGAAAGCTTTATGATCGAGTACGCTTTGAGGTTCGAGTTCAAAACCTCCAATAACGAAGCAAAGTACGAAGCTCTCCTAGCCAGTTTAAGGTTGGCCAAGGCATTGGCTGTGGAGGTTCTGGACGCGTTCAACGACTCTTAGTTGGTGGTAAATCAAGTAACAGGAGAGTTTGAAGCCAGGGGGAGAGAAGCTCGCCCAATACCTCCGAAAGGTGAAAGAATTAACCGCTATGTTCAAAACATTTCGGATAACTCAGATCCCTCGAGCCAAGAACTCCAAAGCAGATGCCCTGGCCAACTTGGCCTCCTCCCAACACTTAAAGACCAACAGAGCTATCTATCAGGAAACTCTCTCTGCACCAAACATAGATGAGGCTCCAGTCCTGCCAGTAGAGGAGGGACCCACATGGATGGATCCAATCCTCTGATATCTAAAAGACGGCAGGGTACCCTAACAGAAGGATCAAACCAGGAGGCTAATCTCCTGTGCCTCGCGGTACACCCTTATGGAATGGTAGTTATATAAAAGGGCCCTGACCATGCCTTACCTACTATATCTCGGGCCCAGAGAGGCCAATTATGCTCTACGAGAAGTCTATGAGGGAATATGCAGGAACCACCTGGGAGCTCGGCATTAGCTTTCAAAGTTATGCGCCAAGGGTACTACTGGCCCATCATGAATGACGATGCAGCAGACTTGGTAAAGAAATGTGGGAACTGCCAGCGGTGGTCCCCAATATCGTGCCGCCCTGCTAACCCTCTTGTCTCTATCACTAATCACCTCCCCTTCTCCATGTAGGGGATTGACATCCTTGGCTCGTTCCCAATAGCTACTGGGCGGAAGAAGCACCTCATCGTGGCCATTGATTACTTCACTAAGTGGGTTGAGACAGAGCCACTGGCCAGTATCATGGACCACCAAACCCGAAATTTTGTCTGGAAGTCAATCGCGTGCCGGTTTGGGATCCCCTGGGCATTGATCACCGATAACGGAAAGCAGTTTGACAATTCTTGGTTTAAAACTTTATGCGATGATCTCCACATCGAGCACTGATTCTCATCTGTTGCCTACCCTCAAGCCAATGGCCAGGCTGAAGTGACCAACAGGACGGTCCTCCAAGGAATCAGAAGAAGATTGGATGAGGTAAATAAGTAGTGGGCTGACCAACTCTCATATATCCTTTGGGTTTATCGCACCACAATACGAACGCCCACAGGAGAAACCCCATTCTTCATGACATACGGAGCAAAGACTATCATCCCCCTTGAAATCGGGGTCCTATCGGTGCGAGTACAGTACTTCGAGCTAAACAACAATGAGGAAGGGTTAAGGATGAGTGCGGACTTGGTCGATGAAGCCCAAGATAAAGCCCAAATCCGCCTAGCTGCTTACTAGCAGAGGGTCACACGGTACTATAATTCTCGGGTTCGGCCCAAAGACTTCAAGCTGCATGACCTCGTCCTCCAAAAGAGTGAAGTGTCCAGCCCTCGCCTTACGGGGAAGCTAGTTTCAAACTGGGAGGGCCCGTACCGGATTCGAAAGGTTTGTCGGGCCGACACCTATGAACTTGAAGATATGGATGGTAGACCTATCCCCAGCACCTGGAACGCGGAGAATCTCCGTATTTTTTATCAATGAAATGTAAAAGAAAACGAAAAGTCAATAAAGATCTCAAGTTTTAATCGTAAAAGTTCATTGATAATTAGAAGAAGTACAAAATTAGGCACTACTGGACTTGGTACCAAAAAAAAAAAAAAAAAAAAAAAAAACCTATCCTATGAAGACAAGGCCTCCTGAGCCTCACCCTCGACCGTCCCTGGGACTCCCTCCCCCAGGTTCTCGCCTTCGGTTGCCTCCTAAGTCTCGGGAGCCTTAACCTCTTCAACGCTCCCAGCACCAGCCACAGCAATATCCCCTGCATTCCCCTCAGCTGCAATAACACCATCCTCTCCCAGATCAAGACTAGAAAAGTCGACCCTCGGGAAGAGGACTTCCGCTATCCTCTTAACCTCGTCAAAGCCCTCCAAGAACTGATCTCCCCCCTCCTCCAGCAGTTCTTCCTCTCTATCCGCGGCCTGTTGCCGCACTTTCTCCACCTAAAGAAGGGCCTCCTTCTCCCTGCGAAGGGCTTCATCCGTATCTGCGTGGGTCAGGTCTAGTTCTCTCCTAAGGGCGTCCTCTGTGTTATGACGTCGGTCCTTCTCTAATATGGTGGTCTTCTTCTCCCGTTGGGCAGCCTGAAGGCAGTTCGATAGATCGTGAACTAGGCTCCGGGTCTCCTCCAGCTTGAGCTCAGCCTTGGCGATCGGCTATATCCATGGCACGTCGAGAGAGCATCCCACCAATGACTCCAGCCTAAAAGCAGAAATAGTCTCGTGAGAAACAGTTGTAGTGTGAAAAGAGAGCAAAAGAAGAAATGAATTCAAATTTGGGATAGACTAGTCTCCAAAGACGAGCATAATATCTCGACGGAGCGTGGGGAGAGATCCACAAAATCGTGGGGAGGGATTCTCTTTACAAGGTGTTCGCAAGCAACCCTAAGATGCACAAACACCGAGTCATCCACCATCAGCGCCTAGTGCAGCGTAAAAGAGGTGGCCACCCCAGACCCTGCCCTGGGTAAGGAGGGGGCAGGAAGGGGAATGAGAGTAGAAGACCCCACAGGTGTTACCATTTCCTCCAGAGCCACAGACTTTGGAGAGCTAACTCCTGGTGCAGGACCCGGAGATGAAGCCCGAACCCTTTTCCCACGCTCCTGCTTCGAAGCGCCTTCCTCAGCAACTCTCTTTCTCTCCCTGGCCTTGAGCCTGGCCTTCTCCATAGCCTGTGAAGAAGCCTTCATATCTACGCAGAAGGCAAACGTTAGTAACTTGGAAAAATGATCGAAATTGCTAAAAGATAAAAGATCAAAAGCTACCGTGCTCGGTGTTTGGTAGAAGGCTGGGAGGGCAGAGGTCGCACCTATGGAGCTCATGATTACCTCGAAGCACCTCAACATCTAAATGCATGGCCAACATAGCCTTCAACGATTCCTACTCTCAGTACAGCAGGTGTGACTTCTTGCATTTGCCGGCACACTCCAAACTCCACACGAGGTGGATGTCGAAGCTCCCAGCACTCCGTATGAAGAAAAAAGCCCCCTTCCACCTCTTTATGGAAGAGGGCTTGTCCTTCAGCACCCTCATCCACCTCCTCGAGCTCACAATGACACACCCAGTATGCCCGAGGTGGGCTATTTGGAAATGGGCTTTGAACAAGCTGATGTTCAAATCCCCTCCCACCTCCTGGCATACAGCAATAAATGCCAGGATCAGTCTGATGGAGTTAGGGACTAATTGACTCAACGCTAGACCAAAGTATCTAAGCACTGAGAAAAAGAATGGGTGGAGAGGGAACCTAAGCCCAGCCTTTAACTGATGCTCATAGACACAGAGCTCAAAAGGTGGACGCTCCGGAAGAGTATTGCATGCCCTCTCTCCACCTTCGGTGCCCTCATTCCAAACTCCATGGGGATTCTGTATTTCAACCTTAGAACCTCCTCCACAACACTCGGAATGAAGTTCGCCTCGAACGTCCATTCCTCCCTCTCCGTGTCTATGGCATCGTCCCTAACTAATATCGAGGCCTGTACATCCCCCTCTCCAGAGGACCTACCATCTCTTTCCCCTTGTCTTTCCTCTGCAGTATAATGAACAAGGGCTAATTCCCCTCCTCTAGGAGGAGTCTCCTGTGACGAAGTTTCGTCACTAAAAGAGGAGCTCGTTGCATCCTCCAGCTCCCTCGACAAAACCTTACTAACTTCACTGTCAGACATAAGGCTCACCAACAAGTATTCGAAGAAAGACCTCTAAAAACTCCGAGCACTCTCCAACTATTCTTAATCAATGAACTATGAACTCTCAAGATCTCTAAAAAGTGCAAAGTAAAGATTGAAGGAGAAACCTACTGACATAAAAGCTTTGGCAGCAAAAACAAGAAGCCTCAATCCATGCGTCAGATGAAAAGACGCACCCCCTACTGTCCCCCAGGCACCGTTTCCAGTCTTTAAAGTGCCAGTTGTCACTAAAATATGCCTTCTGCCATAACCTACCCGTCGCTATATCCTCTCAACCGCCATCATTTATCACACCTATAGTAGGGTAAACCTAGTGGGCTCGGGGTAGACACAGAAGCTCACGTACGCAGAGAGGAGGAAGCTACTCGAACATAAACTTCTCCCAAGTGTCGATCGCTTGGCCATAATTTCTCCAAAAAGTCCGAGCATATGAGCTGCGTTGCATATACTCGGCCATGATTTCTCCAAAATTCGAGCCTTGTCAACGCTCGGTCGCATTCTCCAAAAAGTCCGAGCGTATGAGCTGCGTTGCATACGCTCGACCATGATTTCTCCAAAAATCCGAGCCTTGTCAACACTCAGTCGTATTCTCCAAAAAGTCCGAGCGTATGAGCTACGTTGTATATGCTCGACCATGATTTCTCCAAGGTTTCTCCAAAAATCTGAGCCTCGTCAACGATCGGTCGTATTATCCAAAAATTTTGAGCGTATGAGCTGCGTTGCATACGCTCGGCCATGATTTCTCCAAGGTTTCTCCAAAAATCCGAGCCTCGTCAATACTCGGTCATATTCTCTAAAAAGTACAAGCGTATGAGCTGCGTTGCATACGTTCGACCATGATTTCTCCAAAATCTGAGTCTCGTCAACACTCGGTCGTATTCTCCAAAAAGTCTGAGCGTATGAGCTGCGTTGCATACGCTCGGCCATGATTTCTACAAAAATTCGAGCCTTGTCAGCACTCGGTTGTATTCTTCAAAATGTCCGAGCGTATGCGCTGCGTTGCGTACGCTCGGCCATGATTTCTCCAAAATCTGAGCCTTGTCAACACTCGGTCGCATTCTCTAAAAAGTTTGAGCGTATGAGCTGCGTTGCATACGCCTGGCCATGATTTCTCCAAAAATCCGAGCCTTGTCAACACTCAGTCGTATTCTCAAAAAAGTCCGAGTGTATGAGCTGTGCTGCATACACTCGACCAAGTTTTTTCCAAAGTCTGAGCGTTTGAACTTATGCTATAAATGCATGGCCTTGTTCTCCAGGGTTCGGGCGTTTCGAAAACGCCCTCCCAAAGGCTACCCCTTGAATGAGTCTTAGAAACTTCTTTCAGATTTCGTCAAAACCAACATACATTCATTCACGCAAGTATAAAAAGCAAGAATATTGTGCGAAGACAAAGATTAAAATAAAAGATTTTTTATTAATTTAAAAGGTTACAACTAACGACCTCGAAGTACAAGTAAAAGAGGGCCCTAACGGCCTTGAAGTACAAAGAAAATATTAAAAAGCCAGGCTCCTCAGGCAGCGCCGGTTACAAGCTCTCTCACCCTCTTCAGGCCAAAAAGCTCTTGGCACAATCCTGAAAAGCTCCTGGCATGAGCCTGAGACTGAAAATGCTCACCTGACAGGTGCAACCCCAGGCCCGGGTGTCCTCCTCAACCATTCTTCTTCTTCAGTTCCAATAAGCTCAAGGGGTCGAGGAGCCCACCATCCAGAAACACAGCCCCCCAGAGTTTAAATGAATCCGTGGTACTCCTTTGGGGTCGGCCATATCCCTTTTCTTCTTTCATTCCTTGGAACAGAGAAGGTCTCGGCACAAGGAACCCTCCCAGCTCTCACTCAGAGTCTGGAAGAGGTCCTTGCCTCCACTCGGAATCTGAAAGAGGTCCTGACCCTCGTTTGAAATCAGGGAAAAGACCATGGTTGTCGAACCATGATCCTCCTCTAGGGTAACCTCGTCTTCCTCTTTTGTTTCCATAGAACCTTCAAGAGATTGATGACTCATCTTTTTTTCTGAGATCATTACCCTCGGTATTACCCAAGCCAATGTTTCCACTACCAGAAAGTGATATCTCCCTCTCAAGCTCTTCAGAAACTGAACTCGTTTCTGCTTAAAACAAAAGGTGTCAGAGACCCAAATTTATAAGAAGGGAAAACACGCTCAACGAAGAGGAATAAATGCAGAAAATGAAAAAAGATGAGACATTTCGCTTCTCCAGGCGACCTTTTACTTCCCAAGAGTGACGCTCCGATTGCCAAGGACAACCACCCAAATGCGTAACTGCTCTCACGGTTCCAAGATGTCCTTTTACTCTCCTTGGCAGTAATGGCCCGGCTCCCACGCACGTTCTTGGTTCAATTAAAAGTCCATCCCAACAAATAACTTCCTCAAGCACATAAATGTACTCAAGGAAGTGGGGGGCCTGTGATATGGCTCAAAATACTCATGCTCAAATAAACTCCAGCTCAAATAAGCACCAGACCCACCAGAGCGGTCCAATCTAAGTGAGCCTCAGGGCCGACAAGATGCTCCAACCCAATAAGAAGCCCAACTAAACTGTCCAGCCCAAGTAGTGTTATGATCTAGTGACCTCTCCAGCCCAGACAAGCTGCCAACGTCCCCTCCGGCCCAGCAAAATCTCCAAGCCCATAAAGGATGGCCCGACAAACCTATACCCAGATCCTCCCTACGACTTGACACCCTGCAGCCACTAGCCACCCTACTGCCGCCTTGCAGCTACCCTACGACCACCTAGCCCTACAGCCACCCTATAGCGCCCCTTCTCCCGAGCTTGCAATCATGACCTCCCCGTCGGCGGACTACTATTAATGGGCCAAGGTATGGACTTCACCATTCATGGATACACACACCTACACTTATACTTGATTCACTTTAGCCATCGGTTCCTCTTTTGAGCCCTCGGTTTTTCCTTTTAGTCTTCGCTAACTTAAGCATCGGAGCACCCTCGGAGGCCCCTCCTCTCGAGGGTCTTTAGTTCACCCCTGTTACCTGTGCAGGGCCAGGCCACATCCTTACCAAAGTCACACCCTCGTCCGAGCCACGCCCTCACCCAGGCCACGTCAGTACCAACAGTAAGCGGCATCAACAAATCTCAATCACTCGTAGGTTGCCGTTATGACCCCTTAAGCCTTTTTTTTAGGATCGAAGCAGTGAAAGAGACATGAACATCGAAAGCCGGATTAGAGGGATCAAGAGCCTGAATCGAAGCAGTAGCATGCTCAGGAGCAACAATCAGGGGTTTTGATGAAGGCAAATGGGTAGTTGTATCTCATAGATGAGGTGGAGGGTAATTCAGGGAGGTAGAGGATTTTTCATGAATGGGTTTATGTGGGTCAGTCTGCAAAGTGTTCTTAAGGAGGGTGCCTTTCGAAAATTTTTTATGGGTGTCTAATTTGGATTTATCACCAAAGAGCCTAACAAATTAGGCTTCACTTACAGTTTTTCCATCAGGGGGTTTGAGTCCAGCTGAACTTGCAATAGGCGTATGGATTGGGTTCAACATTTGTTTTCCCTTACCGGGTTTTGCTTTGCTTGGGCCTGCTATTGAAAGGGGGTCTAATTGTAGATCAATACTAACTTGCTAACCTGTGTTAAATCTCCTCTCCTTGACGTTGCGTTAGGCTTTAAATAGTGTAATACTTGACGTTGCACAAGTTTATAAAATATTTTTAATTAATAATTTTTTTTACTTTTATTTAAAGAAATTTGGTTTAAAAATATTTTTGTAAACTAATAGTATTCATTATCTACTATATTTGTCAGAAGTAAAATTATTTATTTTTTATAAGTTTTTTTTTTAATTTTTTTATTTTGTTAATGAATGGAATTGTAGTGTTTCACTTAACGTGTACTATATGGTGCTTTTTTGTTTTCTTGTTTTGGCTTCATCCATTTTGGGGGGGGGGGGGGGGGGGAATATATATTTATATTTTTTATTTAATATTTGATTAAGTCATTTCTTTCATAATTGTAAAACTATAACTATGTTAGAAAAATCTAATTTGAACATAACTTTTTAATAAATAAATTAGTTTGTTTAGTGTTGATGTAGATCCTTGTTTAGAAGTTATTTAAATGCAACTTAAATCACCGAAACTTAAAATTTTATAAATTTTTTTAATTCCAAATTTTTAAAATTTTGATGATTTAAATTACATTTAAACAAGTGTCCAAACAACACCTTAGTAGGAGATTAAATTGAATTAAAGAGGAGATTAAATTGAATTAAAGAGATCAGTGTGATAACATTTAAAGTAAAGAAAGATATGGTGGTTACAATTGATAGTGAAGTGTCAATAACTGAATTGTTTTCAATCTACCATTGTCCAAAATATATTACTAGATAAAATTTTATGCAAATTTTTGGTTCAATTTTTTATTTATTTATTGAAATTTGAGTTATAATGAATTTTAAAAATATATAAGTAAGAATTTACAATATTCGATCAAATTTTCATAATTTAAAATAATTCAAAAAATCATTATAACTTATGAGATTCAAAAAGTTATATCCATGTCATTAACACGGTTTTATTTTAAAGATTTGTAATTAAAAATAATCAAATAGGTACGTAATTAAGAATTATTTTTATATTAGGATCTTAAATAAATATTAAGGACTTGAAAATATAAGAAATAAATATTGTTAGGGTTATTTTATAAATAAAATAATTAATTTCCATCATCTTCATGATTTTAATAAATTAAATATTTATTTGAAATGTCAAAACATATAATTAAGGATATTTTTGCAAAAAAAAAAAATGAGGGTGCAATTGAAAACATTTCTAACATTGAAAGTAAAAATCAACTTAAAACTTGCTGTAAGTCCATCTAAACAAATCTCTTGTGAAATACTTCATTTGCAGAAATTTGAACGTTATTAAATATATTCATAACTCATTCAAAAAAAATTATATTCTCAATTAGTTTATAAGTAATTTTGTAAAATTTGATAGTGAGAATAAAATATCACTCGTTAATCTAAATGTCAATATCTTCCAATTGGGATTTTATGGAATGCACAAAATTTCTTAGATGGTTCTCACTCATTAAATCTTACAGCCCTCTACATACAGTGAATTTGTTACTATCCCCTGTTTACACTCAAGTGAAAAATGAAAGGCTATGTTTGGGGGTAGTGTTCAATTTTCAGTATTCGAAAACTGTTTTTGAAAAGAGTTTCTGAAAACAGTTTTCAGTTTTCAGTGTTCAAAAACATGTTTGGATAACAGTGTTCGAAAACTGTTTTCGAAACAGTTTTCAGTGAAATGTTGTTTGGATAAACAGTTTTCGAAAACAGTTTTGAAAATAGAAAACTGTTTGGATTACACTTTTTTGTAATTGTTTTCAGCTTTCAGTGTTCAATTTAAATTTTAATATCTAAAATTAATTTTATTTTTCATATTTACTAAATATAATTTTTTAAGCACACACCAAATACTTGGAAATAATTAATATTATTTTATTTTTAAAATGTTAATATTTTTTATATATCATCGATCAAACATGACAACACTCTTTCCCTGGTCATGTCATGTTTGTTAAATAAATTCTTAAAAATAAAAATAAAAATAAAATATACAATACAACTTTTACAATTTGATAACATTTCAACAACTAATCCATTTTATTTCTCACGTTTGTTTGTTAAATAAATTCTTAAAAGTAAAAATAAAATATACAATACAACTTTTACAATTTGATAAATTGATAAAATGGAAATAAACGACCTAAAATTCTTTCTTTAAACGGGTTTGTCTCACTATGTAAGACTAGAGAGAAAGACAACCATCCATCCATCATCAATCTCATTTCACATCTCACAAACTTTAGA
This sequence comes from Bretschneidera sinensis, assembly GCA_023935145.1. Taxonomy (NCBI): domain Eukaryota; kingdom Viridiplantae; phylum Streptophyta; class Magnoliopsida; order Brassicales; family Akaniaceae; genus Bretschneidera; species Bretschneidera sinensis. Next base: position 50,223,034 of record CM043705.1, read on the forward strand.
TCAATTCTTTTGAGGTCGAAAACCAAATATGCATTTTTAATTTTATTAACAAATCATAAAGAAATCGCTTATAAATTGGTGTGGTATTGTATTAGCAAAGGATAGATAGTATGAATGTATCATTCCATTAAGGGTTCATATGCAAACAATCTCAATTAGCTGGTCAATGCTTTTTTTAGTTCATCATAACTTTTATTTTTGAACACTTGAAGGCTATATTGCTTTTTAATTACCTTTCTAAATGAATACAATCCAACATAATAGAGCAGCCAAACGATGGTACGTATTAAGCAAACCTTGCCATTGATTTTCCTCTTCAAAAGCTAACACTACGACAATAACTGGGAATTCTCACCAAAAATAGCAAGACTGCAAAAGTGAACCCCACAAGGTTAAAGCGACATGAAATGCATATTGTTTCATCAAGCTCATCACAACCAAAAGCAAAAAGTATTCAGAGCTCTGCAAAATCACTAATCAGCATCCTCTTATACAAGAACAATATAGAAAATACAGAACAAAATGCTAGAATATCAATGAATTGCCAATAAGAGAATCCACCTAAAAATTTAACAGACAACATAATGCAAGTGACAATACTACATTGCATTAACTACATGTGTTTTAGCAATACAAATCAGTAAAGCCCTGCACGAAAAGCTCTCTAAAATTGTTATAGCACTAACGCCTCTTATTGTCACAATACACAATATAATGCAAAAGGAAACAACCCCAATGAAATGAGAAATCATGAGAATCAAATCAAATTAAAAAATTGAAATGACCCTGCAACGGATCCACAAAAATGAACTCATTTACACATTATTTTCTTCCCTCTTCTTGAATTGTAATCAAGGTACCAACGAACAAATTTCTTCAACCCAGTCTGCAAATCCGTAGTAGGCTTATACCCAAGCTCCCTCTGCGCCAAGCTTATATTAGCATGAGTAAACAAAACATCCCCATTTGCAGGCATTGGCAAAACAATCTGCTTACCCTTCACTTTCAACAACTTCTCCAACAACTTCCCCATTAGTTAGGTTTCCTATTATGTGTTTCAAATCAATCAATTAATAATACAAAATTTCTTTTCAATTCTTAATTTCAAAATTTGTGTTTGTATAGCATCTTACCTTCTGTATTGAATAGGGACTATTCCTGCTTTGTAGTGATCCATGTGTTGGAAAACAGGCTGAGAAAGATCAAAATGTCTCAAAGGAGGATTGCACCACCCTCCTGCATTGCTTGGAAGACCATTCTTTGGAGGGCAGAAAATTGTTGTTGCGACTATAATAGATCCTGGCAAACACCACCTGGCATCATTTACACATTTGACCTCGAAACATGCTCCACAACTCAGTCCACTGTTGATTAGAGGCAGCTGTGCTTGTCCCATAACCTTGGGCATATAGATTTCCATACCCACAAGCTCCTCCTAATTAAAACAAAATTAAAAAATTGTTTGAAATAGGACTTGTGAAGTGAGAGGCATTTTCATTTTCATTTGTGTAATTTTTTTTTTGGATTTTTTATCCTTACCCATTGTACAAGAAGCATCACCACCTCCATAGAAGGTAGCATAGGCATTAGACCATCCACCTTCATAGCCATGAATTGTCTTCAAAATGGCTAGGAAGGATACTAGGAAAATTCCAAGAAAATCCATTCCCTGCAAAAGTGAAGCAAAGGAAACTTAAATGTAAAATTTAGCATTTTCAAGTTAGGATGAGATATAAGTTTTGTTCTGAGTGATGGTAGGGGAAAGTGCAGCTTGGAAGATAAATGATGGAGAGTAACTAAAAAAAATTGTAACTGAATGCAGTAGGATATCCATGTTCATATCCTACTGCATTCAGTTACAATTTTTTTTAGTTACTGGATGCTTTTAAGAGCTGTTTCAAGCTAAACTACACACCATTTCTCCATAAACCAAATAATATAGTAGCTATTAACTGTTTCATGCACTGACACTATCTGGTCATAGTTCTTAATTTGGGAACCTATTGCAATCTTGTAGGTGTAATCATTTAAAGAAAGGGGGAAAATCAACCCCATCTTTGTAAAAATCGTGGAATTTAGATATCAGTTCTAATCATACATGTCTGTTCTCATAACCTAGTTTGTTATCACTTCTAGGTACTGATATATAGGGATCATATAAAGACTGAAAGATACTAATGCTAGATTGTTTCATACCCTGAGCTTTCCATCTTCTGCCCTAAGTCTTCCAGCAGCCAAAGTGGCTCCTCCTGCAAGGAAGCTGGAATGATGAAATGACCCCTTCCTTTCTGATTTAAGAAGAAAAAGCATTAGGCTTAACAGCAACACTAGTTAAATAAGTTTTGTTAAGCACATGCTTTGGTGTCCATATTAAGTCTTACCTCACCGGTATAAAGTTTTCCAGAGGTACTCATCACAAATATCCATTTTGAATCTTTTGATTCTGGATTTGTGCTGAGCAGATTTCCTGTTTGCTTGTGCACACTTGTCCTGTCAAAAATGATGTATTTGTAGCTTTCCCTCTCTTGCTTATTTAGGAAAGGTCATCAGGGACAACATTTGAGCAAGTTAGGAAACTCAACAGGAGCTGGCACTAAAAGGCTCAATCTGAACTATGATATCTTATATAAAATCAGGGATAATGAATCAAAAAGTTATGTTACAGAATGGATCTATAATATGATTGAACCAAGATAAAAATTACTAAGATTTCAAAATTTTCATGATGATCTTTAATGAAACCGGAATCATATTCATACATTGATGCAAAGATTTGTATAAATTAATAAAATTTACAGTGAGGGAAATCACTTGGACAATGTATCTCACTTTAATCAGATCCAGCTGCCTCTCAATAAGTTCCTGGTCCTCTGAGGTTGTAAGGTTTCCAGATCATGTAAAGACAGTAGAACCACTATGTGATATGTAACAGTGGGAGGAATTCAAAGATGATGCAACCTGATTGGAGTTGAATCATTACCAAAAGAAAATTATATCAAAGTTACGTAGAACCGAAAGGAAAGAAAAGAACACATACATATAATTTTACATAAAGAACAACTGTATACTGAAAAAAAAAAATGAAAAATAATCCGTAGTTAGTACTGATGATGTTTTAAACTGAAAAGTATATGACCATGAATTTGCAAAATTTGAAATAAAATAACAGCCTAAGGCAGGACCTGGTATATTCTTCTTCTTTATATAGCAATACCACAGAAATCATGAATGAATACTAAAGTCAAATGTAAAAATTCTGGCTGCAAATGTATTTCCATGAAAATTGTTCTATTACTAAATTTTTTTGTATGTCATTAAGAAAGATTGAATCCTCTTTCAAAGAGAATTATATAGCTCAAGCTTATCAAAAAATTGATGATTTATCAGCATTTATTAACTCCAAATAACAAAACACATAATTTGAAAATTCAGATAATATACAACTCAGACAAGCAGAATACAAAACAGAGGAAGAAAACAGAACTTCCTCAGTAAACTGTATCAATACACCAATCCTGGAATATTTTCTTGTTAAAATCAGCCACCGATTACTGTATTGATTGAAAATTATGTTATCTTAAAAATACCAGAAACTTTAATTCTTGAGAATTTAAAAAAAAAATCAGCAAATGAGCCATAAACGCCTCAATCATCAATGTACCTTAATAACAGCAAGCAATTTACTTCATTACAGCATGGCTTGATTAAGAGGCTCTTAATCACATAAACACAATTTACTGGTACGTTCACCCAAATAAGAACATCTTACAATCACAAGTGAATTCATTCCAAAGATAAGCACAAAGTGCATACAAGATACAAGCTTTACAATGCAAAACAAATGAATAGTTACATCAAAACCTCTCATCAGAAAAAAAACAAACAAAGAAAGGCTGATAAAACCTAACAACCAAAGCAACAAACATAGAAGGCTAATCCTGCAAATTAGATGCCGGCAGCAACCAATTCAAACAAAGAACTCGATCCGGTGGCTAAAGTTGTCGAAAACAACAGCTGTTGCCGGATTGACGAGATTTTGATGAGAGAGAGGCAGCAGAATCGTAAAATGGCAAATTATGTGTTACTGAAAGAGAGAGAAATGGATCTTCAGCTTTGATTTTGAGAATAGATATGGACTGTGGCACTAATTACAGTCAACATTTTGGGCTTTACCATCCACCCCATCAAACTAAATTCTCAGGCACAAACAGTAGAAAAAGCTCTGAAAATTATCTACCAAATTGATTATCGAGAACAAAAGAGAGAGGAGAGAGAAGGACAGAGACTTACCGTACGTCGGCTGCATCTGGAGGAGTGACGGCGACGGAACGAGCGGTCGCGATGGAGGTAGACGAGAATCTTTTGGGTTTCTACAGGTGCTGGAATGGTGGAGTTTTTGAACCAAACGATCAAAGGGAGGGAAGGATGAAGGGTTACAGAGACAGGGAAGAGCTCTGTGGATCGCGAGAGAAGAGGTTTGAAAATCTGAACACTGATTTAAGACCGAAAACGCCAATTTGCAGTTTTCTCATTTCAGTGTTTGAACACAAATTTATGAATACTAAAACTGAAAATTATTTTTGAACAATGCCTTCCAAACATGTGTGCAAATATTTGAGAAGAGTTTTCAGTGTTTGAACACTGAAAAGGGTTTTTGAAAACCCTCCCCAAACATAGGCAAAGCGTTTCCAAATATTTTTTTTCTTGAGTCTATGAATTTGAGCCTTCCAAATTCAAATTCACATTGCTAAATAGAGCATGATTCTGATTGAAATTCTCTTTTAGTCCTTAGTTCTCTATTATGTTTATAAGAAATGCAGATATGTACATATGAGATTTAACAAACTTTTGGAGAATACGATATATACATTTCATTTTCTTTAATGGGTTTAGCAGACCTCTATCCATTGATTAGAAAAATAAATAAATAAAAAAAAGATTTAAACCAAAACCCCTCATAAAAGATAATTCCAACAAAGATACCATCAACCTAGAGCCTTAAGAAACAATAAGTAAGGAGGTACAACTAGGCATAACTGATATTACAACCAGTCGCGCATAACAGAGATACTTCTTTAGGCAGAGAGCCAAAAGTGTGAAATATTTTTAGACTTTTATGAGAATGAGTTAGTTTGGCCAATATCTGCTGATTTGTTAGCTTCTCGAAAAATCTATTGAAGTGAGCACTGAACTGGGACAAGCTCCAAATTGTCTTTTAAAGCATAATGAATCCGCCAAGGCCAACTAGAAGAGGCAAAACAGTCCACTAGCATTTTGGAATCGATTTCTATAATCGAAATGGTTACATTAAATTGCTTACAAAGCGTAAGACCAGTTAGCAGAGCAAAGGACTTACATTTCATATTAGAACCAGGGCCAAAAATAAGAAAAAAAGCCAGAACTGCAACATCATTATGATTTCTAATCAACCCATCCCCGTGCAAATTCCTTGTGTACCCAAATACCCTTTATAATCCGAGGAGACCGAATGGGTATGTTCAGAGCTTAAAGAGTAATTGACTCACGGAAGCTAGATTTGGCATCCGGAGAAAATAAAAAACCATGTCACAGGCCTAATTTGTAATCTTGGCAATGATAGCAACAGGAGAACAAGAAACATTATCATGAAAACTAGCATTCCAAGTAAGCCATATTTCCCAACAAACGAAGCAAACAATCATAATTTTAGCAAAATCAATCTGGTACTTGAGGCAAAAATCTCTGTACCACTCAGAGAATAAACCATGGATAGAGATATACCAAAAAGAAACATTGGCAACCTGCCCAAAATAAGACTATACTTGAGACGCCAAATCCCTGTTTACAAAGAAGTGGTCTACTGATTCTTGCTCATGAAGCAGGCAACATATACAACGGGAAACCATTATAATACCAAGATTTTGAATATTCTATTAGGTTAGTTTAAATAAATATAAACAATAATATTATATATGAAATTAGAACAAAGATAGTTGTATAAATAATTACACAAGTAAATTACATACTTGACTGAGCCATCATCAAAATAGAAACTTAAATTCCCTTACAATGAAAGTGATTAGGGTTATGTCTTCCCTTTTGTATTCTCACAACAACAGTTTTCTCAGATAGATAAAAAAAAATTGAATACTCAGATGTACTGGGAGCTAAAGAGGGGCTCTAGTCTGTTTATATACACATTAGTAACCTTAGTTACTGACAGTCCAAATAGGCTCTTCCATCTACGGGCCATATTCGACTAAAGAATACACTAGCTGCTTACTCACATTAATAATATTAAGATGTGTGCATGCTCAAACAATAGGATCAAATCCGCTGATCCGTTTTATAAAACCAAAACCACTATAATTAGTGGTAGCCCACATAGAAAAATTCCAACATTATCCCACTTAATTGGGGAACACTAATTATAGCTCTCAAAATTTTAAAATTTTTTACTCAATTTAAAACGATTGTCAGATTAGACAACTTGATTTTATTGTCGCCACATTTGAAAAACAATTTGGTCTACTAAGACAACATCTTAAACGACCTAGTCCCATGAAAAACACCATACATAGAATCATGACAGCCGATGTGCTTTATTATTCACACAAGACTAATCCAAGGTTACATATGCAAATGGTTCCACTGACATGGATCCAATGTGGTAGTGTAGCAAGAAAATACCATCCGACAGGGTGATCAAATAACGTGATATATTTATTGTCCGTCTTCAGCATGACTCTCCGTACAACATGCCTATTAATAGGCCAAATAAGTCATCAACAACATTTTATGTCTCAAAATATCTCGAGGTTTCAACAAGGTGTCAACCACGAGACATACCTAACCAAACCCAAAATTGAAACCAAGTTTTAAGTTTCCACAGAATAACATGTCATATGTTCAAAGACATTAATACATACACAAAGATAAGATAACACGATATGAATGAAATTGTGTATGATGATTATCAATCATAATATACAACTACCATACCCAAAACATAATATGTTCCAAAATTATATAAATCCAATAACAGAAATATTAAAACATAAATAACTCACACTAACACAGTACATAAAAAAACTCTAAAACACCCATACTATCAACATGTTTCTTAAAAACAATGGTTTCAGACATTTGGTTAGGGGATCAACAACCATGTTATTCGTTTGAATGTGCTCAACAACTGTACTGGCATAAACCATAATTTTCATGGATTCTCTCTCAAGATCATTCTTGGGATATTGACTCAAACTCAATTTATCTCTTTTCATTATGTAAGCTCTCTGAGAAAGATCCAACATACCATAAGATCTATCCCTATAGATCTCAACATCAAGAATAAAGGACGTCTCACCAAGATCTTTCATATCAAAATTCTTGGATAACAACTATTTTGTCCAAGATCATTACTAATAAGCAAAACATCATCCATATAAAGAACTAGGTAAACAAATTTACTCCCACTAACCTTTAAGTATATGCATTGATCTATCGTATTCTCCTCAAAACCAATAGAAGTCACCACCTCATCAAATTTTAGGTACCACTAATATCAGTATTTCTATAAGATCAGAACTACAAGTTGAGCCATTTCTTTAGTTTTGGTTAACTTTCCCTAATATAATCAACATAGGTCTCCATATCCCCAAAATTAAGAGTGGGGAAAATGTAATCCTTAACAAGCCTTTTAACTCTCTCTAGAAATGTGACTTAGGTGCTTATGCCATAAAGCAGACTTTACATCCTCCTTCCATTTCTTATAATTCGAACCAGTCAAGATTTCAATGGTTGTTTGGTTATTGTTCACAGAAAAGGAGATTGATTTAAGATAAGAATGCAACACGGTAGTAAAAAGGGCAATAACCAACATATTCCAAAATAGAGAATCTAAGAGTATAGTTATAAACTCCCTTTTGGGCAGAGAATACAACAAACATTTAGAAACTCTACACATGAAGCATATGAAGACAATGTTTCGATTTTTAAGGAATTGTCCGCTTTGGGTAAACAAACCTTCTAAACCGACTCATTATCTTCCCACAATGTTCCATGTATTTCCACAAATTACAGTACACAACTACCCCATTTGAGTAGCTAATTGCATGATGCAATTGCAATCATCTCGCAACATGTTTTAGTGAAATCCCACAGATTTCAATGAGTGTTCCACTTTGGTAGCTAATTCCCACATCAACCCATGAAATTTCCCAAAACCGGAATAAACAGTAATCATCCCACAACATGTTTTGGTGAAATCCCACAAGTATCAATGAGTGTGCCACTTTGGCAACTAACACCCACATCAACCCTGAAATTTCCCAAAACCGGAATAAACAATAATCATACTGCAATATGCTTTGGTGAAATCCCATAAGTATCAATGAGTGTGCCACTTTGGCAGCTAACACCCACACTAGCTCATGAAATTTCCTAAAACTGAGATAAACAGTAATCATCCCGCAACATGTTTTGATGAAATCTCACAAATATTAATGAATGTGCCACTTTGGCAGCTAACATCCACATCAACCCATTAAAATTTTCAAAACTGGGATAAACAATAATCATCCTGCAATATGTTTTGATGAAATCTCACAAGTATTAATGAGTGTGCCACTTTGACAGCTAACACCCACATCAACCTATGAAATTTTCTAAAACCGGGATAAACAATAATACCCTTTACAACCTTAGACGCATGCAAAATGACTAGCATGCAACAGAGGTACTTTAAACAACATGTACCTCTATGAGTCACCAAACAATCAACAGTTGCATCCTTAATACAGGTCTTGAACACATGAAAATATATTTAAATAATTGGATCAATTATTTCTCACAACATGCATATTTTCTACATTTTCTTTTAAGCTGGGAATATAATAAATGAGACAATTAACTAGGAGATTACCTATTGTTAATAACATCTCAGCACATCAAATAATTTATTGTAACATAAAATTTCAGAATATATGCACAAATTTTGATAAATAAGAAATTAATCACATATGTTTAGAAATAAATATTTATTGAACCCAAAAATTCTAGAAAAATATGAAAATTATTATAAAATAATAATTAATACCAGTAAGTACACAAAACATAAATTTTATGAAGAATAAAATATTAAGATCTCACTCATTTTTTACTCCATATATTAGCATTTCACAACATTGAAATATATTTCAAATGCTCAAAATGTAATATTGTCGATAAGTGCACCAATTGAGAAATTATGTATTAGAAAATTTAAGAAAGCAATATATTTTCTATAATGTTTCATATTTTCTATACACTCATGAAAGTAGACTTGATTTTATTATTTGACACAGTCATAATTTCAATAATGACAATGAAAAATGTTCAGGACACAAAATGCAACATATCAATAAGAAAGGTAATTACAACAATCAAATTCTCAACGTATCATTACGTACTCCCCTTTAGGCAAAGTATGTAACATATGAGTAGAATCTCTTACACAAAACCATCACAAAAACGTATCTCAGTTTTCCAAATGCCTAACACTTTTGGGCAGAAAGAGAATCTAGACTAAAATAAATTTCACTAAATGTTTCATGTCAATTTTTGAATTAAAACACGCAATTATCCCTTTTAGGCAGGTGATTGAATGCAATAATCTAGATAAACATTTAGTAACAACAACATGAAATAATCCGATAAATATTAGTGAATGGACCACTTTGGCGGTAACCATCCACATCAAATAATGAAACTATTTCGAACTGTGATTGATAAAATATATTACCCAACATGTATACATAATAAAACAACATGTATGCATTTGGTCATCTCAATAGGAGATAGTAAATGACATGTATATCTTTGGATCAAAATCAGAACATGTGTTACACAAGAAAAATAAGTCTTGAACTAAAATTAATAAAATAATCATATAAATTATTCATGTACAAAAACTAAACACAAATAAGACATTTTGGAATGTAAACACAATTAATATACTAAATCTCACAATTAAATGTTTTGCGAAAGCATCATAAATCATATACGTGAGCATTACAAAAAAATTCATATATTAATTTAATAATTCAAGGGAGTTGCCGTAAAATTATTAGAATGAATTCATACTACAAAATAAATCATTATCTTATGGGTACAATAACTTCACTCCCCACCATGTGGTTGTGTTCTCTTGTTTTATTCAACAACCAAGTTGCAAATAGGAAAATTCCAACAAATCCAAGTTCCAGATCATATAAATTCTTTATGAATTCATTTAAATTCATTTAATCAAAATTTCATATTCAAACATTTTGAAAATGACTCAAATTTACGAACATACCTCTACAAACATTTACAAAACGGGTTAAGTCACCAACAATCATGTTCAAGAAGAATTTATACTTCAACTCTAGAATGTATTCACATATCAAGTCAATCACTTATAAAATTCTCAATACCCATATTCTTGATCAACCCAACAATCAGGTCTTATACTCATTTTAGTTTTCTACCAATTAATAATGCTGGAATATCGAAGATTAATTTAGTACACTATGCCAATAAATATGACCAAACAAATTTATAAATTCATTTGTAAAGTTTAAATCAACAATAAATTAGCTTTGATCTAATTTCATCAATTCATCGTAGCAGTCATTCTGCCATGGGTTGATTTCCGCCAACCTAAATTCATGTCAAGTCTCCCTGAGCTAAACTTGTAAAACAAATGCAAAAAGAAAGGGAGTTGAAAAACCCAATTGCCGTTACAGTTACGAAGAAATAGTAAAAACCCACAAAGCTACGATCCTACTTGCATGATCCAAAATATTTGATCTTTCACATATAATTTATTATTTGTTCCATGATTTCTCAAGAAAGGTTGCATTTTTGAAGCAGCTTAATACAGTCCACTTACGTATCTTGAATACACTACCCTACCATATCCCACGTAAAGAGTAAGCACCACCATGGATTACAATATTTGTAATTATATAACATGGAATAATTTAATTAAAAATAAAGCCGAAGCTTTATGGTTGTTATATTTGATAAATTGACCATCAACTATAATTGCATTCTTAGAAAATTGCCTAGTTCATTACTCAGCTAACTAACACCATAATACAATTTTTAAAAGCAACAAGTAAAATACAATCAATCACTTCAATTTCGCACGAAAACAAATAAATCACAATTAAAACTAAATTTTTCATCTTACCATCAAAGCAAAAGATTGGGTCTTAAAAGGGCTTTTAAAATTTAGTAAAAAAAAAAAAATTAGAATAGTGCATTTGAGATAATTGAGGCAACAAGATTCATACACACTTTCATTGACATGTAGCTCTAGATAGAAGACATAGTCCAATTGAAAACCTGAGTAAAATTTTCATAAATTGAACCCTAACAGCTATAAAAGTACTTCAACTTTGCCATCTATTCAGTCTTCACAAAACAGTACAGAGTAACAAATTTAACATGCATATATAATATTCATGGTTAAGCCACATATAAGACGAACCCAGTTCATGCAATGTTGATCATAGATTGCCAAAACATTAATATCCGACATTGGCATAAAATTATTAAAAATAAAAAATCATGAATCATGAAATTCGTTCAAATAGGAAAATCTAATACTCCGAAACCCCTAATTTAAACTCATTGTTTTGACCAAAAAAAAAAAAAAAGAGGAAAAATCTTGTGGATTCAACAGTAGGGTTTATATGATTTTATTCACATGAAGTAATACATTTTCTCTTGAAATTAAATGCAGTATTCCTAAATTAGGTTCTAAATTCATATATGTAGACTCTGATACCACATGTTAGTTCAAATAAATATAAACAATAATATCATACATGACATTAGAACACAGATAATTGCATAAATAATTACATACCTGATTGAGCCATCATCATAGTGGAAACTTAAATTACCTCACAAAGGAAGTGATTAGGGTTAGGTCTTTCTCTTTGTACTCCCACAACAAGAACTTTCTTATATAGATAGAAAAACTGAATACTCAGAGGTTTTGGGAGCCAAAGAGAGGACCTAACATGTTTATATCACATCAGTAACCCTAGTTACTGAGTTACTAAGAGTCCAAATGGGCACTTCCATATACGGACCATATTGAACTAAGGCCTACATTAGCTGTTGGCCCACATTAATAATTTTAAGATACGTACAAGCCCAAACAACATGATTACCAATTAACAATAATGGGTTCTCGTACTTTTCTCATTAGACCAAATCTGTTGACCCGAATTTATAAAACCAAAACCACTATAATTAGTGGTAGCCCATATAGAAAATTCCAACAATTTCAACTAGAATGGCATGCAACATAAGACGACAAACGAAAAAACTAACCTTTGTAGGTACCCATTTGTTCCAGACAAAATGCCAAGAATGCTTTTGGTCTAATATGGTTCCGAAAGGAAGACGATTAAAATTCACCTAATGTTGTTACCATACTATACTTACATGTAGTTTTATAACGTTTATTTGTTTCGTAACTGAGATTTTTGGGATTCGGTGCTGGTATGATGCATCATATATATATATATATATATATATATATGGGGTAAAATAGTAGTTTAAACCTAGAAAATCAAGTGACCCCTTTAGTGGTTTGGATTGCGCCGGTGAAAATTTTGAGAGCCGACTTTCAACAAGCTTCTTCATGATATTTGGGTAGTCACATGTAGTTAACGATTCCATAAACTTGCAAAAATAAAAAAAGAAAAACAAAATAAATACCTTAAAAAATTAGTTCAATGGTCCTATATTATAATGTGTTGCAAAAAGAAAAGAGTTAATTAAACTAATAAAAATCACCATGGTTCCATTTTAATTGAACATAAAATAAGGACACGTAAAAATCACACGAGAAAATGAAAAGCAGAACGTAATGTTTAAAAAAGAAAAGAGTTAATTCTTTTCTTTGAATTTGTAATTTTTGCAATGCTTGCCCCTTGAGTTGGAACTGGAGGGGAATGAGATAAATTATGAATAGATAATTCAAATGTTAGTTGATGCGTGAGTTAAAGATGGGGTACACAGAAACTAACTTTCATCTCTTAGTATTTCTTTAGTGAGTGAATGTAAAGAGTCAGCAAGTGATGTTCTCACGAGTAATTTTTTAAAGGAAGGGTGAGTAGAGTTGATCTCTTCTTTATATCGAAAGAAAGAGAGAGTGAAGAGATACAGAAAGGGAGATAACTTAGGCTTATGTACAAATTTAGGCTAATATATACAACAAACTAAACGCTATTCAATAGTAACTTCATAAAGAAGTAGAACTTACCATCCAAACATGAAATCAAAGGCTCATTGAGCAGCATCAATATTTTTCTTTGTATTATCCAATGGTTTAAACCATCTAGCAATTAGCGTGGTGCCTATCTTACCCTTTTGATCTTTCTGCACAATTTTATTCTTTTGTTATTCGTCAAGCAAGTATTTTTTTTCATAGAAAATCATAATGGTAGAGGAAACATACTTGTTGTTTATTAAAAAATAAGATCGCATTTATTAAACACTATGGTGCCTATATTAGAACATGATATTTTTTACGATACGAATTTACAGTTGTTGCATGCACAAGAAGTTGGTGGTGTGCTGTCAAATATAGTTATGTGCCCCAATCTCCTCTATCTGGGCAACCCGTACATCAACAAGGTACATTGGCCCCATCCACACAACCTTTATTACTGAAAGTAAATGGTTGATGCAATGTGATCCAATGCTTTACTTTATTACAAAATCTCTCAAACCAAAGATGTGCTTAATTTTTGAAATCGTTCCTACATATCGAGCATATATAGTATATTAGACCTTTTATGCGGGATTTGAATAAAAAAGGTTTATTGCACTATAAAGATACTTAAAGTATTAATCCGTTGTACTTAACTTCCTAAACTATTAATTTAACGTCTTAACTCTTTTAATTATTACTCAGTTGCAATTGATTCCTTATACCTACTTTCCGGCAAATATACTCAACATAAACACACACAAAAAAACCAAAAAGGCATCACATGCCTTTCACATGAGAAAGACTTATTCCCAAAATTTTGTATTTCACCCATAAGCAATTCTAATTTTTTTTTTTTGGATCTAAAGATAAGTTTTGTAACTTTTTTTTTCATTGTAGACCAAAACAAAAATTTAGTAATACTTTATTGGATTAGAGCTTTTTCAGCTTCAATGGCTTTTAGGCCAGCTTCATCTTTGTAGTCCTTGCTTTACAGGTTCAGTTGCTCCATTTTCTGTCTTGCAGCCTCATCTGATGATGTTGGGCTTGATGCACCACATTTCTTAAGACGTTCATCATATGCTTTCTTACACTGATCAGCACAACCCACACCCCCATTGTAGTCACAATTAAGTACACATAATGCTTCCATTGTATTGCAAGCTTGTTTACAATCCTCTGCCCCAGGTATAGCCGAAACTACAAATCAATCGAAACCAAACACAACACTATATGTGCAACAAACAATAAATCAAAACAAATTTAAATCAAACAACACACATTTAATTTGTTAATTACACAAAAAAAAAAAAAATTTCGAGATCAGTGATGGTTTCAATTCACAACGTATGTTTCAATTTGTTGACGCAATTATCACCAATTAGTATTTGATTTCTTGATATGGTAGACTTTTTCTTCAATTTTCCATGTCAGGGCGCAAAATGAATCATCATATGGGAAAAACCCCAAAAGTTTCAACGAAACGGTAGTCATCTTCTATAGATTGACGCAAGTGCCTCCTCATCACTTTTAGGATTTTTGGGATTGCCAGTTTTAAATTTGGCATGTTAATTTTTGGGAATAAGTCTTTCTCATGTGAGAGGCATATGATGTCCTTTTGGTAAAAAGATTTTGTTTATGTTTAGTATATTGGCTGAAAAATGGGTATAAAGAGTCGATTGCAACTGAGTCATAGTTAAAGGAGTTAAGACGCCAAATTAATAGTTTAGAGAGTTAAATGCAACTGGTTAATACTTTAAGCATCTACGGTACAATAAACCTTAAAAATTTAAACCAGAAAAATCCTAGTTAAAATATAAAAAATCACACTGTAAAATTAAAATTTTAAAATAAATGGTACTTTCAAAATAATTGTTATTATACCATTAGTTTTTTTTTCTTTTGCTTTAATGTCGTGTTCAAAACAAAATGTTGAAGTTTGGTGGGGATCAACATATTCCTATTGTTAGATTTTAACAATTATACAATAGAGATGAAAAAGGGTGGCATGTGACTGGCTTGTCCCATATTATAGCAAATTAGGTTGATTGTTCAGTGAATAAAAATGAATCGCTTACACTGTGCGAATGCAAGAAACCTTTACACTCATCTTGTAAGGTTGGGGAAAGATCCCAAGAAAGATCGTCACATAAGGTTTGATACCTATAAATGAAATTTGATACCTACAAATGAAAAACTAAGTAATAGGTCATGTAGATTAAATCGATATAACCGATAAAATTAAAAGAAATACATTGATAATTAAAGAATTGAATCATACCATTTTTGTGAGCTCGTTGATTAGGTTGTTGTAGTATTCAATTCCTTCTACCTTCACTCCTCCACTTAGCTTTCCTTTTGGAAGTAGTAAAATTTTGTTGGATAATAAAAACTAGAAAATGATGTTAAAAAACTATAATAGCATAGTTTTAACTTGATAATAATAGCCTAGTGACTATATTTAGATATAATCTATCACTTGTTGCATTTTGACTTTATAAGCCTATTAAAAGTTAACACGAATGGCGCGCATAAACAAGTTCTTGTAATCAAAATGTAAAATAATGTTTGGAAATAAATTTTTAATTAGAATTATTATTTTTATTTTTGTTATAATTAATTGGGTTACATTTAATAATTACATTGAAATTTGATGAAAATAACTATCTTACTTGGTAGCACTCTAAAACACTCGATTGAGAGTGGGTTTGCATCCAAACCCATTCTTTTCAACATTGTAACATCATCCTATATAACATGTTATGAAAATAGAATATTGTTAGAATTGATCGTGACAGGATTGTACATTGATCGAGTAATAACCACAAAACAATAAAGTAAGATAAAAAGGGAGACAGTAAATTTACGTGGTTCGACTTAAAGCCTACGTCCACGGGCAGAAGCCAGCAGCAAAAATTTCACTATAGTGAGAGAATATACAAAGAGTGTTTACAAAATTGGCTTTAGCCAATACACACAATCTCACAATTTCTCTCTTAACTTCTCTTTCTTCTTGATATTTCTTGATATGAATACTTCACATTGGAATGCCTTTTATAGGCTCACAAAAAGTCCAAAGGACAAACATCAATGGATGCTCATCATTTTGTTCCCCAATTGTACCAAAGTGAACTTTGTCTTCCACTTTGTCATCCACCATAGCCTAAAGTGAGTTTTACTTTTGGCCCAAAAATTAAGCCACAAATTATGCAAGGAAGTGGATACTTTTAACCCCTCAAATTGAGCCACAAATTATGCAAGAAATTTGGACTCAACTTTTGGCAACTTTTGGTCCACCACTAATTCAAGGCAATTATTCAACAAATCTCCACCTTGACTTGAATTTGACAATAGTGAAAAATAAAAGCTTCAACCTTTGCCGAACAACCCCGAAGGGTCTAATGCAAATGTTGTGTAACACCAACCAAGTCCATGCAGTGAGTGAACTTGGCAATGGAAAGAGATTTTGTCAACATATCAGCAGGATTATTCAGAGTGCCAATCTTTCTTACAATAACATCATCTTGAGCCACAATATCCTGAACAAAGTGATACTTCATATCAATGTGTTTAGTTCTCTCATGATGCACCTGATCCTTCGTCAAATGTATAGCACTCTGACTGTCACAATAAACTACAGTTTTATTTGTTTCCAAACTGAGTTCATTAAGTATACCTCTTAACCAAATTTCTTCTTTGGCAGCTTCTGTAACAACCATAAATTCTGCCTCTGTAGTAGACAATGCAACTGTCGGCTGCAAGGTAGCTTTTCAACTGACTGCACAAGTCCCAATAGTAAATATATAACCTGTAATTGATCTTCTCATGTCCAAATCACCTGCAAAATCTGAATCAATATATCCAACTAGATCATCAGAAGTTCTACCAAATT
The DNA here is from genome assembly GCA_023935145.1 of Bretschneidera sinensis. Taxonomy (NCBI): domain Eukaryota; kingdom Viridiplantae; phylum Streptophyta; class Magnoliopsida; order Brassicales; family Akaniaceae; genus Bretschneidera; species Bretschneidera sinensis. The sequence goes on from CM043705.1 coordinate 50,240,160, forward strand.
CCACTCAAGCAGTAGAAGTACCCTTCAAATATCTCAAAATCCACTTGACAGCTTGCCAATGAGTTTTTCCTGGACAGGACAAATATCTACTAACTACATTGACAGCATGTGAGATATCTAGTTGAGTGCAAACCATTGCATACATAATACTTCCCACTGCACTAGAATAAGGAACTTTAGACATATACATTGTCTCATCTTCTGACTGTGGTGACATGGATGCTGATAATCTAAAGTGAGAAGCTAAAGGAGTACTCACAGGTTTAGCATCATGCATACCAAAACCTTTCAGGACTTTCTCAATATATTTCTGTTGTGACAGAAATAATCTACCTGCACCTCTGTCTCTGTTGATCTCCATTCCTAAAATTTTCTTTGATCCACCTAGGTCTTTCATCTCAAATTCATCACTTAGCTGAGATTTCAATCTATTAATTTCATATATGTTCTTTGCTGCAATCAACATATCATCAACATATAGCAACAAATATATGAAAGTACCATCATCAAGTCTTTGATAGTAGACACAACTATCATACTTGCATCTAGAAAATCCAATACTCAGCATAAAAGAGTCAAACTTCTGATACCACAAGCGTGGAGACTGCTTGAGTCCATACAATGATTTATTTAGAGGACAAACATGATCTTCTTTGCCTTCAACTTCAAAACCTTCTGGTTGCTGTATATAGATTTGTTCATCAAGATCACCATAAAGAAAGGCTATTTTCACATAAAGTTGCTCCAACTCCAAATTATGCATTGCAACTAAAGCAAGTAAGATACGAATAGAAGTATGTCTAACAACTGGAGAGAAAACATCATTAAAATCAACTCCCTCCACCTGACTGTAGCCTTTCGCTACTAATCGCGCCTTATATTTGGTGTCTTCAACACCTGTGACTCCTTCCTTCTTCTTAAATATCCATTTACACCCGATAATTTTCTTACTATTAGGTGGTTCGACCAATTTTCAGGTGTTATTTTTCTTTAGAGATTACATCTCTTCATGCATCGCAACTAGCCATTTGTCTGAATCAGATGAACTGATGGCCTCAGTGTATGAGGTTGGATCGATGACATCAATGGTTTCTGCAACATTTAATGCATAAGTTAGCATATCTTCAAAACTATACCGTTGAGGTGGCTTTATCTGTCTCCTTTGTCTTCTACCAGCTAGAGTGTGATGCTCAGCTTCATTGTGTCTCTCCACCTGCAGACGAACTTCCTGATTGAATAGGATTAGGATTTACAGATGATGAGGTACTAACCTCAAGCTCCACCTTCTCTTATGCATTCTCCTTTCCTATATCACTCTGAATAGGTAATTCTTTTCTAGGGTGAAGCATAGCAGATTCATCAAAAGTAACATCTCTGCTAATCATAAACTTATGAGTATCATGACACCATAAGTAAAAATCCTGAACACCAGAAACATAACTAAGAAAAATGATTTTCTTCACCCTAGGCTCCAATTTTCCTTCATTCACATGAGCATATGCAGGAAAACCAAATATTCTTAAGTTAGAGTAATCAGGAGGGCTACCTAACCATACCTCTTCAGGTGTCTTAAGTTCAAGTGATCTGTGAGGAGAGCGGTTCACCAAATGACATGCCAAATTGACTACTTCTGTCCAAAATTTCTTGCCAAGACCTGTGTTAGAAAGCATTCATCGAGCTCTTTCTAACAGTGTTCGATTCATCCTCTCTGCGACACCATTCTGCTGTGGTGTCTTTCTCACCGTTCGATGTCTGACGATGCCTTCATCTTTGCAAAATTGATTAAACTCTGAATCACAAAACTCAAGACCATTATCTGTTCTCTTGCTTCCCGATCTGCTTATCCAATAAGGTCTTCCATTGCTTGAAAATGCCAAATGCCTCATTCTTGTGCCTGAGAAAATAGACTCAAGCCTTTCTTGAAAAATCATCAATAATCGTTAGTAAGTATCTGACTCCTCATTTGGAAATTTCACGGGAAGGCCTCCATAGATCAAAATGAATGTAATCAAGAGTACCTTTGGTTTTGTGAATTGCAGTGTTGAAGCTGACTCTTTTATGCTTTCCAAAGACACAATACTCACAAAAATCCAGCTTCCCAATCTTTCTTTCAGGTAGAAGACCTCTTTTACTGAGTACAGCTAATCCCTGCTCACTTATATGCCCTAGGCGTATATGCCACAACTTGGTAGAGTCATAATCTGACATGGATGAGGAAACTACTGTAGAGCCTGTAACTGTTGAACCTGATAAGGTGTATAGATTGCCAGACTTCTTTCCTTTCATGAGAACAAGAGCACCATAGGAAATCTTTATGTTCCTAGACTCAATCACATATTTGTAGCCATTGGCATCCAGAATGCCCAAAGAAATAAGATTTTTCTTCAAATCAGGTACATGCCTGACATCAGTCAATGTCCTGACAACTCCATCATGCATCTTGATTTTTACTGTGCCTACATCAACAGTTTTGCAAGTGGCATTATTTCCCATTAGAACAACTCCACCTTCAACAGAATCATATGTGGAGAACCAATCTCTGTTGGGGCACATATGATAAGAACATCCAGAATCAAGAATCCACTCGTCGTTGGATCTAGACTTGTCGGTTACAAATAAAACATCAATACCTTTTTCTTCTGCTACATCAGCATCAGCTGTGTCTTCCTTCTGCTTGCCCTTGTCATTTTGCCATTCATTCTTCTTTTTGTTATGCAGCTTGTAGCATTCCACTACGATGTGTCCCTTCTTCTTGCAATAATTGCAAGTCAAATTTTTGTTCTTTCCTCTTGACTTTGATCTTCTTTTATTCTTGCCACCATCAAAGCCTCTGTCATTGGATCTGCCTCTTGCAACAAGACTAGAGCCCTGATCATCAGACTTACTAGAAAAAAGTTCATTATCCAATTTCTCCTTACTCATAAGGGAAGATATCACATCATCAAAATTTAATTCTTCCCTACCATAAATTATAGCGTCTCTAAAATTTTTGTATAAGAGTGGTAATGAACATAATAACAAGAGAGCTTGATCTTCAAACCTAATAACAACTTCAAGATTTTTCAAATCATTAATAATTGAGATAAGCTCACTGATATGGGACTTGAGAGAGGAACCTTCTGTCATGTAGGGACCATAAAGGTGTTGCTTCATAACCAACCTGTTGGCTAAGGATTTAGTCAAGTACAACTCCTCTAGCTTAGCCCATAAGGCTGCATAAGTCTTCTTTGACAGAACTTGCTGTAAGACATCATTTGAAAGACTTAGTTGGATTGCGGATAAAGCCTTGTCATCCAGATCATCCCAATCTTCATCACTCATACCGGTAGGCATCTTGGCTTTCCCCAGTAGTGCTTTCTTCAAGCCGTTCTGGGTTAGAATGGCTAACATACGAACTTGCTAAAGACTGAAACTGCTGTTTCTATCAAACTTCATTGTCGACATCTTGATCGAACAAAACGATCCCGAATAAAATTTTACTATTCATAAAATTCACTTTTCATTTGAACAGTAAACTCTCAGAAAAACAGACAGAAATTAGCTATGACACCAGTTTGTTAGAATGGATCATGACATGATCGTACATTGATCGAGTAATAACCACAAAACAATAAAGTAAGAAAAAAAGAGAGAACAAATTTACGTGGTTCGGCTTAAAGCCTATGTCCACGAGCAGAGGCCAGCAGCAAAAATTTCACTATAGTGAGAGAATATATAAAGAGTGTTTACAAAATTGGCTTTAGCCAATACACACAATCTCACAGTTTCTCTCTTAACTTCTTTTTCTTCTTGATATTTCTTGATATGAATACTTCACATTGGAATGCCTTTTATAGGCTCACAAAAAGTCCAAAGGACAAACACCAATGGATGCTCATCATTTTGTTGCTCATCATTTTGTTCTCCAATTGTACCAAAGTGAACTTTGTCTTCCACTTTGTCATCCACCATAGCCTAAAATGAGTTTTACTTTTGACCCAAAAATTGAGCCACAAATTATGCAAGGAAGTGGATACTTTTGATCCCTCAAATTGAGCCACAAATTATGCAAGAAATTTGGACTCAACTTTTGGCAACTTTTGGTCCACCACTAATTCAAGGCAATTATTCAACAAATATAATAAAACTTAATGGAAGTTTGTGTTCAAAGTCTTATTATTTATTAGGTTCCAAATTATAAATGCTTTTTCTTTATATATATTAATGATGAAATAAAAGTAAGGCATCTGAATATACAAATCCCTTAATTAAATAATAACAAAAAGAAAAGAAAATCTTTATATTACTTTGGTTACCATACCTTATAATGATGGATTGAACCACACACATTATCTCCATTAGTCCCGCAATGTACATAACAAATAAAGAGTTGATTAAAATTAAAAAATTGAAAGTCAACCAATATGTTGCCTCACCTCACTAGCATAAACAAGAACATAAAAAAATAAATTTAAGCTCTTTGAAAAATATATATTATAATAAAATACAAAATTCTTGAACAAATTAATAGTCCTATAATCCATTAGAACATTTACAGCATTTTGTTCCAATGATGAGGTTAAATTCTATTGAATTATTAATAATGGCTTGAAAACTCGATATGTTAGCTTAAATTCAATTAATTATACATGATTGCCACGGAAAAGGCACATTTAATTCTAAGGATGACTTTTTGTTCGTTCAGATGATTGGGCTGCATTAGAAGGATAGCCTTCAAAACTCCAACTTCATCAGTCAGATTATAAGTAACTAGCAGTACTTTTACAGTAAGACTAGCATGAATCTTAAAGATCTCCTACTTTTATAAAGAGCTTACTATAGCCATAAATTAACACAAAAAATATTTGTGATCAAATAATTTAAAAAATGCAAGTGTGAAATTAAACACAAGACTGACTCAATAAAAATCATTGTAGACAACATAGCGTTTTTGGGTTAACGATCATCTATAGATTCTCTATATAAAAGATTTGAATTCGATCTCTTTCCTGCGAATGTACTAAAGAATAAGTCATTACATGTAATACCTGTATTCGTAAAGTAAGAGTAAATGTGTATTTTAATAAATATGACAAAGAGTTAAAATCCCAGAAGGCTGAATGAGGATTAAAGATTAAAAAAAAAAATTCGGGATGTGGACATCATTAAAAGAAAAGAAAATAAAAAGTTAAAAGTTAAAAAAAAAAGGTCCAGAATGTTCAGGGAGGAACAGAAAAAAAAAAAGCAAAGAAAAAAGTGGCTGAAATCGTGGCAGCCACTTGCTGCCAAAGTTAGGCCAAAGTTTCTAAATGGAAAACAAGTGTCAAACACGTGGAGGGAGAAGAGGAAAAATGGCTGCTTGAGTTGAAAAAATTTTTAGCTGTCGAGAGTTTTTGAGTTGCAGCCAACTTATATATATATACACACACTAACTTGTAAACGCAAATTTTTCCTTACTGATTTCGTTAGTTTTCTCTCAAATTTCTCTATTTTCCCTAAACACTTAGAGACTCAAAGAAATGCTGAAAGAGCAAAATTTTGGAGTGGTTTTCTGCGGAATTTTATAGAGAATCACGAAAAGCTATCAGAAAAGCAAAAGGTAATAAGGTAATGGTTATTTTTGAATTTCTGACATTTATGAAGTTTTTCTGAATTCAAAGTTGGAATTTTCAAAGTGTGTGGTTTATATCGAATTGAAGAATAAATTAGAAAATTTATATAAATATGATGTCAGGTGTTGACGATCTACAATTGGAGAAATTTATGAGAGAAACAGGAAAGGTAAGGAAGTGATCTACAGGTAGCTTTAAGTACTACGTGGTGAGTTGGATTTACTTTAAGTAATATAAATAAAAATTAATTATTTGGTGATAATATTAAATTTAATTATTAAAGTATGATTGTGTGGTAGATAAATCTTTGGGTGGATAGATATGGCATAAATGTTGGAATCGTAGAAAAGTAATATGTGAAAAGAAATAATATTAGAAAAATGAGTTGATTTAATAATAAAAGTGAGAAGTGAAATTCTTGATGAGGTATGGTTGAGATTTTGATACGAATTTTTTGAGGAGGTAAATTTTAGTGAATCTTGACAAGTTTTAATAGATGATTTGATGTGATTTGGGATGAGAAGTCTTTGTGGAAAATTTTATATAAATTTGAGAATGATCAGAAATGGCAATTTAATTGCTTTAAAATTATGTTGTTTTTATGTTACTGTTCATATGTTCATTTGAGATCATTGTTCTTCTGCATATGCATTAAATGAGAATAAAAGAATCGGGAAGGCAGCCAGTCTAAATGAGAATAAAAGAACCGGGAAGGCAGCCGGTCTAAGATAATAACAACCTGTCGACCGGTGGGAAGATGTTCCCATCATAATCATTCATGCATTTGCATATGTTTTAATTATTGTTGCATTATTGAAATGCAGAGGTGTGATGTACCATCGTGAATATAATTATAGATGATTGAGTCTCACAGAAAGAGACAATTATGATGATAATATTATTGAAATGCTGAGGTGTGATGTATCATCGTGAATATAATTATAGATGATTGAGTCTCACAGAAAGAGACAGTTATGATGAAAATATTATTGAAATGCTGAGGTGTGATGTATCATTGTGAATATAATTATAGATGATTGAGTCTCACAGAAAGAGAAAGTTATGATAAAAATATTATTGAAATGCTGAGGTGTGATGTATTATCGTGAATATAATTATAGATGATTAAATCTCACAGAAAGAGACATTTATGATGATAGTATTATTAAAATGCTGATGTGTGGTATGTTATTTTGAAATTGTTTTTAGATGATTTGGTCTCACAGAGAGAGATAAGTATGGTAAGCAAGAAGCAGAGAACGATAAGAATCATCTAAATGATGGACTTTATGATGAGAACCTCATTACGAGGTAATGATGAGATAATTAATGGTCTTAAGGTGGACCAATGATTGAGAAAAAGATATTGATAAAGAATGAATCGTATGACATGTGTAATGATAGTAGAAATTTGTCATCAGGTTATGTGAAAAATAAAAGATTAAATAGTAAAGGACTATTTATGGAATTTGGAATACTTTTAGTAAATTTAATTCACTGAGCTTGTGAAGCTCACTCCTCATTGTACAATGATTTTCAGGTAGCAGGCTTGACAAATAATTTGGTGAGTTAAGGTTCAGAAAAAATCATTTCTATAAGCCACGTGCGTGTCATCATCCTCAGACTAATGAGAAAATAAAAAGAATATTTATTTGTAAATATTCATGCATTTTACGTTGTAGTTAATGTTTAAAGATCAGACCGAGGTAACTCTCCTGTTGAGGGTTGAGAATTTATGTAAAATTTTTATATTGGTGTTATTTATTTTATTGTTGCATATAAATGTCGTGCTTGGATTTTAAAAATGTGATGACACCGTCTCAGGGGTGGCCAACTTGGGATAGGTCGTTACAATTTTGATATCAGAGCATTAGGTTTTATGATTCTGCAGACTGCATAAAAAGTAAGAAAGAGAAAGATTAAAAGAAATAATATTTTAATGAATAGTTTGAGGATGTCACGTTGACGTGCTAGATCTAGAGTTAGAGTTATTGAATTGAAAAAGGCGTGGTAGACCCCTAATATTTTTGACAAGTTGAGGTTGAGTCTGAATCTGTAGCTCCTAGAAGGGAACGTGTTGATAGTATGTTTGATATTAGTAAAATAAATGATATTAGTAAAGGTATAAGAGAATCTGAAGTTGAAAGAGATGAGCTAAGATAAACTCTTGCACCTGCTCTTGAAAAGTGAAGGTAATAGATGATAGAGTTAATAGCTTATAGCATTGACTTGATGAACATGTTAGAGCAGTGCCTGAGGATGTTAATCCAGTAGTGGTAAATGTTCAAAGGGGAAAAGTGAGTTTACGTATGAGATGCAGAAAGATTATTTTGTTAGATATATTAAGTTGAATGTCTTATTGTTTAAAGGATCTAGGAATCCTTTTACGCTTGAGTTTCATGAGAAACATGTAGAGAGATTATTTGGTATTTTACTAGTAACTGACAGGCAGATGGTTGCCTTTGCTTCGTTTGAGTTAGAATGAGAATTTTTGTGAATGGTGGAAAGATATTCTTCCCAAGCTAAGTACAAATATTGATAGACCCTTAACCTGAAATAGGTTTAAGGAAGTTCTTCTTGATAGATATTTTCCTTATATCTCTAGAGCTCAACAAGATAGAGATATTATTTATTTGGGGTAAATGTGTTAACTGTGGCTCGATATGATAGCAGATTTATGGTTTTGTCAATGGTTGTACCAAAAAATGGTAGACTTAGAGGAGAAGAAGTGTAAGAGGTTCAAAGATGAACTATGTTTTAAGGTTTGATCGAAACTATCTTACATGAGGCATACGAATTATGTCAGATTGGTGGATATATTATTTCAGATCGAGAGAGATGTGATAGAGTTTAAGGGAAAGAGAAAGAGTGGTTAAAGAGGCTTAGACATGAAAGTTATGAAGGTAGTGGCAGTATGAATGTGCAGGGTTGGAGACCACCCAAAGGAGGCGTTCCTTGTCTCAGGGAACTGAAGTATAGAGTTAGAGGAAAACATGATCTATTACTTCTGTAGCTCAGAATGCAATTGGTGGGACCCTTAGAATTAGAAGACCGATTATGGGAACTAGAAGTCATGGTAGAGGAAGTAAGTATGCCACCAAGGGGAAGTAGCAATCTAATGTATGATTAGGATATAAAAGTTTATTATAATTATATTCAGATAAGATATTTATTCCAGAATTTTCAAAATTTAAAGTGCTTTATGTGTAGAGAAAATGGACATGTCAATGTTGGTTGATCTTGATGCAACCCATTCTTTTGCATCCAGTATTCATATAAAGTCTATTGAAGTATGTATTAGTCCTTTGATGCAAAAAATATTTTGTTGAAGTTTTCACTAAAGATTGAGTGATAATCATAAATGTTTACAAGGATTGTGTGATTCGTATCAGTGATAGAGAAGCTGAAGCTGAGTTATTATCTTGGAATATGACATAATTTCGTTTAATTTTGAGAATGAATTGGTTGTTTAAGTATTACGCTTGGGTTGATTGTTCTGGTAAGAAGGTAGTGTTCAAGATATAGACGTGAGATACTTTCTAACTATCTTATTATTGCTCTGACTACTAGGAGATGATTGAAGAAAGGTTGTGAGGAGTATTTAGCATACATAATGGATCATAGAAAGGAAAATTGGAAGTTAGAATAAATCTTAGTGGTGAAAGATTATTCTAATGTAATTCTTGATGAGTTGCCTAGGTTGCATCCCAGTAGAGAGATTAAATTCTCTAATGATGTGATACCAGGATCATCACATATATTTAATAGCACCCTATATAATGACATCAATTGAATTGAGAGAGTTAAACGTACCATTTTAAGAATTTTTGGATAAACCATTTATCGGACCTAATGCATTTGAGGAGCCTCATGTGTTATTTGTGAAGAAGGAAGATGGAACGACAAGAGCGTATAGACTACAGATAGTTGAATAAGAACAAATATTTTTCTGTAGGATAAATAAATTATGTGAATAGTGCAAGAAGCGAGAGTGATTTCTAAGATAAACCTGAGATCAGGTTATCACCAATTGAGGATAAAGACGGGAGTCGTGCCTAAGACTACTTTTGGGACATGTTATGGTCATAATTTTCTTGTGATATCATTTGGATTGACTAATGTCCCAGAAACGTTCATGGACTGGATGAATAGAGAGTTTAAACTATATCTTAACAAGTTTATGCTGTATTTGAATTATTGATATAATCTAAGAAGGAAAAAAAACATTAGATAGTGTGTTGAAGATTCTGAGGAGAAAGAAATTTCATGCAAAGTTCTCTAATTATGAGTGTTGGCTGAATGAAATAACTTTCTTGGAACAGGTAATATCGGGAAATAGTATAGCAGCTGATTCACAAAAGGTAGAGACAATGTTAAGTTTGGAGAGACCAACTAATGTGACTAAGATTAAAATCTTCGTGGGGTTAGCTGGTTATTATAAAAGATTCTTTCAGAATTTTTTAATTCTAACATTGTTAAATAGACTGACCAGGAAAGAGGTGAGATATGTCTAGTAAGGAAAGTATGAAAAAAAAAATCTCTCATTACTAAAGGAGAAATTGACTACAGCTCCAGTATTGGTGTTTCCTTCAGGTGATGAAAGATTTGTGGTTTATAGTGATATGTCACATCAATGATTGGGATATATGTAACATAGGAAAGCTGTGGCCCATACTTCTAGGAAATTGAAGATTCATGATAGAAATTACCATACTCATGACTTAGAGTTGACTGTTATAGTGTTTACTTTAAAAATTGGAGATATCATCTGTATAAAGCCACTTGTGAGATATTCATAGGGTATAAGAATTTTAAATACTTACCTACCTAGAGAGAGTTGAATTTGAGGCAAAGATGGTGGATGGAGTGGTTTGTAACTATGATTGTACAATTTTCTATCATCCAGCAAAAAATGAGAAGGTGATAGCTGATGCATTGAGTAGAAAGTCTTCACGAAGGTTAACTGCTATTGGGAGTCTTGATGTGACATTGATGATAGATTTAGAATAGATAAGAATGAAGTTAAATATCAGTGATAGAGAATCATGGTTAACAAATATGGTTGTACAGTCACCTATAGTGAAATGTTTTAGAGGTGCAAGGTAGAGATAAAGAGATAGAAAAGATTTAGCATTGAGTTCTTACTAGGAAGCAATATTAGTTCAAAATTTGAAATGATAGTATCCTGGTATTGGAACATAGAAATTGTGTTCCCAATAATGCAAAATTGAGGAAGGATATGATGAGAGAGGCACATGATGATGTAGATTCGATGCAACTAAATAACAATAAGATGTATAGAGGCTTAAGACAAAATTTCTAGCAATCATGATTTAAGAAGGATGTAGCTGAAATTTTGAAGTGGTATAGAGTATTATTGAGAATAGTGTCATATAAAGATGCTAAATTTACATCTTGATTTTTGAGAGGTTTTCAGAAAGCCACGGGTACACGGTTGCAATTTAATATAATTTTTCATGCTCAAACAAAAGGATATGTAAGAGCAAATGTGATGAGTTCTCAGTAAGTTGGGACGATTACATGCCATTTATTGAAAACTATTTATAATAATCAATATCAAACTAGTATTGGGATGGCACCGATTAAGACATTGTATGGTAGGAAGTGTAGGACTCCTATATGTTGGGAAGAAATGGGAAAGAGAAATATATCTGGTCCATCAATCATTGAGTTAACAGCAAAAATGATCAACTTAGTTAGAGAGAACCGTAAAGCAGCACAGAGTAGATTGAATAGATTTTAATAAGAAAAGTTGAGTCTAAGGTAAGTAGGGCCCTATGAGGTTGTTAAAAGGGTTGAACTAGTTGTGAGTAGTCTGAAGTTGCCTCCAGAATTAAAACATTTATATAAGGTATTCCTTGTTTCACTTTTAAGAAAGTGTTTACATAATATTTCGAGCTAAGCTATAGAAATTCAGAAGGACTGGGTGTATATAGTATCAATAAAGATTTTAGAGAAGGGAACAAGTTTTGTATAATAAAGGAAATTGCATTAGTTCAAGTACTGTGGCGAAATAAGGATGTTGAAGAGATTATGTGAAAGTGTGAGACAATTATGAAGAAGTATTATTCACAATTGTTTCCGGAGTAAAGTGAGGAAATTTTGGGGATGAAATTTTTGTAAAGTGGGTAGATTTGTAATACCCGTATTCGTAAAGTAAGGGTAAATTTATATTTTAATAAATATGACAAAGAATTAAAATCCCAGAAGGCTGAATGAGGATTGAAGGTGAAAAAAGAAAAATCGGGACGTGGACATCATTAAAAGAAAAGAAAAAGTCAAAAGTTAATAAAGAAAAGAAAAGAAAAGGTCCAGAATCTTCAGGGAGGAACAAAAGAAGAAAAGGAAAAAAAAAGTTCAAACCAAAAAAAAAAACAAAAGTGAAAAAAAAAAAGTGGCTGAAATCGTGGCAGTCACTTGCTGCCAAAGTTAGGCCAAAGTTTCTAAATTGAAAACAAGTGTAAAATACGTGGATGGAGGAGAGGAAAAAGGGCTGCTTGAGTTGAAATTTTTTTTGGTTGTTGAGAGTTTTTGTGTTGCAGCCAACTTATATATATATACACACTAACTTGTAAACGTAAATTTTTCCTTACTGATTTCGTTAGTTTTCTCTCAAATTTCTCTATTTTCCCTAAACACATGGGGACTCAAAGAAATGCTGAAAGAGCAAAATTTTAGAGGGGTTTTCTATGAAATTTTATAGAGAATCACGAAAAGCTATCAAAAAAGCAGAAAGTAATAAGGTAATGGTTATTTTTGAATTTTTGACATTTATAAAGTTTTCTTGAATTCAAAGTGGGAATTTTCAATGTGTGTGGTTTATATCGAATTGAAGAATAAATTAGAAAAATTTATATAAACATAATGTCAGGTGTTGACGATCTACAATTGGAGAAATTTATGAGAGAAACGGGAAAGGTAAAGAAGTGATCCACGGGTAGCTTTAAGTGCTACGTGGTGAGTTGGATTTACTTTAAGTAATCTAAATAAAAATCAATTATTTGGTGATAATATAAAATTTGATTATTAAAGTATGATTAGGTGGTAGATAAATCTTTGGGTTTATAGATATGGTATAAATATTGGAATCATAGAAAAGTATTATGTAAAAAGAAATAATATTAGAAAAATGAGTTGATTTAATAATAAAAGTAAAAAGTGAAATTTTTGATGAAGTATGGTTGAGATTTTGATTTGAATTTTTGAGGAAGTAAATTTTAGTGGATCTTAACAAACTTTGATGGATGATTTGATCAGATTTAGGATGAAATTTAGTGAATCTTGACAAGTTTTAATAGATGATTTGATGTGATTTGGGATGAGAGAGTCTTTGTGGAAAATTTTATATAAATTTGAGAATGATCAGAAATGCCAATTTAATTGTTTTAAAATTATATTGTTTTTATGTTACTGTTCATATGTTCATTTGAGATCATTGTTCATCTGCATATACATTAAATGAGAATAAAAGAACCGGGAAGACAGCTGGTCTAAATGAGAATAAAAGAACTGAGAAGGCAGCCGGTCTAAGATAATAACTTGTCGACAGGTGGGAAGACGTTCCCATCATAATCATTCATGCATTTGCATCTGTTTTAATTATTGCTGCATTATTGAAATGTTGAGGTGTGATGTATCATTGTGAATATAATTATAGATGATTGAGTCTCACAGACAGAGACAATTATGATGAAAATATTATTGAAATGTTGAGGTGTGATGTATCATCGTGAATATAATTATAGATGATTGAGTCTCACAGAAAGAGACAGCTATGATGAAAATATTATTGAAATGCTGAGGTGTGATGTATTATCGTGAATATAATTATAGATGATTGAATCTCATAGAAAGAGACAATTATGATGATAGTATTATTAAAATGCTGATGTGTAGTATGTTATTTTAAAATTGTTTATAGATGATTTGGTCTCACAGAGAGAGAAAATTATGGTAAGCAAGAAGCAGAGAATGATAAGAACCATCTAAATGATAGACTTTATGATTAGAACCTCATTACGAGGTAATGATGAGATAATTGATGGTCTTAAGGTGGATCAATGATTGAGAAAAAGATATTGATAAAGAATGAATCGTATGACATGTGTATTGATAGTAGAAAGTTGTCATCATGTTATGTGAAAAATAAAAGAATAAATATTAAAGGACTATTTATGGAATTTGAAATACTTTTAGTAAATTTAATTCACTGAGCTTGTGAAGCTCACTCCTCATTGTACAATGATTTTCAGGTAGCAGGCTTGACAAATAATTTGGTGAGTTGAGGTTCAGAAGAAATCATTTCTGTAAACCACGTGCATGTCATCATCCTCAGACTAATGAGAAAATAAAAAGAATATTTATTTGTAAATATTCATGCATTTTACGTTGTAGTTAATGTTTAAAGATCAGATCGAGGTAACTCCCCTGTTGAGGGTTGAGGATTTATGTAAAATTTTTCTGTTGGTGTTATTTATTTTATTGTTGCATATAAGTGTTGTGCTTGGATTTTAAAAATGTGATGACACCGTCTCAGGGGTGGCCAACCTGGGGTGGGTCGTTACATTACATATGATTCATGAAAGAATATAAATGTATCCATGGTGGCATAAGTTATAAAATGTATCTATGGGTCTCAGGTTTGAGTCATTCACACAAAAAATATGTGATCAAAAAATTTAAAAAATGCAAGTGTGAAATTAAACAAAAGACTGACTCAATAAAAATCATTGTAGGCAACATAGCGTTTTTGGGTTAACGATCATTTATAGATTCTCTATATAAGAGATTTGAATTCGATCTCTTTCCCACGAATACACTAAAGAATAAGTCATTACATATGATTCATGAAAGAATATAAATGTATCTATGGTGGCATAAGTTATAAAATGTATCTATGGGTCTCAGGTTTGAGTCATTCACAAAAAAAATATGTGATCAAATAATTTAAAAATGTAAGTGTGAAATTAAACACAAGACTGACTCAATAAAAATCATTGTAGACAACATAGCATTTTTGGGTTAACGATCATTTATAGATTCTCTATATAAGAGATTTGAATTCGATCTTTTTCTCGCGAATATACAAAAGAATAAGTCATTACATATGATTCATGAAAGAATATAAATGTATCTATGGTGGCATAAGTTATAAAATGTATATATGGGTCTCGGGTTTGAGTCATTCAGGTTTCAAGATGTTCGAGTTTTGGGACTCTTGGGTCACAAGTCACTCGGGTCTTGGGCTCGTCGGGTTTCAAGTCTGTTGGGTTTTGGATCAATCGGGTCACAAGCCATTTCAGTTTCGGGTTGTTTGGGTCTTGGATCACAACATTTTGTTGCATTTTCGGGTTAGGATGGGTCGGGTCAGGTTATCGAGTCAGATTAGATTTTGCCACCTCTATACATATGAAATAAAAGTAAAAAATTGACATATCTAATGACAACTTATCCATCACATTGTAATACCCGTGCTCTTAAAGTATGGGTAAAGAAGTAATTTGATAAATATGACATAGAATTAAAATAATATATATATATACACACACACGTGAAAGATTTATTATTGAATAAAAATTTCTTTTGAAAAAAAAAATTGGACATGTGGTGATGTAGTTACCAAAAAAAAAAGAAAAAAAAAGTTTGGACATTTAAAAAAAATAAAGGAAATGACCAGGCATGGATAAGAAGAAGGAAAATGAAAAAAAGGGAAAAAAATATTAAGGGGACAACACCTGGACGCTAAAATGAAAGGCAATTGAAGAAACAGTGGAGGCAGTGAAGTGTTGATATAAATTAAATTTTTATTTATTTATTACTTACCAAATCCTGTTTGGTTTCCTTTTTTCCTTAATTCAAATTTCTCTCTTTCTTTAAACACTTGGGGACTGAAAGAAAGGTTGAAAGAGTAAAATTTGAAGGATTTTACAAGAGAATTTTAAAAAGAGTCGATGAAAGCTCTAAGAAAAACAAAAAGTAATAATGTGAATTTTATTTTTTGAATTTAGCATACATGAAATTTCTCGGAACTCAAAGTGGGAATTTTTAAAGTGTATGAATTCTGGAAGAATTGAAGAATAAATTAGAAATTTTAATATAAATATTATGTCAGTTGTTAACGATCAGGAACTGGGGGCAATTGCTGAAAGAAGCAGGAAAGGCAATGAGGTGATCCAATGGTAGTTCTAAGTGCTACGTGGTGAGTTAGATTTACTTTAAGTAATCAAGATAAATATGAAATATATAGTGAAAATATTTGAATAAATTATTAATTAATGATTCGAGGATAGATGAAAGTTGGTTGATGGGTATGACATGAATAATTGATATGTAGATGTTGATATTTGTCCAAGGATTAAACGGTTGCAACGATGGAGGTTCAATAGCATCAGGTCTGGAGGTGTGCGCCGCGGCCACCAGCAAATGAGAAGACTTGGAGGAGGTGTGCACCGCGGCTTAGCCTCCCCCACACCGCGGCACCCAGAAAGGATGAAAGAACGCCTTGGTCCTCGCCGCAGCCCAGCCCATCCAAGCCTCAACACACCCTGTTCCAAGCCTCAGCACGAGGCACACCTGATGCTTATGTTTCAGCCTTTCGAATGGTGCGTGAGGCATGATCAAAATGGATAGGATCACTTAGGATTGATGAGGGGCTATGATTGATTGGTTCTCAAGATCTAAGGGTGGAGATTGACCTTCAAGATAGGTTCAAGAAGTGGTGCACTATATAAAGGGTCACCTAGCTTCAATCTTAATAAGTGTGTGACATAACATGCGATGACATGTGAATGTGTGTGAAATAGAACACATGGTTGTGTGAGAATTCAAAAACACTAAACACATGAGAGATCTCATTGGAGAGGCTGATTGTTTAGAGAGAGAGAGAGAGAGAGAGCAGTGTAGATTGGGGATTCAAGGGACTTGTAAGTGGAATTTCCAAGGAGGAAAATTCTAGGGTAACTCAAGACTTTATTACTTTTTTTTTTCTCTTCTTTCATTCTTCAAGAACAGTGTTAAGATCAAGATTAGATTGTGTTCTTGAAGAGGAGTTGCTGTAATTGTAAGAACTTATTGATTAGTGCAGAGGGCTCGGAGGAGCTCACGGGGACGTAGACACATTGTCGAACCTTGATAACAAATTGCTTGTGTTCTTTCTTGTTTCGTTTGCTGTTTCTTTTCGTTACAAGTCATTCTAGACTTAGGTGTTTGGAAGATCACCACCTGGGCATCTTAAGGGTGGTTTCCCAACAGTAGAGAATTATTATTTGAGAAGTAATATTATTAGAATAATGAGTCGAATTAATAATGAAAGTGATAAATGAAATTCTTGACAAGTTATGGTTAATGATTTGATATGATTTATGAGGAGAAGAATTTAGTGAAATTGATCAAATAATAATTTGAGAAGAAGCAAATAACTAAATTGAATGTTTGAATACATGCTTGTTTTTATATTATTGTTCATATGCATATTTCATATCATTATTCATATGCATATACATGAAATAAAAGAACCGGGAGGGGGCAAGTCTAAATGAAAACCGTGATAACTGGCATCTACAGGAAATAAATGAAAACCACGACAGCTGGTATATGCTGGTGAGAAATTAAAAACAGTGACAATCGGTATATGCTAGTGAGAAATGAAAACCGTGACAGCCGGTATATGCTGGTGAGAAATGAAAACCATAGCAACCAATATATGCTGGTGATAAAAGAACTGGGTAGGTAACCGGTCTAAGATAAAAGCATGTCGACATGTGGGAAGACGTTCATAATAATAATAACATTTAAATTCACGCATTGTATTTACTTTAAATATTGATTGTTATTGTTTGAGATGCTAAAGCGCTATTAATGATTGTAAATTTATTAATTGATGAATGAGTCTCACATAGAAACAAATATGTTGAGGAAGAAATATGGAAATATGATATGATGAGAATTATCTAGGTGACTAATTATATGCTGTGAACCTCATAATGAGGTAATTATGAGATAGAATTGATAGTCTCAAGATGATTAATTATACGAGAAGAAGAGATTTATAAAGGATAGGGATTTTGATATGACTAGTGATAATAGAATGTTATTATCAAAATATATGAGATATATAT
The DNA here is from genome assembly GCA_023935145.1 of Bretschneidera sinensis. Classification (NCBI taxonomy): domain Eukaryota; kingdom Viridiplantae; phylum Streptophyta; class Magnoliopsida; order Brassicales; family Akaniaceae; genus Bretschneidera; species Bretschneidera sinensis. The sequence continues at coordinate 50,257,888 of CM043705.1, forward strand.
GAATGAATATTGGAAGATTAATTATACAAATTAAATACTTCTAGTAAATTTAATTCACTGAGCTTGGGAAGCTCACTCCTTATTGTTCAATGATTTAGGTAGCTGGCAAGATATATAGAATTGTGAGTGGAGTTTCAGACTAAATCATTTTCTGTAAGCCACGTGGTTTGGTCAACATCTTCAGACTAATGAGAAAAAAATATATTTGTAAATATTCATGCATATTATGTTGTATAAAATATTTAAGTTGAGATCTGAATGATGTATCTCCCCTGTTGAGGGTTGAGGGTTGAGGATTGATGTAAATAAGTGCAATTGCTATATTTTTATTGTTGCATATATGTGTCGTGCTGGGATTTTCAAAATATGACAACACTGTCTCGAGGGTAGCCAACCCGGGATGGGTCGTTATAATTTTGGTATTAGAGCATTAGGTTTTATGATTCCGTAGACTACATAAAAATTTTAAAAAAATAAAAGATTTAAATAAACTACAATTTAATACAGAGTTTGAGGATGACACGTGGACGTACTAGAGTTAGAGGTAGAGTTCTGACTAGAGAAGGCGTGGTAGGCCCCGAAATTTTTAGACAAGCTAAGGTTAAAATGGAAGTTGAATCTGAGTCTGTGGTTCCTAAAATAGAATGTGTTGACAGTATAATTGATACTAGTAAGGGTGTGAGTGAATCTGTAGTTGAAAGATATGAGCTAAGAGAAGGTCTTGCTCATATTCTTGAGAAAATAAATGTAACAAATTATAGAGTTGATAGTCTATAGCATAGACTTGATGAACAGGCTAGAACAGTGCCTGAGGTTATTGTAAATCCAGTAATGGTAAACGTTTAAAAGGGGAAAGGTGAGTTTATGCACGAGACGCAGGGAGATTGTTAGATATATTAAGTTGAATGCTGAGTTTTTTTTTAGGATCTATGAATCCTTTTGAGCCTGAGGTATGGGTGGAACATGTAGAAAGATTATTTGGTATTTTACCAGTGATTGACAGGCAAAGGGTCACCCTTGCTTCATTTAAGTTAGAAGGAGAAACTTTAAAATGGTGGAAGGATACTCTTTCTAGAGTAAGTGTATATGTTGATTGACCCTTAACTTGGAGTAAGTTTAAGGAGACTTTTTCTTTTATAAAAATTGCTCATATACTGGCAGAGCCCAACAGAAAAGATATTTCTTTTATTTGAGGTGAAATATGTTAATTGTGGCTCAATATGATAGCAGATTTGTGGCATTGTCAAGGTTTGTATTGAAAATGGTAGACATAAAGGAGAAGAAATGCAAGAGGTTCATAAATGGAATACATTTTGAGATTAAAGCGAAACTATTTTACATGAAACATATAAATTATGTGAGGTTGGTGGATATAGCACTTCAGATTGAGAAAATTGTGATGGAGTTTAAGGGGGAAGAGAGAGTGGTTAAAGAGACTTAGATTTGAAGGTTCTAGAGATAGTAATAGTATGAGTGTACAAGGTGGGAGACCACCCTAGATGAGTTGTCCATGTGAAAGAAAGACCTATAATGCATAGTTAAAGGTAAGCTAGATCCATAGCTTACATAATTCAAAGTAATGTTGGTGGGACCTCTAGATTTGAGAGATAGTTTGTAAGAACTGGAAGTTATGATAGAGGTGGGAGTGTACTACCTAAATGACATGGTAATGTGATAGAAAGACTAAAACATGTTATAGATATAATCAGATGGGATATTTACCCTAGAATTTTTCGAATTTGAGGTGTGTTGTATGTAGAAAAGGCGGACGTATCAATATTGGTTGATCTTGGTGCAACTCATTCTTTTGCATCCAATGTATTTATGAAAGTCTATTTATGCATGTATTAGTTCTTTGATACATAATATTATTGCTAAAGTTCCCACTAGAGATAGTGTGATAATCATAAATGTTTACAATAGTTGTGTGATTCATATCAGTGATAAAGAATTTGAAGTTGATTTATTACCTTTGAATATGATATAATTTCATTTGATTTTGGGAATGAATTGGTTGTCGACGTATTATGCTTAGGTTGATTGCTCCAGAAAGAATGTAGTGTTCACGATATGGATAATAGGAATTTAGTTTCAGGGAGAACGTAAGATACTTTCAAACTATCTTATTTTTCTATGACTACTAGTAAATGGTCAAGGAAAGAATATGAGGGATATTTGGCATATGTAGTAGATTTTAGAAATGAGAGTAGAAAGTTGGAAGAAATCTTAGTAGTAAAAGATTTTTTCTGATGCATTTCTTGATGAGTTGTATAGTTTACCCCTTAGTAGGGAGATTAAATTCTCTATTGATGTGATACTAGGTTCATCACATATATCTATAGTACCCTACAAAATGACACTCACTGAGTTGAGAGAATTGAAAGTTCAGCTTCGAAAGTTGTTAGATAAATAATTTATTTGACCAAGTGTGTCACGAGGGTGTTTTTTAAGATAAACCTGAGATTAGGTTATCACCAGTTAAGGATAAAGGAGGGAAACATCCTTAAGTTTGTTTTTAGGACACATTATGGTCATAAGTTTCTTGTGATGCCATTTGAGTTGACTAAGTCTTTAGCAACATTTATGAACCTAATGAATATAGTGCCTAAAACCATTTCTTGATAAGTTTATGATGGTATTCATTGATGATATCCTAATGTATTCTAAGAATAAGGATGAACATATAAAACATTTAGATATTGTGTTGGAGATTTTGAGGCAAGAGAGATTATACGCAAAATTTTCTAAATGTGAATTTTGGCTTAATAAAGTTACTTTCTTGGAACATATAGTGTTTAGAGATGGTATAGTAGTTGATCCACAGAAAGTAGAGGCAGTGTTGAATTGGGAAAGACCCACTAGTGTAACAGAAATTAGAAGCTTTTTGGAGTTGGCAGGTTATTATAGGAGGTTTATCCAGAATTTTTCTATGATTGTAGGACCATGGACTAGATTAACCAGAAAGGAAGTGAAGTTTAGGTGGTCAGAAGAATGTGAGAGGAGTTTCCAGTTGTTGAAAGAGAAATTGACTACTGCTCCGGTATTAGTGCTTCTTTCTGATAATGAAAGATTTGTGGTATATAGTGATGCATCCCATCAAGAGTGGGGATATGTGTTGATGCAACATAGGAAAGTAATGGCATGTACTTCTAGGCAATTGAGGGATCATGATAGAAATTACCCTACCCATGACTTAGAGTTAGCTACCATAGTGTTTGCTTGAAAATTAGAGACATCATCTGTATGGGGCCACTTGGGAAATATTTACTGATTACAAAAGTTTGATATAGTTAAATACCTAGAGATGGCTGAAATTGAGACAAAGGCGTTCGATGGAGTTGATTTGTAATTATAATTGTACGATACATTACCATCTAGGAAAAGTGAATGTGGTAGCTAATGCATTGGGTAGAAAATCTACAGGAAGATTAACTGCTATTAAGAGCCATGATGTGAAATTGACAATAAATTTAAGAGGGATACAAATAAAGTTAGATATCAGTGATAGAGGATCATTGTTAGCAAACATGGTTGTACAGTCATCTATAGTAAAATGCTTGTTAGAAATGCAACGTAGAGATGTGGAGATAGAGAAGATTAAGCAGGAAGAGCTTAATAGAAAGTAATGAGTTAAAAATTAAAAATGATGGTATTTTGGTATTGGAACATAGGATATGTGTTTCCAATGATGCTAAGTTGAGAAAGGAGATATTGAAAGAGGCACATGGTGGTTAGAATTGAAGAGGGATGTAGCTGAATACATTTCTAGATACTTGGTTTGTCTGTAAGTGAAGTATGAGAAAAGATATTTAGCAGGCTTACTACAGCCTCTTCCAGTGCCTAAATGGCTATGGGAGAATGTGAGTATGATTTTGTTTCTAGATTTTCCCATACCCAGAGAGGTTTTGATGTTGTGTGGGTGATTATAGATAGATTATCTAAACCATCTCATATTAGTCTTATAAAACTACTTGGAGTCCTAAAAAGTTGGTTGAACTGTATGTAGCTGAGATGGTGAGATTGTATAGAGTACCCTTGAGCATTGTATCAGATAGAGATGTTAGATTTACATCTTGGTTTTTGGAGAGGAATTCAGAAAGCCACGGGTATGCAGTTACAATTTAGTACGAATTTTCACCCTCAAACAGATGAGCAAATAGAAAGGATTATTAGAGTACTTGAAGATATGTTAAGGGCAAATGTGATGAGTTCTCAGTAAGTTGGGATGCTTACTTACCATTAATTAAATTTGCTTATAATAATCAACATCAATCTAGTATTGGAATGACACCGTTTGAGGCATTGTATGGTATGAGGTGTAGAACTCCTATATGTTGGGAAGAAGTGGGAGAGAGAAGTATAATTGCTCCATAAATTATTAAGTTAACAACTAAAAGGATCAAACTGGTTAGAGAGAACCTTAAAGCAACACAAAGTAGACTGAGTAGCTATGCTGATAATAGAAGAAGATCTCTTGAGTTTCAAGTAGGTGATTAGGTGTATTTAAAAATATCTCCATGAAAAGGTGTGTTGAGGGTCAAAAAGAAAGGAAAGTTGAGTCCAATGTATATGAAACCCTACGAGGTTATTGAGAAAGTTGCGCTAGTTGTGTGAAAGTTGGGCTAGTTGTGTATAGCCTGGAATTGACCTCCGGAGTTAAAACAGTGACATAATGTATTCCATGTTTCACTTTTACGAAAGCACTTACATGATGAACCTCATAATATTTCGAGCCAAGTTATAGAAATTCAGGAAGATTTGAGTTTTATATTAGTACCAGTGAGAATTTTAGACAGAAAAGAACAAGTCTTGTATAATAAAATAATTCCATTACTTTAAGTTATGTGGTGGAATAAGGTGTTGAAGTGATTACGTGAGAGTGTGAGGCAACTATGAAGAAATATTATTCACAATTATTTCTTGAGTTAGGTAAGGAAATTTTGAGGATGAAATTTTTATAAGGTGGGTAGAATTGTAATACTCGTGTTCTTAAAGTATGGGTAAAGACATAATTTGATATATATGACATGGAATTAAAATAATTATTTTGAAAAAAAATTTGGACGCGTGGTGATGCAGTTACAAAAAAAAAGTTTGGACATCTAAAAAAACAAAGGAAGTGACAAGGCGTGGATAAGAAGAAAGAAAATGAAAAAAGGGGAAAAAAAATATTAAGGGGCCAACTTGTAGACTGAGGTTCCAACACAAGAGGGGGGTGAATTGAGTTTTTAAAACTTTTTGCTAATTAATCACAAGTTTATAAAAACAGTACCAACAAGCATATAAGTAAGCAATATGTGCTGTAAATAAAGAGTTTAAGGAAAAGAGGATGCAAACTCAATTTATAGTGGTTCGACAATATCGGATTCGTTCTGACCCTACGTCCACTCTCTTCAAGGAACCTCCTTGAAGTAATCCACTAAGAAACTTAGTCGTGCAATTTCACGGATGTTGCACAAACCTTACAATCAATCCCTTCCTATTGGAAGCAAACCCTTCCTCTCGGAAGCAAACCCCTTCCTTTCGGAAGCAAATCCCTTCCTCTCGAAAGCTAATCTCTTCCTTTCGAAAGTTAATCCCTTTACAATAAATGCTGTAAAGTAAATAGTAGAGAGACAACTATGAAAGCTTATACAATTGAATAATATATCTTTTTCAAGGTAAAGCTAGAAGAATAGCTCAATAATCAAATTTTCAAAGCTTTTGAGTATCAATGAGTAAAAACTTGATTGAATGTGTGATCTCCCTCTTTTTGAAATGCTCAATAGAGTGGGTTTATAAAGTCTTGATGTAATATGCCCATTCTCAACTGATTTGGTACGATTTGGTAGAATTTGTGCTGAACTCTCGCGTCTCAACAGTCATATTTTTTGAACTACCAGTCGACTGGATCTTAGTACCAGTCGACTGGGTCAAGCTTAAAAATCACATTTTAAGGCTTTAAAGGTACCAGTCGGCTGGGTATGACTTACCAGTCGATTGGGAAACTTCTGCCCAAAGTACCAGTCATACTAGTCGACTGGATACCTACTATCCCTTATACCCGTCTTCTGGTATAAGTAACTAGTCGACTGGGTTGCTTAATCAACTCAGTTTTCATGTTTTTAATTAAAACATTTATTTTAAAAGTTCTATTTAAAATGCTTTTCAAAAAGAGCCATTGGACAAGCTAAATACCTGAACAAGTGAGATTTACAACTTGTTTAACTACTTTGAACCTATACTAGATTTTCTGTTTTGAGTTGATGTTTGATTCGGGTTGAGTTCTTGCACTTTGATCCTTGGTTGAATGCTCTTATTGCTTAATAAACTTAGATAGCATTGTTAGTATAATAAAAGTTGTGTTTTGTCATCATTAAAATATAGGTGAGGGTTAACACAACACCTGGACACCTAGGTGTTGGCTCTAAAATGAAAGGCAATTGAAGAAACGGTGGAGGCGGTGAAGTGTTACTATAAATTGAGTTTTTATTTATTTATTACTTACCAAATCCCGTTTGGTTTCTTTTTTTTTTCAATTCATTCTTTAAACACTTGGGGACTGAAAGAAAGGTTGAAAGAGAAAAATTTTGAAGGGGTTTACGAGAGAATTTTAAAGAGAGTTGAGGAAAGCTCTAAGAAACAAAAGGTAACAATGTGAATTTTATTTTTTGAATTTAGCATGCATGAAATTTCCCCGAACTCAAAGTGAGAATTTTTAAAGGGTATGAATTTTGAAAGAATTGAAGAATAAATTAGAAATTTTAATATAAATATTATGTCAGGTGTTGACGATCAGCAATCCGGAGAAATTGTTGAAAGAAGCTAGAAATGCAAGGAGTGATCAAAGTGCTACGTGGTGAGTTAGATTTACTTTAAGTAATCAAGATAAATATGAAATATATAGTGAAAATATTTGAATAAATTATTAACTTATGATTTGAGGATAGATGAAAGTTGGTTGATGGATATGACAGGAATAATTGATATGTAGAGATTATTATATGAGAAGTAATATTATTAGAATAATGAGTCGAATTATTAATGAAGGTGATAAATGAAATTCTTGATGGGCTATGGTTCATGATTTGATATGATATATGAGGAGAAGAATTTAGTGAAATTGATCAAATAATAATTTGAGAAGAAGCAGGATAGCTAATTTGAATGTTTGAATAGATGATTGTTTTTATATTATTGTTAATATACATATTTCATATCATTATTCATATGGATATACATGAAATAAAAGAACCAGGATGGCGCCGGTCTAAATAAAAACCGTAACAGTCGGTATATGCTGTTAAGAAATGAAAACTGTAACAACCAGTATATGCTGGTAATAAAAGAATTGGGAAGGCAGCCGGTCTAAGATAAAATCATGTCGACATGTGGGAAGACGTTCCCAATAATAATAACATTTAAATTCACGCATTGCATTTGTTTTAAATATTGATTGTTATTGTTGGATATGCTAAAGTGCTATTCATGATTGTAAATTTATTGATAGATGAATGAGTCTCACAGAGGGACAAATATGCTGAGAAAGAAATATGGAAATATGACATGATGAGAATTATTTGGGTGACTAATTATATGCGGTAACCCTCATAATGAGGTAATTATGAGATAGAATTGATAGTCTCAAGATGATTAATTATATGAGAAGAAGAGATTTATAAATGATGGAGATTTTGATATGGGTAGTGATAATAGAATGTTATTATCCAAATATATGAGATATAGATGAATGAATATTGGAAGATTAATTATACAAATTAAATACTTCTAGTAAATTTAATTCACTAAACTTGTGAAGCTCACTCCACATTGTTCAATGATTTCAGGTAGCAGACATGACAAATAGAATTGTGAGCGGAGTTTCAGACTAAATCATATTCTGTAAGCCAGGTGGTTTGGTCCGCATCCTCAGACTAATGAGAAAAAAATATATTTGTAAATATTCATGCATATTATGTTGTATAAAATGTTTAAGTTGAGATCTGAATGATGTACCTCCCCTGTTGAGGGTTGAAGATTGACATAAATAAGTGCAGTTGCTATATTTTTATTGTTTCATATATGTGTCGTGCTGAGATTTTCAAAATGTGACAACATCGTCTCGGGGGTAGCCAACCCGCAATGGGTCGTTACACACATATATAGAAAACTATGCTATATATTATTGTTGTGTTTGCGTTTAGTTTCTTAACTTGTTTGATTGGAGTCGATCCAATTTAGGTAGAGAATATTTAATTTTATTACTTTGATTGAATACTTGATCGCTTTAGCACTTGTTTTTTTGAAATTTTTGTATTCGATGCTGATTAGTAATAATTTGTTTTTTCACCTTTCAATAAAAGAAATTCTACTCAACGTTAAAATGGAGTCTCAAAAAGAAAAAAAAAAATCTAAAGCCATATAAATTTTTCATTTCATGCTAGATAGAATGTGATTGTGGTATTCTCTATAGAATGTCATTATCATTTTAATCATCCAACTTGTAATAATTTTACTAATTGTTTAAATTAATTTGTATCCCTCTCAAAGTCTCTATAACAATTTGTTTTATTCATCCTTAGATGATATATGATGGAGACTTTAGGAGGCATGAGTAAGGTCATACATATGAACAATATGTTGTTAGTTATCAATATTAGTAGAGCTAAAATAAAGTAGTTTGACATTATTGCCAATTTATTAATAAGTTAAAAGGAAAATATACACAAAGCTGTCTATCAAAGTATAAATAAGAGAGAGTAATGCTCTTTATGCATTTATTTAGTTTGTAAATAGATAATATTTGACAAGGGAACACTTGATATATAGGAGAAATGATCTTCCTTATTTTTTTTTTGTTTGCTGGAAAAATCCAACGGTATTATAGGAAGATTAGCTTTTGTAGTTGGAGAAAATCAAACGACATTATAGGAATCACATGGCGAGAACCATGTCATTCAAACTAGTTGTTGAAAGAGTGTCTAAAAATTTATGTTTCTTGATGAAATCTGGATACCTTAGAGCTGACTTTTTGGGTTGCCTATCTGAATAATTATTGAAATTCACGTAGTTCACACTGAATCGCACTGTGTAACCTAGACAAAATTCATAGTTGTCCATTAATAACCACGCAAAGTTTCCTACAACATTGAATCCATTCCTACACCAAAAAAAAAGAAGAAAGAAAAGTCACAGATGTCTCCTTTGTGTGACGCGCCCTCGATCCAGAGATAGAGAGAGAAAGAGACTTACCTGATTGCGATTTAAATTGACAAAGATGGCTAAAATGGTTATCAATCCTCCCATAATCAGCAATGGTGTCAGCAAGCCATAATGTGACATTATCAATGAACCCTAAAAATATAGATATTTATTATCAATTATTAAATGGATATTCATATAGTGTTATAAATAGACTTACACGAGTGTTGTAATATACTTAGTCAACTTAACTTGATGGATATAAATTTGAGTAAAATTTTGAGAGCTCGTTTTATAGTCATGGTCATATACTATAGTGAAAAGGCAAATAAACATGATTTATCATTCTCTGTGTAGGTAATTGGATTATTGTACTCTTCTTTTATATGGATCAAAAGTTCTTGCAATCCTCCAGGGTAATAGTAAAATCAAATTGTCCGCAATATTGCAAGTAAGAAATTATCATAACTCGAGATATATTAATTAATATATATTTTTTAATAATCAAGGAGGAAAACGAAGAACGATATTAACAAATGATACTCTGCACAAAGTGGGGCCCGGTGAAGACCCTTGTGAAATTGTGGAAGCTGTGTCTTCCGCAAAAGCATGTGTAGACCTGCATAAGTTGGGGCCCAGTGAAGACTTTCGTGAACCCTCTCTCTGAAATCCATAATGTGTCTTTTTTGTAATGTAAATGGCATGTAAAACGTGGGGTCATTTAGTGGTTGATTATTGGACTCGTAAATTGCCATTTTCTATAGCTTGTGCTGAGATCGGGGCAGCCTTGAGCTTTAGAGTTGGTTTCTTGGCACCGTTTCGCAGAGCCATATTCATAGTCAACGGAGTAGGTAAAATCATGTAGTCCCTACATGCATTTATAAATGCATGTTCTGGTTGTACAAGTAAAAATGTAAGAAAGCTTTATGAAAAACAAACTCTCTCATATTCTCTCTCTCATATTCTCTCTCTCTCTCTCTCTCTCCCGGTTACACATATCATTTATTCTCTTTATAATAATTAAGATAATAATGCACTAAAACTACAAACAAATGTATCAGGGAACAAGTCCATCAAGACAGGCACAATTCCAGCACTACTCTAAGCACTATTCGGCATAACTTCCGCACAAATCTCTCAATTTCTCCAAATTCTATAATGATTGCCATGGCGTCCTCCAGTTCAAGTCACCATCAACTTGTTCCGATTTTCAAGGGAGACAATTATGATTTTTGGAGCATCAAAATCAAAACTATCATACAAGCTCAAGATTTGTGGGAAGTAGAAAATGGCGTTCCAAAATCCCCCGATTTGTCAAAAGAATAAGCGAAGACAGCGGAAAGCACGACTACTACGACCACCCAATCAGAAAGCTCTTCGAGTTTTGAGAGGATTCCTTGGCAAAGCAGGCGTGGGACATGCTATGAGACGAATTTCAAGGCACAGTTAAAATTCGGGCTGTAAAGCTTCAAACTCTAAGAAGAGATTTCGAAAATCTCTGAATGAAAGAAGGAGAACCATCAAAGATTTCTCTTCTAGAATACCTGAAGTAGCCAATCAGACCAAGGCGTACGGCGAAAACATCACATATCAAAGAGTGGTAGAGAAACTCTTGATTTCTCTCACAAAAAATAAGTGGTCAGCATCACTGAAGAATCAAGAGATCTTACTGAGCTAGTAGTCTCCCACCTGCACATTCATACTGGTACCATCTCTGGGTTCCTCAAATCAAGACCTCTTCCATCAATTCCTCCTACCTCTGATTTCCATCACATCATTCTCAATCTGAAGTGCTATATCCTCCAATTTGATATAACTCATATGCCTCATATAAGATAGTTTTGATCAAATCTTAAAACATAGTTCATCTATGAACCTTTTACACTTTTTCTCATCTATGTCTACCATTTGTGGTACAACCATTGATGAGACCACGAATTTGTTATCATACTGAGTCATAGTCAACCCATTTTCCTTAAATAAATAAAATCTCTATCTTGTTGGGCTCTAAAGGTCTAAGGAAAGTATTTATCAAGGAAAACCTCCTTAAACCTATTCCAGGTTGAGAGTCTATCAACATCTGCACTTACCCTGGAAAGAATATCCTCCCACTATTTTAGGACCTCTCTCTCTAACTTGAACGTAGCAAAGACGACCCTATGCCCGACAGTCATTGGTAAAATACCAAATAAATCTCTCTACATGTTTCTCCCTAAACTCAGGCTTAAAAGGATTCATAGATCCTTTAAACAACAAGGCATTCGGCTTAATATATCTCCCTGCATCTCATGCATAAACTCACTTTTCTCCATTTTTAAACATCTATCATTACTGGATTAACAACCTCAAGCACTACTCTACCTGTTCATCAAGTTTATGCTATAAGCTATCAACTCTATCGTCTGTTATATTCATTTTCTCAAGAGCATGTGTGAGAGCTTATCTTAGTTCATCTTATTCAACTTCAGATTCTCTCACACTTTTACTAATATCAATTATACTGTCAGCACGTTCCCTTTTAGGAACCACAAATTCATACTCAACCTCAACTTATCAAAAATATTGGGGGCTTGCCACACCCTCTCAAATCAATAGCTCTAACTCTGGCTCTAGCACGTCCACATGTTATCCTTAAACTATTAAAAATATAATTTATTTTAATCTTCCACTTTTTTACTTTTTATGCAGTCTACAGAATCATAAAACCTAATGCTCTAATACCAAAATTGTAACGACCCATCCCAGGTTGGTCACCCCCGAGACGGTGTCATCACATTTTGAAAATCCCAATACGACACATATATGCAACAATAAAAATAATACCAATAGAAATTGTTACATCAATCCTCAACTCTCAACAGGGGAGATACACCATTTTGATCTTGACTTAATCATTACATACAACGTAAAATGCATGAATATTTACAAATAAAATTTTATTTTATTTTCTCATTAGTTTGAGGATGTGGACACGTACATGGCTTACAAAAAATGATTTCATGTGAACCTCAACTCACCAAATAATCTATCCTGCCTGCTACCTGAAATCAAGCTCAGTGAATTAAATTTACTATAAGTACTCAATTTGTATAAATGGTCTTTCAATATTTAATCAATTATATCTCACATAACTTGATAATAGCATTCTACTATCACAACACATATCATAAGTCTCATTCTCTATCAATCTCTTCTTCTTATATATTAGTTCACCTTAAGACCATCAATTATCTCATAATTACCCCATAATGAGGTTCACAAAATAAAGTCTACCATTTAGATGGTTTTTAGCATATCATACTTCTATGTTTCTTTCTCACCATAACTGTCTCTCTGTTAGACTCATTCATCTATAAATAAATTTACATTAGCACACAACACATCAGAATTTTAGTAATGCAATCAATATTTAAAATAGATGCAATGCATGAATTATTATTATTGAACGTCCTCCCACATGTCGACATGTTTTTATCTTAAACCGGCCTCATCTTGGTTCTTTATTTTTAGCATATACCGGCTGTCATGGTATTTATTTCCAGCATACACCGGCTATCACGGTTTTCATTTATTTCTAGCATATATTGGTTATCATAGTTTTCCTTTATTTCCAGCATATACCAGCTATCACAGTTTTTCAATTACACCAGCCCCTTCCTGGTTCTTTTATTTAATACATATGCATATGAACAATGATATGAAATATGCATATGAACAATAATATAAAAACAACATGAATTCAAATATTTAAATTGGCTATCCTAGTTATTCTTAATTTATTATTGAAAGAAATTTCACTAAATTTCTCTCCTCATAAATCTCATCAAATCATCCATCATAGCTTGTCACGATCCACTAATTTCATCTCCTCATAATTCGTATCAAAACCTTAGCCATAGCTCATCAATAATTTCACTTATCACTTTTATTATTAAATCAACTTATTATTCCAAAAATATTATTTCTCACATAATAATTTTCTACATGTGCAAAATTCCTATCGTACCTATCAATCAATTTTTCATCTACCACCAAAGCCTAAGCTAATAATTTATTTTAATATTATCACTAGATATTTAATTTTTTTATCTAGATTACTTAAAGTGAATCTAACTTACCACGTAGCACTTAGAGCTACCCGTAGATCACCTCCTTGCTTTTCCTGCTCCTCTCAGAAATTTCCTCCGGTTGCTGACCGTCAACACTTGATATAATATTTGTATTAAAAAATTCTAATTATTTCTTCAATTCTTCCATAATTTACACCCTTTGAAAATTCCCACTTTGAATTCCGAGAAATTGCATGTATGCTAAAAATTCAAAAATAAACATCACATTATTACCTTATGTTTTTCTTAGAGCTCCTCGTAGTTCTCTATAAAATTCTCCCATAAACCCCTTCAAAATTTTTCCCTTTCAACCTTTCTTTCGGTCCCCTAGTGTTTAGAGAAATATAGTAGTTTGAATTATAAAAAGAAGAAATAAACCATATTTGGTAAACTAATAAAAAAATCAATTTATATAAAACCTTTTAAGTGGTTGTGACCGCTTTTCACTGTGCTAAAATGCATAGTTGCATAACATGCAACATTCTTACCTAAGGCTGCAACACCTAGGCTTCTAGGTGTTGCATGATTTGTTTTTTTCTTTGTAACTATGCCTCCACGCATCATTTTTTTAAAATAGTTATTTTATTCAATACTAAATCCTTCATATATATATATATATTAATTTAATTTCATGTCATATTTATTAAATTACTTCTTTATATTTACTTTACAATTACGGGTATTACAGTATAGCACTCTAATTGTCACAAAACACCATCACCTTCTGTTGTTCTTCCCCGAGTTCTTAAACCAAATGTCTATGCCATGAAGCTTCTTTTATTGCCTCAGTAACTACAATATACTATGCTTTTGTGGTCGACAAAGCAACTGTGGATTGCAATGTATCCCTCCAAGATATGGCTGAACCTGAGAGAGTAAAATCATAAACCATGGTCGATCTCATATTGTCCAAATATCCAACATAATCTGAATCAACAAACCCAATAACATTGTTGTTGGAATCAACATTCTGATCGTAGACCAAACCAACATCTGAGGCGCCACTCAAGTATCGGAGAACCCATTTTACTGTTTGCCAATGTCCCTTGCTCGGATGAGCAATATAAAGACTAACCACACTGACAACTTGTACAATATTAGGATGAGTACAAACCCTAGAATACATCAAGCTACCCACTACACTAGAATATGGAACTCGGTGTATGCACTATTCCTCTTTCTCTGATTTTAGTGACTGTTTAGCTGAAAGCTTGAAGTGAAATCCGAGAGAAGTCAACATAGCCTTGGCTTCCTTTAAACCAAACTGCTCAAGAACTTTCAGAATGTAGTTCTTCTGTGACAAATGTAATATGCCTGGCTTGCAGTTCCTGTGAATATCCATACTTAGAATCTTCTTCGCTGCACCTAACTCTTTCATCTCAAACTTTCCATTCAATTTCCTTTTCAAATCATCAACGGTGGACATACTTTTAGCAACAATAAGCATGTCATCAACATACAACAGCAAGTAGACCATCGAACCATCTTAGAGTCTCTTGAAATACACACAACTGTCATAGCTGCTCCAAGTGTACCCACTCCCAACAATGAAGCTGTCAAACCTTTTGTACCATTGTCGAGGCGACTGGTTTTACCATACAATGATTTTCTGAGCATGAACTGATAGAATTCTATCGTGTAATCATCCACCGATCTTGTGCCCTGCCTCAACGAATGAAGACGCTGAAACAAGGTCTGAGTGTAACCGAAAGGGAGGAAGTGACCCTTCATCTTCTCCCAATCTGTAATCTTGGCTTTGCCCTGCCGATCATGCGAACGCCTCAACTGCTCCCACCACGCAGATGCTCTGCCCTTCAATTTGATGGCGACCAGTTTCACCTTCACAAGATCTGCGACTTCCTTGTACTCGAAAATACGCTCCACTTCATTCAACCAATCAATGAATCCCTCAGCCTGTAACGTACCAGAAAACTCGGGCAGATCCACTCTGAATCCGAGGTCCCCATAACGTTCTTCCCGACCACGGTGCTCCCAGAATCGAGCAGGATTGTGATGTGGTTTTTCAGAACTGGAACTGGAATCGGAATCGTGATCTTCAATCTCACGATCTCCGAAATTTTGCGCCGCTAGACGCTGGGTTAACTCGGCAACTTGCCTCTGTAAATCCTCAATCATCGCATTCTGAACGTTACGATCACGACGTGGGGCTTCCTCGTTCGGAACCTGCCCGCGACGACCACGACCACGACCACGAGCCATGGAACTGATGAAATCTTGCCCTAGGAAAACGCTGAAGCTCTGATACCAACTGATACTGGGCAGAATAGCGATTATTCTGCAGGCTAGTCGAACAGATAGTTCACAGGGAGTAACACAAGAAAAACCCTAAAACAATACAGAGAAACTACTCTGATGCTTTATTTTAATTTATTCCAAAAATACAATTATAATATTACGAAACCCTAAGACCTTATTTATAAGGTCAAAACAAAATAGGAAAATAAAAGTAAGGCTAAAATTAAAATAACTAAAATAAAAAGTTTCCTAAAAACTAAAAACTGCCAATTTGAAGGTCTAAACTTCATTTTTTGGCTTAAAAACGATAAGGCTTAGTAAAAATTACTAAGATTTTCCTGAAAGCTCATTTCCAATCAGACTAGGGTCTTTGAGGCCCAATCCGAGCCCGTGGCCCGCTAAACGATGTAAACCGATTTAGGTAGCCCACTTGCCATATGACAGCTCAGCATCATCTGACTCGGATCCTCCTGCATCAGTCGCCCCAGGTTGGAAAGAAATCATCCTCGAGTTCACAATAACCACATCGGAATCTCCAAAACAAGGACTCAAGTGTTTCACATTAAAGACCTCAGGCGGCAACCCAGGAGGAAGATCCTCTGGTATCAGGTCAGAAAACTCTGCTAACAGCGGCAAATCCACTCTAAAACTGAGATCTCCATAACGATCCTCCCGACCACGGTGTTCCCCGAATCGAGCAGGATTGTAATACAGTTTTTCAAAACTGGAATCGGAATCGTGATCTTTCATCTCACGATCACCGAAATTCTGCGCCGTTAGACGCTGGGTTAACTTTGCAACCTGCCGCTGTAAATCCTCAATCATCGCATCCTGAACGTTTCGATCACGGCGTCGGGCTTCCTCGTTCGGAACCTGCCCGCGATGACCATGACCACGGCATGGGGCTTCCTCGTTCGGAACCTACCCGCGACGACCACGAGCACGATCACTAGCCATGGAAACTGATGAAATCTCACCCTAGGAAGATGCTGAAGCTCTGATACCAACTGACACTGGGCAGAATAACGATTATTCTGCAGGCTAGTCGAACAGATCGTTCACAGGGAGTAACACAAGAAAAACCCTAAAACAATACAGAGAAACTACTCTGATGCTTTATTTTAATTTATTCCAAAAATATAATTATAATATTACGAAACCCTAAGACCTTATTTATAAGGTCAAAACAAAATAGGAAAATTAAAGTAAGACTGAAATTAAAATAACTAAAATAAAAAGTTTCCTAAAAACTAAAAACTGCCAATTTGAAAGTCTAAACTTCGTTTTTTGGCTTAAAAACGATAAGGCTTAGTATTTCCGAAAGCTCATTTCTAATCAGACTAAGGTCTTTGGAGCCCAATCCAAGCCCGTGGCCTGCTAAACGATGTAAATCGATTTAGGTAGCCCACTTACCATCTGACAGCTCAACATCATCTGACTCGGATCCTCCTGCATTAAAAAGCCAACTAGGGACGCTCAATAGCCAGTGAGTAATCCTAGTAAAATGGAATTAGCTATACCTACCTGTGCATTTAAATGTTCAAGAAGGATCTAGTTATGGGCTAGAAGCTGGAAATGATCTTGAAAAGCCATTATCCAGACCTGATAAGGTAGTCGAAATAAGCCCAAGTCAAAATTCTCTCGAGGGGATAGAAAGCTAGTTGGTTAATGAAGATAGGATTGATACGGGACTGGCAAAGATGCATGGTCAGAGTTACACAGTATTGAAGTTCTGGAGGACTCTGGTTACTTGTGAAACCAATCGCAAAGTACCCAACCCAAAGGAAGAAAAGTAAGTGTTAGTACGGTTTATAAGAGGAATTTAGAAAATAAATATCTAGATAAAAAGCCCAAGAAGAATTCCACAAAAGAGAATCAAGTCAATTAAGAAGAAATCCAATAAAGCATTGGGTACTCAACTGTCAGACAATCTCCAGGATATTTCTGTACACTATTGGATGGAAAGAGTAACTCTATCAGATACGGATATAGATAAACAGAATGGGAGGATTGGAAGACAGGCTGATGCGTCGTATCAAGTAGGTAAGAAATTGGGGCTGACGTGGAATGGGGAAGAGGAAGATATGATAGCGAGATTTGAGGAACATGAGTAGAGGGATGCTAAGGAGTTTGAGAAAATGACTAGAAACTAACAATCTAGTTTCTCTTAGGTGTAAATGAGAAGGCAATCAATGAAGGTTTTATCATGGAATGTGAGTGGCCTTGGTAGGCCAGAAAAAATAAGGTAGTAAGGAAACTAATTGCTACAGAAAAACCTGATCTACTTATGTTACAGGAGACCAAACTAGAAGAGGTATCATAAAGGATTATTGGAAGCTTATGGGGAGTGAACAACTGTGTATGTATTTGGGCGAAGTCTGAGGGTGCTTCTAGAGGTTTGATTTGCATCTTCAAAGAAGGTTTTTTTCAGGTGGAGAATTTTGTCATTAACTTTTGTTTTATCTTGTTGATCGAAAAAATTATTGTAACAGAGTTTCGTTGCTCCTTCTTGAATGTTTATGGCCCTAATATAGAGGCAGAAAGACGTGAACTGTGGGACCTCCTAATTACCATGAAAAGTTTACACCCATGGGCATGGTGTATGGGTGGGTATTTTAATGTAGTGTTGCATAACAGTGAAAAATTCGGTGCAAACATTACGCAATGCAATGTGAATTGCTTTGCTGAATTTATTCAAGAGGTGTCCCTGGTTGATTTACCTTTATTAGGGAGAAGGTTTACTTGGTCAAGCAATCGGGATTCTCCTACTCTATGCAGACTGGATCGATTTCTGGTAGATGGGGATTGGTTGGTAAAACATCCTTCCTTAAAACAATGGGCCTTATCAAGTTCTCTTTCTGATCACGCCCTTAATTGCCTAGGGGATGATGAAATAGATTGGGGGCGTAGACCATTTCGGTTGTCTTGTCATTGGTCTCTTCATCTTGGATTCAAGGAAGTGGTGAAGAAGGCATGGCAAAAGAGCTAAGTTAGGGGATGGGCAGGATTTCAGTTACATAAAAAACTGGGGGAGGTCAAAAGAGCGATCGAGGATTGGGTAAAATCTCAGACTTGTGATATGACAACTCAAATTAAGAATGTAGAAGAACGTAAGTTGCTGATGGAACAGAAAGCTGAAATACAACAATGGACGTATGAGGAAAAGACTGAATTTAGATCATTGTTGGGGAATTTAAGGAAGCTTTACAGGGCTGAAGAGAGTGAATGGAGACAAAAATCTCGAACTCAATGGTTGAAGGAAGGTGATAATAATTCCAAATTTTTTCATCTGGCGGTCAATGGTAGGAAAAAGCGAAACAATATCATGTCTCTTGACTTTGATGGTCAACAAGTGAGTGATCCTATGTTACTAAAAGCTAAGGTGGTTGAGCACTTCAGTTCTCACTTTAAATGTAGCAGGTCACCTAAACCATCGATGCATGACATTGATTGCAAAAGGGTTTCTGAAGTTCAGTGCAGAGACCTGGAAGCTGATTTTATAGAAGAATAAGCACTTGAAGCTCTGAATGGGTGCGATGACCAGATTAGTCACTGTGATAAAATTTGGTTGCTGGTATAAAATTTTGGCTAAAATATTGGCAAACAGATTAGTCACTGTGATAAAATCAGTGGTGGGAGAGTCACAGACTGCATTCATAGAAGGAAGAAACATTATGGATGGTATTCTGATTGCTTCGGAAGTGGTTGATTGCCTCAAAAAATGGATCTTGTGGAGGGGTCCCTTTTAAGGTGGATTTTGAAAAAGCTTTTGATAGTGTTGATTGGGAATTCTTGGACAATATGCTAGTAAACATGGGGTTTGGCTGGAGGTTGAGAAACTGGAATCGTGAGTGTGTTTCTTCAACTTATATTTCAGTAATTCTGAATGGCTCTGTTACTAAGGAGTTTATAGTTGAACATGGTTTACATCAAGGCGACCCGTTGTCACCTTATCTTTTCAACATTTTAGTGGAAGGGCTATCTTGTATGATGAATAGGGCACTTCATCTTCAGATCATTCGTGGAGTTCAACTGGGTGGTAGTGAAATGAGAGTATCCCATTTATACTTTGCTGATGATATGCTTATTTTCTTGGAAGCAAGAGAGGAAGAAGTCTTTGGTATCAAAAGAATCCTGCGCTGTTTGGAGGTACTGTCACGATTAAGAATTAATTTTTTTAAAAGCAGTTTAATTGGCATCAAAATTGATGAAGATGTTATAAGGAGTTGGGCTAAGGGAATATACTGCTCCTTGAGTCTCTTCCAATCTGATATTTTGGTGTTCCATTGGGAGGAAATATGAATCATTCTTCTTCTTGGCAGCCAGTGATAGATAAAATAAAGAAGAAAATCAACTTGGAAAACTCGATTCCTTTCCATTGGGGGAAGAATATGTTTGATAAAAGCCTTTTTGAGCTATATTCCTACGTATTACATGTCAATATACAAGATACCAACGGTGGTTGCCAATTCGATTGAGCGTATACAAAGAAGGTTTTTATGGAGTGGATGCAGCGAAAAAAATAGAATTCATTTTTTAGAATGAGAGAAATGTTGTTTACATAAACAGGAGGGGGGTCTAGGTCTCAGAAGTACCAAAGTGATGAATAAGGCGCTGCTTGGTAAGTGGGTTTGGCATTCTGCAAACGAACGAAACTCCTTTTGGAGGAAAGCTTTGGAAGCCAATTATAGTTTGTTAGAATCGAACTTACTTCCTCATCCAATTAGATGGAGTAGATGCTCAGGTTTATGGAGAGATATTCTATTTTCTGTGCTTAGTTCCGATGTTTTTGCTAAATCTTTTAGGAAGGTATGGGATTTGTGGTGGGGAATGGGAACTTAATTAATTTTTGGTAGGATGAATGGATGGAAGGTATTAAATTAAAGGACAACTTTCCTAGAATATTTGCTCTAGCACACACCAAATAGTTAAAATTACTGAATTTGGTAAATGGGAGCATGGTAGCTGGCAGTGGGATGTAGCTTTGAGAAGACGGCCTTTTGAGTGGGAAACAGAGTAGTGGTTCAGCTTCAACTCCTTACTAAGACAAAAGAGATTATGTAGTGGCTAGAAGGATCAATTAATATGGAAATCCGACGTGAAAGGAGCTTACTCAGTTAAATCCTGTCGTGCCTCTGTTAAATCAAGCAAGGAAGAAGCTTTTTTGAGGTCAGTACGGCTAAAATTCTCCCCACCAAAAGTGGAATTATTTTTTTGGCCGCTTGTTCAAGGAAGAATAGGGGTTAAATCAGAGCTTCGTAAAAGACAGTGCCCAAATTTGATAGATGATAAATGTGATGTTTGCTCTTCCATGGAGGAATCAGTTAACCAATTGTTCTTACTTTGCTCCAAGGTATGGCAAATATGGTGTGAGGTATTAACTTGGTGAGATACCGCTTGGATTGTTCCAAGATCTTTCAGACTGTTATTCTTTCAATGGGAAGGCTAGTGCCCAATAAAAGAAATGATAGTCTTCTGGAAATTAATTTTCTATGCAACGGTATAGTCCATTTGGTTGGCAAGGAATGATCTAATCTTTAATCGAAATTATTTCAAGATACAAAGCATCCTAGAACTGACCAAAGTTCGCTTTTCTTGGTGGTCTAAAGCAAATGGTCTGGGAGGGCTGAAACTCTTGTCAATAAATGAAATAGTATAGAGCATTTCCAAGATTGGTGATTGTTTGAGGAAGAAAGATTCACGGAGATTGGCCGTATCATGGTCACCACCAAGTGTAGAAGGGTGTTGTATTAAATTTAATATGGACGGTGCGTCAAATGGGAAGCCTAACAGCGAAGGGATTGGGGGAGTTCTGAGAAATTACGCTGGTAAGGTAATTGCACTGTTCTCTAAGAATATTGTAGTAGCTGATTGAATTAGTTGCTACCAATGAGGCATTGAAACTATTTGCACGATATGCGTTATGGAGAGGCAGGAATCTTATAATTGAATTTGACTTGCTGCTGGCTCTCACTTGTGTAAGGGAGGTAAACAGTAGGCCTTGGAGGTGTACTCATTTTTGTAATGAGATAGATAATTTAAAAATGAGATTGGTGAAGTAAAGTTTGTTAAAATACCAAGAGAAGCAAATGAATATGTTGATGGCTTAGCTAAGGCTGGTGTTAATAGGGACGTTGATTTGGTGGACTGGATGCAAGGTTAAGTGATCGCCTGGCCTCAATATTAGATAGTGAAGAGATTGTAAACAATACCTTTGTAATATGGCCTAGAGAACTTCTATTCAGTAGGGTTGTAAGTTCCTTGGGGCTTTCTATGCTGTAATGAACATTTGATGTTTGTGCTGGTGGAGATGTTATCTCTAGTGTTTTGGCAAGATACCTTTGCAATGCTGTCAGATTTGATGCTTGGGAATGCTGTATTGTAGGCTTGAGTGGTTATGTATTCAGTGTTGTTATACTATCAAAGATTCTATATTGGACTACATCGTTGCTAAGGATCGGTTATGGTTTCTTGAACTTATTTACTAGTATCTCAATCATACTTCGTGGGCTTCTGTTATTGGATATCAACGAATGTGTCAGGATTTTGGCTCAATTTCCCACAAAGAAAACTTCAAATTGGTTTGAGACAATTGATTTCCTATTTTATAGTTGTTTATTCTAATATGAGTGGTAGTAATTTTCTATTGGATATTGTTTGTCATAGTAGTAGTAGAAGTTTTTTATTTTTTTCCTAGTAGTATTAGTAAAATCTCCTCTATATAAAAAGGGGTCACAGAGAAGATTTGAGGCACACTCATAATTCCCACGTACATTGTAAACTAGAGAGGTTTACTACTAAAGTTAGGATGAGAGCTTTGGGAGTTTCGAGGTTTTGGGTTGTGCGATTGGAGAGAGTTTTCACATAGTTTTGTCTAGAAAAATTGTGTATTGTGGTGTAATGAGTTTTAACAACTTTGCTCCATTCAAAAGTTGCAAAAGTAGTGGAATAATAAAATAAAAAATTATTGTGTTTATTTTCTCTTTATTTATGCTATTGTGATTGAGTAATTCTTTTGGGGTGTTAGTATTCCCAACAAGTGGTATCAAACCTATGGTTCCGAAGACAAAATTACAAAAAGTAGGTATGATTAATATTGAGCTATTTGATGAAGTGAAGATGGAAGAAGATATGATGAATATTAGCTTTTCCAATTCCATTATCACTAATTTGTTGAGTTGTATATTGGCAGAGATGAAGTCCTTGCAATTGGAAGGAGATGACATAGTTACGATGTTAATGGTGGGTAAGGAATGTTGGATGGACGGGGAGGTTCTCGTGGTACCTCTAGAGAGAGATAAGTTGAAGAGGCCAAGTGTGTTTGAGGTTGAAGAATTGTTTGAAATTATATCAAAAGAAGAGCCAGACAGAGTGAGCGAGTGTAGCATTTCAAGGAAGGTGGAGGAAAGATCAAGATCAAGTCTCTAGATTTTTCAAATAAGGAGTGCATCTACAATGAGGAAGAGGAACACACACAATTGCAAAGCAAGGCCATGACAAAGGACTTAGAAGAGTTGAGTAGAATAAAGCAGAGTGATAATGGAAAGGCTAATGAGGATGATGAAACACAAGTTCTTGATGCTTTAAAGGTAGTGATGATAGATACCGAGAATGAGGAAAGCTTGTACGTGTTGAATGAGAGGATGATTGTTTCGAAGAGTAAGCAGATGAGATGGGAATACCAAAAGGAATGATCACACCAACCAAAGAAGAAAGCCAAATTTGATGATGAGGTGAAGAATTTGAGCCAATGTGGAGATTTGTTAGGATTTTGGCTCAATTCCCCACAAGGAAGACTTCTAATTAGTTCGGGAAAAATGGTTTTCTATTTTATAGTTGAGTGGTAGTAATTTCCTATTGGATATTGCTTGTCATAGTAGTAGAAGTTGTTTTCTTTGTCGTTGTTCTTTTCCTATTAGTATTAGGAAAATCTCCTCTATATAAAAAGAGTCACAGAGAAGATTTGAGGTACTCATAATTCCTATAACTAGAGGGGTTGACTACTATAGCTAAGATGAGAGTTTTGGGAGTGTTGGAGTTTTGGGTTGTGAGATCGGGAGAGTTTTCACACAGTTTTGTCTAGAAAATTATGTATTGTGGTGTAGTGAGTTTTAGCAGCTTTTCTCTATGCAAAAGTAGTGAAAAAATTATTGGCTGACGTAGACAAGAGGTATCGAACCACGTTAAAAATTATTGCGTTTATTTTTCTCTTTATTTTTGCTATTGTGATTGCGTAATTCTTCTGGGGTGTCAGAATTCCCACATTTTGTTATGGTGGCCAGTAAAGGTCTGAAGTGGCATTTGGATCCTGCAATACTAAATAAATCTGCAAGTTTTGTGGGGTTAAAGGAGGGTCGATAGCTCTTCTGTCCTCCTGGCTGTGCATTTCTATGAGGGATGAAGAAGCTTGGAGCAAGGCCGTTATGATGGTGAAGACAATTGAATCATTGAAAGTTTATACCAGATGGAATTAAGGGATCAGAAAGTGTATGATGAGATGATGAAAAAACAGCCTTGATTATTGCCTTTGGGTTTTTTTGTTCATCTTTTGGCTGTTGGATCATGGGTGCTTCTCCTTGTCTCCAGGTTTTTTTACTCATTCTGCAAACAAGGCTGCATTCTGTTTCAAAGTGTTCTCCAAGAATCTCCTGTGGGTTATTATTAATATGATTGAGAATTGAAATCTGGTGCCTTTCAAAAGTAGTCTGCTGCTGTTCGTGGGGCAGTTTGTTGATTCAGTTTTGATGTTGTTTTAGTTGCAGGGTCTGTTGGAGGCGTTTTGTTTTCCGCGATCTTTTTCCTTTCTATTGTTACTGGTCATGATTGTTGGTGTACCTCCGTTTATTGTACCTTCGACGAGGATTTAAGCTTGTAGTTTGGTCCTTGGCTGCTTCATATTATTAAAAAAATCTGCTTCTTGTCGGTAAAAAAAAACAAACATATGTATACGACAATTTTTTTCTTGATAACAATATATGGATTCATTTTGTATAGATAAAGAGACCTGGCCATCTATGAGCCAAACTATCCCATACATTAAATGTTCTTCCTGCTACACCTTCAACCTGAGAAAAGGAACAAAATTAATTGTTTGGCACTAGAATAAAAAAAAATTGCTAACATATATAGATGACATCTCAAAAACTTGAGAGAAGAATTTTGACATTTACTTTGAAAAGCCGTATAATACCTGGTAAGCTGATGTTGCTACCCCAAAAATGAAATCGTTACCAAAACTACTCCGGTTAAACGTAGTAGTTATATTACAGTTAAACCGAGGATTTTCATTACAAGTTGGATAATCATTATTACCGGACACTGAGCAAAGAAGAACTAGGAGAACTAAAAACTGATAGCTTGCTTGAATTCCCATGAGTATTTTGGGATGCTAAGACCCCCTCTAGCTCGCCTTTGTATAGACGAGTTACGAAAAAGTACAGATAAATTTGTACTCCAATTAAGCTCAAATAGAGAGAGGCAAATAAAGGATTCCTTGTCATTTGCAGATCGTTAGGGTTTGGGTTCTGTTAGGTCGTGGGTCACTACAGCCTTGGGCTAGTCGGATTTCAAGTCTGTTGGGTCTTGGGTCAATTGGGTCACGAGTCATTTTAGTGTCGAGTTGTTTGGGTCTAGAATCATAATATTTTATTGTATTTTCGGGTTAGGATTGGTCATGTCGGGTTAGGTTATCAGGTCAGATCAGATTTTGTCACCTCTATACATATGAAATAAAAATAAAAATTGATGTAATGACAACTTATCCATCACATATATAGAAAACTATGTATTGTATTATTCTTCTATTTGCGTTTGGTTTCTCGACTTGTTTGATTGGGGTCGATATATCCAGTTTAATTAGAGACTATTTAATTTTATTACTTCGATTGCTTTGGTTGCTTTAGTACTTGTTTTACGAAATTTTATGTATCGTCTACATCTTTGATGCTGATTAACAATAATTTGCGTTTTTTTACCGTTCAATAAAAGAAATCCTTGATGCGAACCTCAACCGACACGATTTGAGACCCAACAAACAATATTGAAATACTTGCCTAAGAAAGTTAAAATTCAAATTTTTGATAGAAAACACCAACCCAACGTTCATAATGAAACACGAACCGAAGGTATAAAGTAACAATCATCGACCCAATGATTATAACTAAATCATGAACCAAAGATATAAAATTTGAACGCCACAAGGAAGAATCCTCGATAAGTTCATAAGTTCTTAGAAGAACTAATCGAGGAAGCAAACCTCACGTTTTTCTGATTTCTATTCTAATCTCTTCATTCCAATGAGTGCATGCTATTTATAACCCTTTCAGCCCTACGCCTTAGGAAAGTCTGAGATAGGCAAGTCAATCAGTCAATTAATTGGTATGGAACTGGAAAGTGAATCAACCAATTAATTGTTCTGAAATTAGAAGCTAATCAGCCACTTTCTCCTTCTAATTCCATGCCCCTCAAGCCATAATCAGCCATTGCTAAGGAAATTACACCCAATTAAGCAAGATCAGCCCCATCAATAGCTTGGATTAAATTTATTACGCCTTCATCTCCCTTTGGGCTAAGCTTGGAATGCCTCGTTTTAGAATCAGCCCAAATCTCTTGAATCAGTCTATTAAGTGCTTCTTTGATATTCTTGGATCTTGCTCTAGTAATTGGCCCAACTGGGACATGCAATGGATCCTTTAATGGTGCTTGTTGATTC